>QRDG01000096.1:2960250-3318556 GCA_012064385.1 Puccinellia tenuiflora
TTTGAACTTTTCGAACGTTTCAGACTTATGTTTCATTAAGTAAATATACCCATATCTACTCAATCATCGGTTGAAGGTCAAGAAGTAACGATATCCACCACGCGCTGCAACACTCATCGGACCACACACATCGGTATGTATGATTTCCAACAAGTCTGTTGCCCTCTCCATCGTGCCGGAGAAGGGTGTTCGAGTCATCTTACCCATAAGGCATGGTTCGCAAGTTTCAAATGATTCAAAATCAAGTGAATCCAAAAGTCCATCAGAATGGAGTTTCTTCATGCGCTTTACACCAATGTGACCCAAACGGCAGTGCCACAAATATGTGGTATTATCATCATTCACTTTGCATCTTTGGCATCAATGTTATGAACATGTGTGTCACTACCATCGAGATCCAATAGAAATAAACCATTCCTCTCAGGTGCATGACCATAAAATGTATTATCCATATAAATCGAAATACCAAAGTTTTCAGACTTAAATGAATAACCGTCTCGCAATAAACAAGATCCAGATACAATGTTCATGCTTAACGCAGGCACATAATAACAATTATTAAGGTTTAAAACTAATCCCGAAGGTAAATGCAGAGGGAGTGTGCCGACAGCGATGACTTCAACTTTTGATCCATTTCCAACTCGCGTCGTCACCTCGTCCCTTGCCAAGCATCGACTATTCCGCAGCTCCTGTTTCGAGTTACATATATTAGCAACCGAACCAGTATCAAATACCCAGGTGCTACTACGATCACTTGTTAAATACACATCAATAACTTGTATATCATATATACCTTGTTTGACGGTGCCAGCCTTCTTGTCTGCCAGATACTTGGGGGCAGTTCCGTTTCCAGTGTCCGGTTCCCTTGCAGTAGAAGCACTCAGTATCAGACTTAGGGCCCTTCCTTGACTTCCTCGCAGGCCCGGCAGCTCGCTTGCCGTCCTTCTTGAAGTTGTCTCTTTTGCCCGTTTTCTTGAAACTGATGGTCTTGTTAACCATCAACACTTGATGCTCCTTCTTGATTTCCACTTCCGCGGTCTTTAACATCGCGAAAAGCTCAGGAAGAGTTTTCTCCATCCCTTGCATGTTATAGTTCATCACAAAGCTTTTGTAGCTAGGTGGAAGTGACTGGAGAACACGGTCAATCCCCAACTCATTGGGAATCACAACACCCAGCTGTGCCAGACGATCACCGTACCCAGACATCTTGAGCACGTGTTCACTGACGGAGCTGTTCTCTTCCATCATACAGCTAAAGAACTTAGAAGAGGCTTCATACCTCTCCACCTTGGCTTGAGTCTGAAACATAGCTTTCAGATCAACGATCATCTGATGAACGCCATGGTGCTCAAAATGCTTTTGAAGCTTGGGTCCTAAGCCGTACAACAGACCGCACTTAACTATCTCGTGGTCCTCAGAACGGGCTGCCCAGACATTCCTAACGTCTTCAGCCGCTCCCTCTGCTGGAGCCTCACCTAGCGGTGCATCTAGGACATACAGTTTCTTGGCAGCTTGAGGATAATTTTCAGATTCATAAACCAATCTGAGAAATTGCTTCCATCGTCTTTCAGCTTGTCTTTCTCTAGGAACGCGTTAAAGTTCATGGTGATGTTGGGAAGGGCCATTGATCTACAACATTATTTGCAAGGTGTTTAGACTATGTTCATGATATTGTGTTCGAAAGATAATCTAATTATAAAACGAACTCCCACTAAACTTAACATCTCTCTGGTTGTTTAGTGACCCACGATCCAAAATCCACTACACCACAACCGATCATCACGTGAAGTGGCGCAGCTTCAAAAGGTGAACATCTCCATGTTGATCATATCATTCATATGACTCGTGTTTAGCCTTTCGGCTCTTGTGTTCCGAGGCCATATCTGTACATGCTAGGCTCGTCAAGGAAACCGTAGTATTTCTGCATGTGCAAACTGGCTTGCACCCGTTGTATGTGAACGTAGAATCTATCACACCCGATCATCACGTGGTGCTTCAAAACGACGAACTTTGGCAACGGCGCATACTAGGGGTGAACACTTCTTGATATTAACTTGAGAGATCACCTTATCATGCTACCGTCGAGATCGTATCTAAGCATAAACCATAAGGTGCATAAAAAGGATTAACATCACATGCAATTCAATATTGTGACATGGTATAGCCTTTTCCTGTGCCTTTGATCTCCATCTCCAAAGCACCGGCATGATCTCCATCATCACCAGCTCAAACGCCATCACCATGGTTGTCTCCACCAACTATTGCAACTACTACTATTAGCTACTCTTAGCAAATAAAGTAAAGCAATTACATGGTGTTTAAAGTGACACGCAGGTCATACAATAAATAAAAGACAACCATAAGGCTCCTGCCGGTTGCCGTACTCATCGACATGCAAGTCGTGAAAATTACAAAACATGATCATTGCATACATCACATAATCATATCTTGAGGCCATACCATATCACAAACCCTGCAAAAACAATTTAGACGCCTCAACTTTGTTTATGCAATTTTTACGTGGCTTCTAATGGGTCAATAGATAGAACCGTTCTAATCTACGCAAAGCCACAACGGTGATAAAATAGTTGCTGATTTACTCATCCTTTTAAAAGGCCTTCCATTAAAAATTGCATCTTCACTAAAGCAAGAGAAACAGACACCCGCCAGCCACTTATGCAAAACAAGTTGCATGTCAGTCGTGGAACCGGTCTCTCGTGCGTGGACGAGTAAAGTTGGTCCGGGCCGCTTCAATCTCACAATACCGCAAAGATGCAAAGTGCATGCGAGTAGGTAGCAACACAAATTATCAACGCCCACAACACTTGTGTCTAATCGCACCAACATCTACGAATAGATCTAGGCTCTGATACCACTGAAGGGTCGCAGCATAGAAAACAAAAAATTTCCTACGCAAAGATAGCGGAATAAACCCAACATCTAGATCCGATCTACGAGAGGTTGGTAGCAAGAAGGAGATCGAATCTCACCCTCGAAGAAAACCGTGAGTGTTTTGTCGAGGCAGGGGTTGGCTAGTCGATCCCCGCAACTAGACTCGTCTAGTCGCGAGGAGATGTATTGTCCAAGCGCCGCACGAGCAACGCCTCCGAGAGATCCACACGTACAGCTCGATGAAGACTCCACGTTCTTGATCCCGCAAGAGGTGGTGGAGAGGTTCGCGAGATCAGCAGCACGACGACGGTGGCATGGTGTGTATGGTGGAGATCCGACAGGGCTTCGCCAAGCGGCTATCGGGAGAGAGGAGGAGGAGGGAGGCGGCGGCTAGGGTTGGGGGGTGGTGCGGCTAGGGCACCTATGGTGTAGACCTTGGGTGCCGCACCCCCTCCCCTACCCCTCCTTATATAGGGGGCCAAGGGGGGCTGCGCCCCACCCCATCTAGGGCCGGCAGCAAGGGGAGGGGGAGGCTTGCCCCCCAAGCAACCCCTAGGGTTTAGGCCGCCCCCCCCCTTCTAGAAGCTTGGCCCGAGTGGGCCATTGAGGGTGTGGTGCGGCTGGCCCAATAGGCCAGCCCACTACCCCTTCATGCCTTGTGGGCCCCATACTCCTATGGGCCCCACTTCTAGACCCCTCTAGAACCTTCTAGAACTTTCCGGTACTTTACCGATAAATTCCCGAACTTTCTAAACCTCCAGTAACAACTTTCCTTATATGAATCTTATTCTCCGGACCACTCCGGAACTCCTCGTGACGTCCGGGATCCCATCCGGGACTCCGAATCAATATTCGTTCTCACCATCATTTATCTCGAACCCTAACTACATCGAACGTTAAGTGTGTGACTCTGCGGGTTCGTGAATATGTCATATTAATAGCGGGACCGGGATGCCCATATTAATTCCTACATATTCGACGAAGTACTTTACTAGTCGAACCACAACGTCCGGGATTCAATTAATCCATATACGATTCCTTTTCTTTCACGATATTTTACTTGTCCGAGATTCAATCCACCGATATCTCCATATCTGATTAATCTCGTTACCGACAAGTTCTCTTTACTCGTTCCCATAGAATAGGATCCCTTATGACTAGCCACTTAGTCATATGCTTGCAAGCGTTTGGATGCTATACTACCGAGAGGGCCCAGAGATATCTATCCAACTGTTGGACGAACAAATCCCAGTCTTGAAACATGCCACCCAACAACCTATCATCGGAAAACCTGAAAGCCACCTTTATAATCACCCAGTTACGAAGTGACGTTTGATGTCCACAAAGCTCTCCTCCGATAAGCGGGAGTGACATAATCTCATGGTCTAAGGAAACTATATTTGACATCTATTTAATTTGAGTCTTGTCCATTATATCATCTCCCATGATACAAACTTCGTTTATCAAGTGATTCATAAATCCATGGTTAGGAAACATCTAACCATCACTTAATCAAACGAACTAGTCACAAGAGGAAAGACTAGGGACTCATTACCGTTTATATTCCACACATGTATTTGTTTCCGGTTAATACAATTCTAGCATGGAATTAAACATATCATGAACGGAGAAATATGATAAACAACAATCATTATTATTGCCTATTGGGCATATCTCCAACACTAACAAGCCTGATTATAGAAAGACCCGGCTCCACGACGGAATGCCCTCTCTCCGAGATATGATGACATGCCGGCTCGGTGGCACGCTGGGTTGATGTCGGATTGCCGGTTTGAAGATAAGCCGGATAAACCTTATCATCTTGGTAATCAGTGCGCTAGGTAGCTTGCCGACGTATCATGGAAGCATGCCGGCTTGGAGATATGTTGAACCCGCCGGCTTCTCCTTTAGTGTGACAGTATACGGCTCTGGGCACAGCAATGCCGACTTAAGATAAACCGGCTTCGGATCCTTGAATGTCGGCTCTTGGATGACCAAATGCCGGATCTTGGGACATGGTGGCCTGCAGCCTGGTGGCTTAACCATTTGAGACATAGCATGTCTCCCTCTTGGTCCATGTCTTGGGGTCCTCCTGAGTGCGTCTCGCCTATGCCAAGGATATCTAGGGACATGCCGGCCAAGTGCCAAAAATGGGTGCGAACAAGGTCTCACCTAATGTGTTTTTCTACGAAATTTACATACAAGATTTTTATGGGATATGATCGTATTAACCAAGTAACTTTTGTATTAAAATTTCCATATGATCTCAATTCTACATAAATCCTATGAAAATCCCATAAATCAAAGGAGCCCTAAAATGCATGTAAGGATAGGCTTTAATCCTTCAACCTTTGAACTCAGCAGCAACTCCTAAAATCAGTTTATTGTTTCTACCATTATTGTAATATGATCGAACTTCACATTTTAACATCACATGCATTCATATTCAAAACAATTCTTACTCCAATTCAAAAACTATTTTAACTTAAATCAGACAATGTACAAACTCCAAGATGATGCATAATTAAACATAACATAAACCTAAATTAAACCTAGCGACATTCCAACCCTATTCATGTTCACCATCCAATAGTTTGCTATCCAGATGTAGTTGATGTCAAAACCGTCAGAGCTCTCACCGTTAATCAGCATCGCCTCGATAGTCGATGGACGACTGGGGCGTACCTAGTGGGGATGCCATGGGTGCCATGGCACCCCCTCCAAAAATGCAAAACGGTTTACATCATTTATTGGAATTTGAAGATATTTAGACTAAAATATTCTATTTGTAGTTGAATATTCATAAACTTTGAATCCATATATTAAAATTGTGTTGTTCGTATAAACTATGGCACCCCCGATATTATGAACCTAGATCTGTCATTGATGGACGGCCTTGTGAGACTGCTCCGACTTTGGCCCCTACACAACCCACGTCACCTGCATTAAGCGCAAGAGGGAAATGTGTCATGGGAGAGGCAGCGAAGAAGTGTAGGCGACGACGATGGGTAGGTGGGAATTATTGCGGCGCACGAGAGAAATAGTAGGAATTGGTGGAAAGTAATGTCCACGACCACCACCACCACCACACACACAAGAGAAGGGAGAGGCAGCGGCGATGGCTAGGTGGAAATTATGGCGGCACACAAGAGAAATAGTTGGAATTGGTGGAAAATAACGGAAATGCAAAACGGTGCCCGGGCTCATATGCTCCCGGTTACTGTTTCGATTTTTTTGAATTTTGAAAACGCTTCAAAAAAATCTGAAAAAAATTGTGCGGAAACATATCCATGTATTCAATACTCGTGTAAATTTTCGACAGAAAATATCAATTTTTGCTCCCTGTGCAAAAAAGACAAATATCTGACAGCCAAAATGGGTGAACAGTCCACTATTCAAAAAGACATATTTGTCTTGTTTTCACAGGGCGCAAAAATTGATATTTTCTGTCGAAAATTTACACGAGTATTGAATACTTGAATATGTTCATGTCCAATTTTTTTCAGAATTTTTCGAAGCATTTTCATATTTAAAAAAAATCGGAACAGTAACCGGGCTCATATGAGCCCGGGCACCAAAACGCTATTCCTGGAAAATAATGCCTAGTTAGCTCCCTAGCACACACCCCTAGGGGAAACTAGTCCCTAATTACCCTGTGTTGCACACTCACCAAACAAACACTAATAAATAGGCAAAAACAGATTGCATAACCAGGATTGCCCACCGGAATGTCCAATGCAAGTCGAACTTTTATGGTTAAGGCTTGATTAACGGTTGTTGCATTTATCATTGCGGTTGTGTATTAGCAATGCACCGAAATGCGGCCAAAGCAGAATAAAGGAACAATGATGTTGACAAAAGTTTTTTTTTTTTGAAAAGATGATTAACATATTATGACAAATTCAGAGTCCGTTATAATCTTTTGCACACAAGTTTTGCAATTGAACGCAAGTCATTTTGGTTATTTGAGTACGGCTATAACTTCTTAAGGCTGGTTGGCTCTAAAAAGCAAGGATGCCAATTTTGCAGTACCAAAATGGTAGCCTAGCAAGGCTTTACCAGTATCCAAACACCCTTAAATCCCAAGGTAATATGATTTTGTATCCATATAATGCTTTTATTGTCGTCATCATAAAAATATAAACACACAAAATAAGGTAAACACATAAAAGAAGCAATGTGTGGCATACTTGGTACATAAATTCACAACAATATTACATGAGTTTTAAGTAACATTGAGCATACGAAAATAATGGTTGAAGCAACAAAGACTTGTTTGATGTCTTCGGCAATACAAGTTCATACTGTTAATGCAATGAAGGAGACTCATTGCACAGGTGCTAAAGTTGTCAAGAAGCACAGACGATAACAATTATCCAGACACGAGGAGACCACGCCTCATCTGCAGCAGCGCAGTGCTTCTATTCAGATTTCGCCTGAAAACATAGTTAGGTAAGTGTCAGAGCCAACATGACGTGATCAAAAGTGAAGGAAATGCGGACAAGGAACAATTTTTACATCAGGAGACCGCGAACGAGATGGGCTCCTGCTTGGGCTAGGTTTCTTGGGACTTGCTGCCACTACACCATTTGCCGGCTGGGAACAAACATTAAGTTAACAACATTAGTACAAAAACAGAAGGAAAAGAGATTGGTAATCACTACAGTGAAGGAACTTACAGAAGCAATCGGGGATTTGGATCTTGCTGGTGATCTGCAAAAGTTCCACAAACAACTGAATTCAATATCCAAAATGCACCTTTATAAGCTTGAGTCCAAAAGCCTTCATGGTTCGCCCAGCATTGGACTAACCAAATGAAAGCAAAAGGAGCTCAAGGAAAACAGAAGCACTCAGTTACGGAAGTTCAAAGCATGCAGAAATGCAAACATCTGGTGTTGGATACTATTAGTGCATGCAAGCAACAACCATGTGACGCGTGCCCAAGGTAGGAAGCAAACTCATTCCTCAAGCATTGGACTTCAAGCACATTCCTATCCACTGTACCATCATAATCCATCCTTTAATGCTCTTATGTCCAGAATTCCAAACAATTGCGCTATGCCCAAGCTCTGATGGTAATCAGTTACAGTACATTAGGTAAGAAATTGGATGATTTTAGTTTTCCACACAAGCTCTCAATAAATGAGCATACCTCATACAACCAATACAATTGCAGCAAATTGAGCAAATTCCATCCTCAATATCCTAATGCACAATCCAGAGATCGCCGCACAATCCCAGATAAAATGAAGAGATAATCGAGTCTTCAAAAAACACAAAAGGCTAAGCAGTTCATATCAACGTAACATAAACTAAGTGCTTGAGAAGGAAATTCAAACGGCAGAACAACACCACAGTTTCTAAATGATTAGACGCCAGATGTATATTTTACTACAGTTACAGTCAACAATTCCCCTCAGACTAATGAATATTTCTGAGCAGAGATACATGCTTAAGAAGTAGACAACTGTTTTCAAATTATAAAGCTTCTTTGCAAATGTATCAAACATACAAACGAGTAATTATTACGTGCAGACGAGATCATGGTGTACTCCTGAAAGGACAAGGGTTGAAAGTCTAGTGGATTAATGTATATTACCTTGACGGGGAACGTCCTTTTGATGCTGACCGAGAACGGGAAGAAACAGACCTGGACCTAGATGCTGAGCGGGCCCTGGGAGATTTGCTGCATAGCACAGTTAAATAAAGATAAGATACTTATCAATAAGACTAACAAGGACGTCATAATACGATAAATAAACCTTGCACTCCTGCTTTTGCTGCGGCTACGACTTGGGCTTCGGCTACGTGAGTAGGAGCGCGCATGTTTGCCATCATATTCCTTCACCTGAAGAGAAGAAGGAGCATGGTTAACCACATAAACCAGACTTCAGGAACTGAATCGGATTCATGCAAAGGTGCTTACCCTTATATAACCTTTAGAAAAGGCATTCTTAAATTCAGTGTCATCCAGTTTCTTTATCTGCAAATGGTGGCCAACAGACGAGTGCAAAACATCAGAAACAGACAAAGGGGACTAAAAAAACAAAGAACTAGTGCTAACACAGTAATATATAATAGTTTGCTATAGAAGGCAATATATGTATCATAGATCATCCATATTAGTACCAGAGAAGGTCATCAAATAAAATTCTTCAGACAAATAGATAAACAAATGCGAAAGCATGCAATAAAACAGAGTAATGTGGACTTACAGCATACTTCATATCATCATAGTTTGTGTAGTCTACAATCCCTATTGTGCCTGTCACAAAACAAAGACACAGGTCAAGATATTGACTAATATATAAGGAATAAATATTGCCTCGGAGTACTATATCCATGGAGGAAAAAGAAGATGATATGGTAACCAAGTGAAATAAATGCTTCACATTCACAGCATAAACAATGAAATATGACACAGGCACGTAAATGCCCCCATAACACAGCAGAAGCTGCTGCCTCAACGGAAGAATAAGGGGAACAAGTCGTCCTGAGAAAGGAAACTGCAGTTCTAAAAAGAACAGCAACAAAGAATACTCTTTTCTGGAACATTTCAGGTAAAAGGAGTGCCTAGTTTTGTAGGACTTGATTAAGCATTACCAAATGGATTATGTCGGGACTTTTGACAAACAAACAAAAGGTCTTGAATGACTATTGATTGAATTTACTTGCTGAAAATAGGAAATTCTGTTGGATTTTTTTTAGCTATTCAGATTTCACATGCTTGAGATGGTATTCTTAAAGGCAGTGGTAACTAATCGAATGTTAGTTGTAGGAATTTCGCTTGGAGTTCTTCTTAGCTATTCAGATTTCACTTGCTTGAGGTGCTATTCTTATAGGTACTGTTAAATGGTTAGATGTAAAGTTGAGGGTTTAGAGGGTTGGAGATGGGACTGGGACTTCCAGAAGGGATCTTGTGGTGGAATTTTCTTTATAAAAAGTATCAACAGAACTATACATGCTTCGCTGGCTTCTTAACAGTTATGATGGGTGTTACATCAAAGAAAGCCAAGTATTAAAAATTAAAGAAGTGTTTCAACTTTCATATCCAGCTTACCACTGCCTTCACGATACACTTCTGAGAAACAAACATCACCAGCTCTTCGCATATGGTCCTGAAGAGAAAAAATTCAGGCAAATATTTACTTGCTGAGATGAAAGAAACCAGTTTACCGCTCAAATCGAGAAAGAAATAGTTATTAACCTTTAAATCTTGCCAGGACGCAGAAGAAGGCAGGCCAGAAACCAGGACTGTGCACAGTACCGCAGATGATTAAGCTTGATGACAAAGGACTGAGTACTAAACATCATTTTCAGCATTTACAAAAGCCATACCGCGGTAATCCGTGTGCCTTGACACACCACGGCGTCCATCACCGCCACCACCCCCACCCCTACCCCCACCAAAGCTGCTTGGACGGTCATTGGAGGGGCCACCGCTACCTCTCCCACCATGAGCAGGTTCCACCTGCACACACCATACATAAGTGGCTATTACACAGACAAATCAAATACCTTAAAGGAGACAAGTAATCAAAGCTATAGCTTTATTACTCTTAGACGGTTTCCATCAAAGTTGTAGCCATCCCGTCCAGCACATGCATCTTCAGCGTCACGAGGATCTTCGAACTACAAAGTAATATAGAAAGCTTACAGTAGAAGTTCTGGCCCCCATGGTATTCAGCAGTTTGTCTCAACAGGAGGAAAAAGATTAAGAACTATCCAAAGCATTCGGGAGTTTTTACCTCAACAAAAGCATAGCCAGGCGGCCTTGGGGGAACCTTCAAGTCAATATCAACAATACGGCCATACTACATGAACAAGGCAGATAATATTAGACCTTCACACAAAATCATGCCACAAATCAAGTTGGCAGAAAACTAGTACACCCCTGGAGCACACATACTGACTTCAGATTCAAGAAAGCTGTGAGAGAGCTGAGGCATCAGCCTCCGCAAATCACTATGCGTATCTCGTATTTGTTTTCCTTTTGAGCAACAGTACCGTATTGTCGCCTCAATACATCCTATTATATTGCAGAAATTGTACTAGTAATTCATTTTAGAACTACACAGTTAAGAACGCGAACAAGATACGTAGGATAACCACATCACGGAGTTGAATCTAGCCGACGCGAAGTAACATATAACTTAAGGCAGATTCCTTCTTTTATTACAAGAAATAAATTCCCGACCTTGTAGAAGAGGTCCTCCACCTCCCTCTCCCGGATGTCGCCGGGGAGGTTGCCCACATAGATCGTCCTGCTCCAGCGCCTGCTCATCCTTCCCCCGCTGGAACCAAAGAAGAGACAATCAGTCAGATCCAAAGAAATACGCGGCCGAACAAGAAAACGGAGGAATCGCCCCCGCATCTAACGAATCCGAAAAGAAACACGAAAATATCAATCATCCAAAAAATCCGAGCGAAACCGCATGGTTAGGTCCCCCCATTCCAAATGGAATCACGAATAGCCCTACTAGGAAAACCTAGTGAAACGGAGCGATTCGTAGCAAGGAGCACTAGAGGAGGGGAGACTCGGAGAAAATTTCCGTACCTGAATACGCCGTGGACTGGAAGGTGGGCGGGGGCTAGGGTTTGGCTTCGCAACCGCGCAGTCGAGGTCGAGGGGGGGAAGAGGAGGCCGCGGAGGGAGAAGGGTTTATGACCACTCGGACCGGAAACTGGAGAGCGGACAAGGGCGCAGCGGGTTCGTGCGGAGACCGGAAAGCCTTTTTGGTTGTGCTACGATTATAGGTGGCCAAATGGGCCGTGCCAGCCGGGCCGGCCCGAGGCACGGAGAATTTGGTCCGGCCCAGGCACGGCACGGCACGGATCTTAACGGGCCGTGCCGCGGCACGGGCCCGCTCTGTGCCGTGCCCAGCTCCCGGTCGCGGCCCGTGGGCCGGCCCGGCACGGCACGATTAGTTTTTTTAAAAAAATTTAATTTTTTTACCTATTTTTTTTTCAGTTTTTGGGCCGTATTTATGTTAAATGGGCCGTGCCCGACGGGCCAAACGTGCCTAACGGGCCGTCGGCGTGCCTCCCGGGCCGTGCCGGAGGTCAGGCCGCGGCACGCGGGCCGGCCCGGCCCGGCACGTTTACTAATCGGGCCGGCCGTGCCGTGCCTTAACCGGGCCGTGCCGGGCCGGGCCGGCACGTTTGGCCACCTATAGCTACGATACGAGGCGTCTACATAATAATGGGCCCAATTTCATTATGTGGGCTGAGCTTTACCCAAATCTAGATCTTGCAGAATGTGGCAATCGCTATTTATCGCTCTTTGCGAGCGCATCTACGGACTCGCCCGCAGGGTAGCCCCGTATGGGCCGGCCCATCTTCGTGCAGGTACATTTCTTTTTCCCTTTTTTTCTTTTTTGTTTTTTTCGTTTATTTCATTTTTTCGGCAGGATTTTTATTGGGAAACGCTGTTATTCCCCCGGGGATCCCGCACGTTTCATCCTCCACCTCCTACGCGCGACGCGTGTCCTCGGTGGACCCCACCCACATTGCGTCCCCAACTCCCCATCCCTATCCTTCTGGATTCGAGAGAAATCCAGCCCGAGCGTCTTCCTCCTCCCCATCCGCTACCTTCCGCGCCGCGAGCAGCTCGGCCCGTCGGCCACCAAATCCCGCCGCCATCTACTCCGGCGGCGGCTACCTCCTCCCGTCCCTTTCCCTCCCTCCCTCCCTGCATCCATGGCTTCCTCTTCCCGAACCCATGGTAGAGCTCGAGTCTCTCCTCCTCCCCACCGTGCACTCGCCTGGAGGACGACGAGCTCGCGCCCTAGCCACCGGCGTCGCCTCGCGCACGAGCACGCCGCGACGCCCCTCGACCAGCTCCAGCCCCCGGGAGAGATCGACCTCGTCTCCTCGAACTCCTCGACTAGCTTCAGCGCACCAGCAGTCCCGCTGCACACCTTCTCCGGTCATCCTCGGTTCTGGACGCTGGCCCCGCTTGGTGCTGCGAGCCGACTATGATGCTAGCGGTGGTCTGCGGTGCTTAAACCGCTATTTCGTTTTGAAGAAGATTTTTGCTACGACCAATTTTTCGTTTTGTATGAGTGGAAGGAGATTTTTGCTACCACCATTGTTGTGTTTTGGATCATTGAAAGGAGATTTTTGCTACCTGGATTATTGTGTTTTGCATCATTGAAAGGAGTTTTTTGCTACAACAGCTGTTCGGATTGGCATCTTTAGGAGGAATTTGTTGCTACCATCATTCTTTTGGTTTATATCAGAGATATTTTGCTACGACCGTTATTCAGTTTACAAAATTTTGCTACTTCTACAACTGTTCTGGTTTGCATCAGTACAAGGAATTTTTTTGCTACGAACGATTATTTCATTTTGCATCATTAGTAGGAGATCTTTGCTACCTCGATTCTTTTCGTTTTGTCTGAGTGGAAGGAGATTTTTGCTACCACCGTTATTGTGTTTTGTATCATTGAAAGGAGATTTTTGCTACCCGGATTATTGTGTTTTGCATCATTAAAAGGAGATATTTGCTACAACAGTTGTTCGGATTTGCATCTTCAGAAGGAATTTGTTGCTAGTACCGTTCTTTTGTTTTACATCATAGATTTTTTGCTACGACCGTTATTCAGTTTAGAGAATTTTGCTACTTCTACAAATGTTCTGGTTTGCATCAGTACTGGCAGCAATCGGTGGTGCGACTAGCGGCTTTCGGCGTTGCTACCGACCTCGGGGCGCAGCTGCTACAAGCACTTGGTGGTTTTGCTGCCAGTCGTGGTTGGAGGCGGCGCGACGGGCATGGTCGGAGGCGGCGCGACGGCGAGCGGTGGCGCTGCTGCGAGCGACCAGGGGAGGTGGATGCAGCAGGCTGGTGCACGATCGTGCGCGAGGGGGCTGCTCTGGCGACGCCGCGAGGGGGCTGCTTTTGCGACGCCGCGACGGGTTCTCCAGCGCCACCGCGACGGGATTCTCTGGCGACGGCCGTTACTCCGGCGACGACCTGCACCTACCAGGCAGGCCCTTCTTTTTTTGAGCGAGGACGGTGGTGGGGCAGTTGGAGGTGGGGGATTTTTTTTTCTGTGGTTCTGCGTGAGAGGTGCGGTGTGTGGCCCGTAGTAGCAGGAGTAGGAGGACACGTGTCAAGCGGGGGAGCCGGGGGATTTTTGCCCCAAATCCCCCGGGGGACGCTCAGCACCGTCCATTTTTATTTCGCCTTTTCTGTCTCCTTTTCTTTTTATACCTTTTTTATTTTTCTCAAAATATATTTTTTAAATATTAATTTTTAAAAATAAAATAAAATTTTAATCATTTTTAAAATGAAAATTTTTGACAATGAATAATTTTTAGAAAAAATATATTTTCGGTTCACCCAGTATTTTGGTTCACTATTTTCAGTTTGTCGGTATTTTTCGTTCATTATTGTTTTTGGTTCATCGGCATTTTCGGTTCATTGATATTTTCGGTTTATCGATATTTTTTGTTCACTATTTTTGGTGCGTCGACATTTTCGGTTTACTATTATTTTTGGTTCATCGGCATTTCGGTTCATATTTTCGGTTCATCGGTATTTTTGGTTCATCGGCATTTTTGGCACTACTATTTTTGGTTCATTGGCATTTTGGGTTCACTATTATTTTTGGTTCATCAATATTTTCGGTTCACTATTATTTTCGGTTCATCGATATTTTCATTTCATTATTATTTTCGGTTCAACGGTATTTTTGGTTCACTTTTATTTTTGGTTCATCGGATTTTTCGGTTCATTGATCATCGGCATTTTTGTTTCACTATTTATTTTCAGTTCATCAAATTTTAGGTTCACTATTATTTTTGGTTTATCAGTATTTTTGGTACACTATTATTTTCTCCACACCGGCATTTAGTTATTTTTCAATTCACTATTATTTTCGATTCAACGCTATTTTTTGGTTCACTATTATGTTCGGTTGACCGGCCATTTCGGTTCACTATTTTTTTGTTCATCCGAATTTTAGTTTTCTTTTCGGTTCACTATTATTTTTGGTTCACCTGCATTTTTGGTTCATTATTTTTTTTAACTTTCAATTCAGTATTAAATTACAGGGGGATACAAGGGAAGAGAAGACAAAGAAAACACATAAAAAAGACAACTAGAAAAGGAAACAGTAAGAGCCACCATGAGAGGCACAAGAGGTGATGGGCGTAGTTGAGGGATCACAATGCCAAGAGTCGGCAAACAGCCTAGCGCACCGCACCGGCGTGCGACTCGAACCCCACGGCACATCTCAGGAGCACCACAATCATCATCGGCGAGTGTCAAGCCTAGCACCTAACACTAACCTAGACATGGAGCTCCGCCACGGAGGTCGAGGCGATTAGCTGGTTGGGGAGGCAACAATTGAGTCGTCATTGAACAAAGATGAGCCGAGATGCCGCCAAAAGCCCGAAGCTCTCTCACAGCAATGGCAACCATGGGAGGGTCTTGAGCAAGCACATCAACGGGGCCGAGACCACGCGAAGGCCAGCCGAAGAGAGAAAACACACCACCGTCGACCCCAAGCTGGCTGCACCAACACCACGAAACGCAGCACCAACAACCCCAAGCAACAACAAAAGTCATTGTTTGGGCCTCCAAGAAGACGCCTCCAAGGTGAATTTGTTGTCGAGGGCACACCACCGTCATCCGATCCGGCAAGCCGAATCATGGGTTTTCACCCAGAGACCACAAAACAATGAACTGTAGGTGCAGGAGCTCCATAGCGGCACCTCCAACAAGGAAACGATGCCAAAAGACACCGCTGCCGCCGGCAACGACAAAGTCGATGCAGGGTTCTCACCCGGAGCTTGAGCACACCTACAGCCAGACGGCCGTCAACCACCAGCAGCCGCCGTAGCACCCCCACACCTCGCAGAAACCACCTGCGGCAAAGCTTCGGCACAAGGCGTCGGATCCACCAGGGCCACCGGACGCAGCACAAACACCGTCCCCCGCCGAGCACCATGCCGGCTAGGACCCGAGGGAGTGCTGCCCGAGGCCAAGAACCACCATGGTTCCGGGCTGTAGCCCCACAACACGCACCGACGTGCACTATGCGGCAGCCGGAGAAGGACGAAACCGAGCGCCCGCAGCGCTGAGAGAAGGCGGCGACCTTGCTGCTACAGTGTCGGCCCAGCCGAGCTTAGATCAGGCCCGGGCACGCCGCAGACAGAGGAGCACCACCACGACGACCCACCACCTCTCGCCAAGCCCCGCCGCCGAGCGCCACGCCATGCCGCCGGTAGACCCCGCAGGTCCCCGCCATGAAGAAGGCGCACACGCGCCGGCGAGCCGCCGAATCCCGCTGAGCCCCGCCGCGCAGGGACCAGGGAACCGTGTGGAGGCACCCCACCGATGTGGTCGGCCGCGCGAGCTTCGCTCGGCGGCTTCCTCCAACGGCGGCGCGGGGACGGAGGAGGGATGGTGGCTGAGGGTTAGGGTTTGGGGGGGAGTCGCCGCCCGTGTCGCCCTGGGTGAGAGCGACGCGGGTTTTTCTTTTCGATTGGTTATAATCATAGTTGAAAACGTAACATAACAAGATTTGTGAATTTGGCATGCTTGCTTTGACATGGCGAGTTCTCCCAACGACATCAGTTTGTTTCAACGCTCTTGAACCAATACAATGAATTCAGAAGCATCAAACCTCTCTTTTTCAAAAAAATCGAAACACATCGAAATGGTACCAGCCGTACTTAATAATAGAAGGATTTGGCAGAAATATGTAAATTTATGACTGTTCCCTGTATCTATCTCCTTTCGTTTGTCCTTACCGCGCGGTCTGTCTCCCAGGCTGCTTCAACGGCGTCCAGAAGGTCGAGGCACTTCCAGACGTCACGAGCTCGTCCGCAGCCAAACAAAATGTGCCGTAAGTCCTCTGCTTCCACATGACATACATGGCATACCACCGGAGTCTTGGAAACATGTCTGTTCGCCAGAGTGCAGAGGCAGGGAACGCTGCTGTGGAGTGCTCACCAGCCGAGCCCTTACTCCCATCTACTACTTCTTATTAAAGCAGCAAGTGCAGAGGGGAATTTCGCAAGCTAGGAGGAATAGAAAATCCTAACTAAGAAACAATCAATCAGTCCACTATTGAGAGAGATTCCTGGGCCAGATTCACTGCCTGAAAGCCAAAATCCGAACCAAAGGGGTACCACGTTGAGAGAGATTCTGGAAAATCCACAGATTCTGGTAGTGCAAATTGGAAGCGCCCCGGACCCCAGATTTCACTGCGTTCGCATCGAACGAAAAAATGTTATTTACCCACCATGCCATTCCCAAGTGGAAACTGGCCGGTTGGATATTTCTTTTCTCCCCCCACCCCAGCGACTGGACCTCCCTCTCCCCATCTGCCGTTCATTCTCGCCCCTGACCCCTAGGGTTCCTCCGCCCCGCCGCCACGGTCCTGGGACTCGCCGGAAACTGGAGCGCCGGCCCGCCGCCAAGCTCCCCACGCGCCTCTCCCCTCCGACGCCCCCTTCCCGTCCCATCCCTCTCGTCCCCGACCGTGCCTCCTCTGTGCCCAGCTCGGCTCGGACCGCCGCATCCCGCCGCCGCCACACCAACAGAAGGCGCCGCCGCCGCACCAACAGAAGGCGCCGCCGCGTCGATTGCTACCGCCACCGACAGGTATTCGTCCCCCTCCTTTCTCTCCTCCCAGCACTCCTCTCTCTCTCTTCTCTCCCACGGCCATGATTTGGGATCACAGATGCTCTCAACCATTATATGGATACAATATGGAGTATAATGTTTTTGGTAATTCGGTTACTCAGAAACATCCTATATTGCTTTTCAGGCTGCATTTGTTCGGATAATGCTCCAACCCTAAAACTTGCATAGCTGCATAATAATAAATATTATCGTAACGGTTATTTATCTCAATTTGTAAAATAATATCAGTAGTTAGATATTGATTCCCTAGTATAGGTAAAATTGCATGAGTAATAGATTGTGTGGTGTTATAATTTTCAGCAACTTGTGATGTTATATTCTGCACCATATTGTCTTATGGTATTGAAGCATAATAGCTGAAGCAATTAAATTTTGTATCTTCAAAGAATGGCTGAGAAGGCTGTATGGGATAAGGCAACCGTCAAGCATTTCTGTGACATTTGTAGAGATGAGGTTCGGGCTGGGCATAGGCCCTTAGGTCATTTTAATAAAGTAGGATGGGAGAACCTTGAAGATAAGTTTGCTGAAAAAACTGGGCAGAAATTAGAACATTTGCAATTGAAGAACAAATGGGACAATCTGAAACGAAGTTACACATGTTTTATGGAGTTGAAACATGCTGCCACTGGTCTTGGATGGGATGATGCAAGGAAAACAGTGGAGTGTGATGAGGGATGGTGGAAAGAACATCTTGAAGTAAGTGGTCCACTTTTTTACATTAAAGTCATATTATTTTTGTCTTATTGATTTGTTGAAAGTAGCTAATATTGACCATTGCATCTTGTTGTGTAGATGGATGCACACGCCAAAAAAGCACAGGAGGCACTACAACTTCTAGCCGAGTTGTCCCAACAAGCTGCCACCCTTGGTCACTTGGCTAACCTCTACACCGAGAGGTATTATGACAAAGGATCTTACAGAGTTGCTCAGCAAACTGGACTTGAGTGGGTCATGGAGTGCTTAGGTCGTCCTAGGTACTTCTATAAGATGTTTAGGATGACCCCGACGGTTTTCTGGGCACTACATGATAAGCTTGTCTCTACCTATGGTTTGAAGTCAACAAACAATGTTTCTTCAGTTGAATCACTTGCCATGTTTCTATGGATTGTTGGAGGCCCTCAAGCATTCACGCAAGCTGAAAACCATTTTGTTAGATCATTGTGGACAGTTCATATGAAGTTTAAGGAAGTGTTGTTGTGTTTGCGGAAATTGGCAAAAGATAACATCAAACCGAGAGATCCTACTTTCAGTACCGATCATGCAAAGGTTAAAGATGATCGATTCTGGCCTCATTTTAAAGGTGCTATTGGTGCTATTGATGGGTCACATATCCCAGTTTCGGTGCCTGCTGAGGAGGTAGTTAATCACACATGTCGTCATGGGTACACGTCTCAAAATGTGTTGGCTATATGTGACTTTGACATGAGGTTCACCTTTGTGGTTGCTGGTTGGCCGGGTTCTGCACATGACACCCGAGTCCTTAATCACGCATTAACTGAATTTGCAGATCAATTTCCAGTACCTCCTCAAGGTAAGGCATATTTTGATGTTTCTTAAAATGTTCCATATCACCTATGCATTATATATTTGGTGCTTGCTTGTTGTATTTTTTTTAGGCAAGTACTATCTTGTGGATTCCGGTTATCCAAACCGAATAGGATATCTTGCTCCTTTCAAAGGGAGTACATACCATCTACCGGAATTCCGTCTTCGTCGTCAACGTGCACCTCAAGGGAAGTTTGAGATATTCAATTTTCTGCATTCATCCCTTCGCAATGTCATAGAGCGTGTATTCGGTGTGTTGAAGCAAAAGTGGCGCATATTGAAAGCTATGCCAAGTTTCTCACCTCGTAGACAGAAGCATATCATAATTGCTTGCATGGCACTGCACAATTTTATTCGTGATAGCAAATTGAGTGATGAAGAGTTTGATAAATGTGATGAAGATGAAGACTACATGCCTGAAGAGGCACATGCAACGGCACAACCACAAGGGGATGATGATCTAGAGGAGGAGAACGAGGTTACCATGAACACCATTCGGGATAGGATAGCGAATGCTTTGCTCGTTGCGAGAGCGACATAGGACATGTCGATGGCAAACATCATGTTGTGAACCATATGTCTTTTGTGTAATCCGTATGTCTATTTTGGAGGAATGTTATAACATCACATTCTAAGCTATATATATATATATAGAGCGAGTATTATGAAATGAGAAATTTCCTTCCCAAAAATGTTCATTTGCATGTCTATCAATGTACAAATCATTGTTCTGCGATTAATTAGCATGTACATATTCACTCGGGGCCTCAGGGGCATTACAGATATTTCCTATCGAATCCACAGTTGGCAGTTGTTACAACCAAACAGCTTCCAGCTTTCCCATAGTTGTCAGCTCACAGCAGCTTTTCCACAGCGGATTCCCCACAGCTGATTTTTAGGAATCTACAGCTCAACCAAACACACCCTAAGTCTGTTAAGTAAGAGTTATACGAAATACTCTGATTCAATGTACGAGTGACTCAATCCCAAAGGTCAATCCAGCCAACCTATTTTCTACAACAAAGGCTAAAAACATCCTATTTTTATGGTAAAATATGGAAAATCATATGGGAAACGAATAACGAATAGAAGTAGCCTAGCCTTTTCTTTCGGTCTCGGTCTCTAGATTCCCTTGTTCTTACTTTAGCTAGCACTTTTTATTGCAGTCAAGGAGGCTCAGGCTCAGGAAAAAACTCGGCAATATGCCGAAGACATAAAGGAATTTAGGATTGAGGAGCAATTTGAGAGTTTCAAAAACCATGAATCCATTTCTTTGAATTGCATGATTGAGTGATGGATGCGGACAATCACAAGCCTACTTTGTTTATAGAAAAGAGCGTATAACCCCCGATCCAATAAAATCGCTTGCCGTATCGCTCGCTTTGCAGATCGAGGGTCGCAGCGAAGCCATCTTCCCCTGGCCGGCCGTGGTGGCGAGGGGTGGAAGAGGTTCTGTTGTTTCTCCTCTACATCGGCGGAGTTGGTCTTGCTGCATCTCAGAGCTCCACACGCGGTGGCCGTGCTTGCCGCCGCGATCCATGGCCAAGATGGTGGCCAATCCTCAAGCTCCTCCCCTGAGGAGGTCTTCGGAGTCCTTCACCGGAGCTCGACCGATTGCGGTCTCCAAGTGGTTCGTCCTCGGAGGTCGCTTTCCGGCCGGTGGAGTAGGCTCGTCGCCGGAAGCGAGAAGCCGAGCATCTGCCTCCAGCATCTCGGCGTGTCGTGCGCCTGGAGATCGTCGACGACCAGAGGCAGAGGCACCCAGGGACTTGATTGCTTTTCCTCTTTTCTTGTTAGGGTGCTTTTTGTAATTTGTGAGGCCTTATCTTCAAATTTTAGGTTGTCCAGGGCAAGTGATGTAAAAGGCCTCTTTGTAATCTGGTACCTGCCTCTTTTATTAATATAAAGCAGCACCCCCTTGTACAAAAAAAAAAAAGAACCTACAATGAACGGTGAGCATCCTTGACATTCATGACACATGGTCCATAGTGATAAAAGGTCTTCGATTGTCCAAAACAACTATACCACACCCATGAAAAAAGAAATCTTGCAGAAGAGCAACCGCAGCAACCATTAATAAACAAAATTTAACACTCGCAGCACATAAGGCATAAGCGTGGACTTGCACTACTGTACGCACAGTACGTATATTTGCACGTTTTCGCCCAGGGCTAGCTAGAGCAGATCAGAGCAAAGCACCGGCCGGCATTGTGTCTGTACCCGATCCGAACCTTTGCAAACAGTGCGCCACCGAAAGGCACCTCCTTCGCTCATAAAGGCTAGCTAGCTTAGCTATGTGAAGGCCACATATTGTTGTGTTGTGCATGCTTGTGAAGGCCTCGTCAATTTTTAATCCGTCCAGCTTAACTATTACTAGAACGACACCCCGCAGGTTGTAGCGGGTCTCTCTTAAGAAATTTAATTAAACTCATGAAATTTGAAGTTGACTAAAGAAATATGTAAGATTTAGTTAATTATGGCAGTCAAGATGCTATAAATTTTAGACATCAAATATATATGGTTTATAACTTAAAGATCGTTATGCTTTAGAGGGTGTATCTAATTAATAAAGATAAGATTGTATCAACGGGTTGAAGAAGCGGGTGTTGTGGATGGCTTGCATGAATATGATATGCACATTGCCGCATAATATTTCTATAAACTATTTGAGTGAATACACATAGAAGAGCCCACAATTTCGAATAACAACTATATGATTTTCATCCTGAAAATAATTGGTAAAAACGTTCACGGGCAAAACTTAATGTGGTGTTCTATTTGCACATGATTTACTTGTGTAACTACATAGCGACATGGTGTGATCTTATCACTCGAACATCAAAAAATAATGTGGACAATTCGATGGGCTAAAAAAGATGATGTGGATCCTTGCATGTACAGATAGAAAATAATTAATAAATGTTAGTGGGGTGACATGAATAATTGATTGGCTAAAAGAGCAAGTGATGTGGATAGCTTACATGTGAAGATAGAAAAATATTAATTACACTTAGTGAGGTTTTGCTTTATAAGAAGTACAAATTACATCATGAAACACCCTGGTCACACACACAACGTTGCATGCGTGGACGACTCACCGGAGGGTCCGGCCGATGGGTGTGATGGGAGAGGAAGAAGGCAAATTAATGGTTCGAACAGCTAGCCAGGTCGTGTGGGATGGGGATGACGCTCGATTATTTACCTTTCGCCCGCCGAAACAATCGCATGTGCCGCTGATTCCCGCTTGGCGGCAGCCTCTTCCGGTCGACACTACCTCTTTGCGCTATCGGGGACCACGCGGTTTTGTATGAATGATTGGAGCTGATCGAGTGTGAATTTCGTCTTCCTCCGTATACACAGGTTAAGGTCATCTCTATCCAAACAGACCTAATTTTGGCTTGTTTTTCGTTCGTTTGGATCATGAAACGGACAGGCGTCCGGTCTCTTCTGGTCTTTTTTGCCACTACATTCAATGGGCGACCTATTTGGTCCGTCCGTGACTGTTTTCATCAAATTGAATAAGTCACATAGTTTTACGAAATTGAATAAATCACATAGTTTTACAATCAAATTAAATAAATTACATAGTTTTACAACCAAATCGAATAAATTATTGGTCACGTAGTTCTACAACCAAATTGAATAGAATCAGATAATTTATTGCCTTGTGCAAATGGCCGAACACCTTGTGGACCACGTCGATCGTGGTGGTGGTGACAATCTCCGGCCCGTCCAAGTCCGAGCCGGTGTAGACTGCGACTGGAGTTGGTTGAAGTGGCGCCGCGAGCTTCACCTTCCGATCAAGGGAACATAACGGCGAGCTGTGGTGGTGGCAGCGGGACCGGTGAGTTGTGGTGGTGACGCTGGCGCTGGCGCGGGGGTCCTGCGGTCTGTTGTGTCTGCGGGAGGTGGCGGGACCGATGGCGGCGATGGATGGAGCGGGAGGGGGAGAGGGGATGGATCGTGATTTCTGCCCAAACGAACAAAGACACATTGCGCCGGACGAAATGGATCGACATGTTTGTGATGCCCTAAAACATTAACTGGATTATAGCCAGTACCCGATATATATCTGGCAGAATATATGTGGCTCGTGTACAAAGCAAGTCACAGGACCTTCTTATTTTTTTATACCATCTTTTCTAACTACGTCCCCAATCATAACCAAGAATAGATCACCTCTAAACTAAAAAAATAATTAACTAGGAAGTAAATAGTAAACATTTCAACCACAAATCATCAACTCTTGACCTAAGCACTTTGACCAACAAACAAATATCATCCAAAACGACCCCAAAAAATAATATCAAATATCTTTCAAGCAAGAAAGCACAACAACTTGCAATAAAAAAAAGCTTACAACCTTTCTACCCTATTAGAAAAAGCTTTCAAATGCACACAAACACAAAAATTCAACTCTCATACACAGATTTGAAACACAAATCAAGAGAAGTTTAAACATCTCAACTGCACATTTAAACACATTTTTAGTTCTAACCCCTTAATTTGGACGACATTCCTAAATAATGGGGAATTTTTCATTCTCAACATACTATTGTTCTAGGCCGTCCGGCATGGGACCAATGAGGGTGCCGGTGGTGCTCGTGGGAGGTGGCATTGTCGGATGAAGATGTTGCATGGAATGAGGGAAAGGGGAAAAAGTTGGGAAGGGTGTGTCTTAGCGGCGAAGCGGAATACTTCATGCAAGGTTATTGCCCACTTATGGCGATATGCGAACCGACACAAACATTTGTGAGGAGCGACAATGGTGACTGGCAATGGGAAATAAAGAAGTGAATGTGTGGGGGCGGCTGGCAAAATAAACCACGCATGAGTGACGATTGAAAAATTGCCCACAACTTAAATTATTAATTTTGTATAACTATGAGTTTGATGCATATATTTGTTTATGGCTATTTAAAATATGGTAATTAAGTGATATTACCTTGATGAAAGATATTATCTCTCTCCGTCGATCCTCACATATATCATCTCATTTTAATTTGCATGAGCAAACTGGTATAATAGGTGGCCTTTCTGGGTGTGGTGGAAAAGTAAAGAGAGAGAAAAATGCAGGAGAAAATATCAACGAGAGAAAAAAAGATTAGATAGTTTATCATGTCCTATATAATGTTGTTACTTTTCTTGAATCACCAAAATTACCAGGTCTAAAGAAATCCAGGTTTGATGGTATAAAGCGGTAAATTTTTCTCTGCTTTAATTCTTCACACTAAGATATTACGTTAGATTTTATGGTTCATGACCTATTTCTCTTATGACCACACGACTCATTTAATACTCCCTCCGATCCCTAGAAAGTGTCGCCTTGTACGTACGGTGAAGTACGTATTTGCACTATTGATCCAACACTTTTTTTTTTTGGATCAGAGGTAGTATATAAAATCATAAAAAAAATCTCAAATGGGCATTTGACTTACAGCGATTTCAGTCCTGCACTATTAGTAGAGTATGCGTGTCACTAACTTATTAAGTGAATGCTGTACTCTTCCCTGTAGCACAAGAACATTAGGAAAGTGTCTTTGGCTCCAGTGCTCCTGCTCATATAAAAATTAAAAATATATTTAAAAGTGTCAACAAATATTAAAAAAAAATCTCGGGTGTAGATAATTGGGTATCTCACAGCCATGTAAAATATCAAGTTCAAATACATAGTATTCTAGGCTACATAAAAATGAAAAATCTAATAAAATTTGGAGATTCGAAAATATGCATACTCAGAACCACACTTTTGTCATTTTTATGTAGCCTAGAATACAATGTATTTGAACTTGATATTTTGCATGTTGTGGGATTCACCATTACATATACCTGAGACTTTTTTCAATAGTTTTTAAAACTCGTAATTTTTTTTCAATTTTTTAAACGAGCAAGATCACTGGAGCTCTGGGCACCAAATCTCCACTCGAGAACATAGAGCAACAAAGCGCACTCACTCCCTCGACTTGCCACGCCACATATGCTCGTCTCTTTAAGTTTTTAATACTGTTATGTTAATATGCTAAGAAACGATGCATTGGCACATGTCTTAGGGAGTGTTTTGATGAAAGATTAATTTTTACTTCGTACACCATTTATAATCTCGGTATCCGGGTCAATATGCAAGCTCATTCATGCTTGACACATTCCCTATTTCGAGAAACTTCTACCGCATGTGTGGCAGTTGTGTCCGTTGCCACTCACCAGGCTATATAGAGGAGAGTCTGGCTAGTGAAAAAAACATAACATACGCCCTATCTCTATCCAGTTTCCTATTGGGCGGCGAGAAGGTTTTTGGAGCATCTTGACGCGATTGCTCGCTTCTGTACGACTACATCTACAACGACCGATAAACTATCTCCTCTATGATGTACGACAATGTTATCTTTACCACCATGCGTCACAACAACAATGTTGGTGTAATGTTGTTGTTGCATCATTCCCATTTGAATTTGCATTGGGTCCATCTTCCTCGTGTCGCTCCTCCAATGGCATCTGGTCGATGATGCGACAGTGGCTGGAGGCGTGGCGGTATGGGATGTCATCGACTTCTAGTTCCTCCTCCAGTGGCAATCTGGTCGATGATGTGTTGTTGGCCGGACATGCGATGGTGATAGAAGCGGCTATATCTAGTTTGCACACTTCGGTGGAAACACTTTTGGCATTGTTAACGTGTGCTTGCGTCGTGCCTTTGCTGAAGGTGGTGGCTCGAACCTCGTCTTCGGGGATGAAAATCCCGACTCGGCCTTAGGTTGGACTCGCCATCATCGGCGTAAGTGTGGCTTTGCCTAAAATTTGTGTATTTTGTTTGTTTTTGTCTTTTATACCATAGAGTTTGCGGTTGTCTAGTGTATTGCCGCGAACAGCCTCAGGTTTATTTACTTTGTACCTTTGTGAACTTTATAATAAAATGGATGTGTGCATTATTTTGATGTAGAGACCGAGAATCCGTTTGCCTTAAAAGAAATCTAACAGACATGTCTAGTTCCTACTTAGATTTGTCTAGTTCCTACTGGATTTGCTAGTGTAAATGTAGTAGTGTGACTTTCATTAACTAAACTCTTCCAATTTTTTAATATTCCGACATTATTACCCCATTTTGTTGGGCAAACTTGCTCTCGCTCATTCGCTAGAAAAAACACAAAAGATCATTGAAAATGATGAGAAAGTAGTAACGACTAATGTTCCTGCATAGCCATCTATTACCTCAAAAATACACGTTTAAGGTAAAATTACCATCCAAACTGTCGAAAGCGAAAGACGCGAACCCAAAACCAACCTGGACTACAAATAGACTACCCCCCATCACAGCTCAGCAGCACGTACACTCATTCGAGTCTCAAGCAAACCGCCACTGTGTACTGAGCTCAAATGGCAACCCCCTCTTCCTCCGTCGTCCTAACGTTCCTCTTGTCTCTCCTTGCCGTCGCGCCGGGAGCCCTCGGCCAGTGGCGGTCCGGCCATGCCACATTCTATGGCGGCAGCGACGCCTCCGGCACAATGGGTACGTCATACGTGCAAACAACTTCCTTGATCCGTTCTTGAAACTTCAGTAAGGAACACATTATATATTGCTACTCAGCTAGCTGTCTAATGTGATTGCGATCATCGTGGCGGATTAATTCGAGCTTCTGTGTACGTGCAGGAGGCGCGTGCGGGTACGGGAACCTGTACAGCAATGGGTACGGCACGAGCACGGCGGCGCTGAGCACGTCGCTGTTCAGCAACGGGCTGAGCTGCGGCTCCTGCTACGAGCTCCGGTGCTCCGGCGAACGCCGGTGGTGCCTCCCGGGCGCCACCATCACGGTGACGGCCACCAACTTCTGCCCACCCAACTACGGGCTCCCCAACAACGACGGCGGGTGGTGCAACCCGCCGCTCCAGCACTTCGACCTCGCGGAGCCGGCGTTCCTCCGCATCGCGCAGTACCGCGCCGGCATCGTCCCCGTCTCGTTCCGCAGGGTGCGCTGCGCGAGGAGGGGCGGGGTCCGGTTCGCGGTGAACGGGCACGCCTACTTCAACCTCGTGCTGGTGACCAACGTGGGCGGCGCCGGCGACGTGCACGCGTTGTCGGTGAAGGGGTCGTCGCGCCCCGGCCGGTGGCAGCCCATGTCGCGCAACTGGGGCCAGAACTGGCAGAGCAACGCCTACCTCAACGGCCAGGCGCTCTCGTTCCGCGTCACCACCAGCGACGGCCGGGCGCTCGTCTCCCGCAACGTCGCGCCGAGGGGGTGGCAGTTCGGCCAGACCTTCCAGGGCCGCCAGTTCTGAGATCTGCTCGGCCAGATTCAGATCATTAGTTCATTTAGATCGAGTTTAATTGGTTTGTCTTGTTCCAGTCGTGCGTTTGGTTTTGTCGGTGGTGAGTGTGAGTTCACTCCAGCCATGATGCTGAGGTTAAGAAGGATTGGTTGGTAGTTGGTACCCGCATGTCGGAGGCCGGGAGGTGTACTCTGAGCCGCTTTGCTGCTCTGCCTTGCTTTTACTAATTGAGAATTGTATAGGATCGTACGAGTTAGTTTATCAATTAGAGTGTGAGTCTGCCTCTGAAAAACAGAGGGAGAGTTGCAAGTGTGAATGGAGCCGTTTGATTTTTTCAGTCCTTAGAGCATCTCCAATAGATGATGGTCACCACATTTTGGTTTTAGGGCATCATATTTTGGGTAAGGGTACCAAAACTTGTTTTGGTCCGACAAATGATGTATTTTAGGGTATCGTAAATTTTTTGAGTTCCAAGAGATGCCCTAAAACTAGTGCTCTAAAATAGATCTGATAGTGGTAAGGGAGGGAGGAGCATCTGACGGTCGTTGGGCGTCGAGCTTGATTTCGGCCATGGAGGTCGCCGGAGGTCGAGGAAAGGCGGTGAAGTCGGGGCAGCTCAGCAGGGACCGGAAAGGTGCAGGGGAGGTCAGAGAGGTGGGTGCGATGCCGAGTGGAGGCCGGAGAGGTGGATTTGAGGCGGTCGGAGCGAGGCATGGCCGGCTGATTCGTGGCTCGATGGCGGTCTAGGCCGGCATGGTTGAGCAGGGGCGGGGCGGCAAGCACGGGGATGACGCCCGAGAGGTTGACAGCTGGCCGGCGGATGGGTGGGAAGCTCGAATCGAGCGGCGGTCGATCCCGGCTGCAGGGGGCTGCTGTGGCGGAGGAAATCGGATGCGGAGGACGGCCGGGGATCGGGGCAGAGCATGGGCAGCGTGGCGAAGCGGCGACGGTGGGTGGCTCGACGACGGGAGAGGAGAGGAAACTTCAGGTCGGTAGTTGGGCTGTGCGCGGCAGCGATTTATGTTTTGGGCAGACCAATGGGTGATGCATATTTGCATCAAAGCTACAAATTAGGGCGTGCCAAAAAAAATATGCATCATACATTTAGGAATACATCGTCTCTTGAAGCTGCGTTTTTGTTGTTTGGTGATGTAAAAAACAGCTTTTTTTGGACACGAGCCCTATTTTGCATCATCTATTAGAGATTCTCTTATGCTCTTATGGATTTTTTTCACATGAAGTGTATTGCAACGCATTGGTGATAATAAGCTTCCCACTAAAATTTCCTTTTTTTAGACTAACTAAAATTTCCTAAGCACGTTGAAAAAGGAAAAAGGCAAATGAAAAGTGGATATGCTTACGCGGGCCGTGTTGGTCAATGGGCCGAAACAATAGGCGCGGAGGATACTTGCACGGATCTGGGCCTTAGCTACTAGCTCCACACCCCAGTCCAGGGACAGAAACTCATCCGCGTGCCACGAATGTCGCGTGTAGCCTCCAAACTTCTCCTGACGCCGTCCTTGCTCCCACTCCCACTCCCCAAGTGGCTGCGGAGGCGGCTACCCAGCATCTGCTCACCGAGGAGGCCCTTCGCGATGGCGGCGTCGGGGTTCGGAGGCCGCGAGACGTTCCAGCTGTCTGCGGCGGCGGGGGCCGGCGCGCTGAAGCTGCACAAGGGCGACATCACCCTCTGGTCCGTCGACGGCGCCACCGACGCCATCGTACGTGGTTCCACTCCATCCCATGATCCCAATCCTACCATGTCTCCTCAGCTGCGGTAACATCACATATTCACATGGGTTTTTGAGTTGGGATCGAGTCTCACACAGTCACACGGAAGAGCGTTTTGACTAGGTCTGGGTTTGTGAAAGGGGTCTTCTTAGAGTATCCTTATTTTCGGTTTTACCAAATCAGTTGCTTCTACTATCAGAGTGTTTTGGCTTAGGTTTGGAGTGGTGAACAGGATCTTCTTAGCTATACTTGCTTTCGGTTTTAATATCAGTATTACTTGCTTCTGTCTTCAAGGGGGTTATAGTTCGTCCTTCATTATGGGACAACTTGTAGGTCCTACATCTGCTTCATGATAAATGAAGGACCCCAAGTGTAGATTGCTTGCTACCCCAAGTTCTGAGAAATAGGTAGTTAGAAGGTACCCTCGTCTGATCCGGAATAAGTGTAGCGTTTTGTATTAGCTCAGTGCAGTCTCCGCGACACTTAAAGCGGAACGGAGGTAGTATTATTTTGGTTCAGTCTACTGGATTTGACCATCACCTCTTAAAGTGTAGCTGAAGAATTTTGAATCAAGTTCCCTTGTGACTATGAGCTTCTTTGTATGACTATGGAGTGGAATTGGAGTTCTGAGTCTTCCAAAGCTAAACTAAACCGTCAGGAAAATTGCAGTCCTTTTGCAGAAGTTCCTAAATCCGATAACAAGACATAGGCTGGTCAAATATCTTATTGTGAGCCCATTACACCTTATTAAGCCTTTGCATGTCTGTATGCTATGATCTATTATGCGGACTAGTGTTTACTAAAATACTTCTCTTGCTGTTATCCATTTTGTTTTTACTTGCTAAATGATGTGTGACATTTGTGTTGTGCTTTTCTTAAAAGCAATAATCTATCTAGATATTCAGCAATGAAGGAGTAGATAATGATCTATTTATTTGCATTAAAGAATATAATCGAAATTTATTTTGGCAGGTTAATGCTGCTAATGAACGAATGCTAGGAGGGGGAGGTGTTGATGGAGGTAATGGCAAGCTTTTGAGAAGCATAATCATTTTACTTATCATTCTGGACTATCTCATACTAAATTGAAACCCCTATGTCAGCTATACATCAAGCTGCTGGACCACAACTCGTACAAGCATGCCGTAAAGTTCCTGAGGTTAAACCTGGAATCCGTTGTCCTACTGGAGAAGCCAGAATTACTCCGTTAGTACCTATTCTGATTCAGTTTAGTAGCTTCAGAATACCATCTTCCTAAAAATAGATCTGTTTGCTTGTATGTTGAATGTGAACAGAGCTTTTGAGCTTCCCGTATCCCGTGTGATACATACAGTTGGGCCCATATATGATAGTGACAGAAAGCCGGAGGTGTCCTTAAAGAATGCCTACACGTAAGTCTCCCTTATGAACTTATATATTCGAAAAGACCATTCTAGTTGCTGAATCATGGAGAACTACCTTGAACTGCATCTTTTAATTGCAGAAATAGCTTGAAGCTTGCTAAAGAGAATGGCATTCAGTACATTGCGTTCCCTGCTATATCTTGTGGTGTTTTTCGGTATGTACTAAGTGCCTGTTTTCATTCATGTATGTGTTTTTCGTGCAGTTTATTCTTTACAGTATCTAATTTGTGAAGTTTAACATGATTTGATTTGATCATGCAGTTACCCTCCAAAGGAAGCATCAAACATAGCTATTTCAACTGCTCAAGAATTTTCAGGGGATATTAAAGAGGTTAGTCGTAGCTCGTCTAAACATTTTGGTACTATAGTGCTGTGCCACTATGGTATTTGTAACCAAATGTTGTTTTACAGTAAAATAATTAAATTGGACATCCATTGTGCCGTTTTGCACAAAAATAATTAAATTGGACATCCATTATAACAACTAGTTTGCCTTACAGTTGTATTCTAGCCTCACTGGTTAGCCCAGTTTAGAAAATATAAAGTTTTTTTTTCATTTATCCTGTTTCTAGTGTTGTCATCTATGTCGATTAAACTCGTAAACCACTTTGTGATTGCAGGTGCATTTTGTTCTGTTTTCGGATGAGCTCTACAATGTTTGGCGTGAGACTGCACAAGAGATGCTGACGCAATTTGAGAAATGAATGACCATGGTGTGAATATGCTCATGTCAGCCATTATGAAATATGGCTAGTGGAGTCAGTTGACTATGATATTATGCATGACACGTTTGAATGTGTTTGTCTGAAAGAGAGTTGGGTGGATGGCTATGCTTAATGAGAGCCCTGAATGAGATTTTACCGTTCATCATACTACATTTTCATATGAATAATAAGATGCCTGACAAGTGATAGTCCTAGCGGTATTAGTGCCTTTGTTGCTTGTGCTGTTACACAAACTTGCACAGATATAATCGTATTCCAGACCCTTTACAGTACGTGTTGCCTGTTGCTATCACACAAACTTGCACAGGTATAGACGCCAGGAAACAGGTCGGTATGATGTAGTAACAACTCCAGTTCTCTTCTCCATGGACACTGCTGCGTGCTCTTAATTTTAAGAACATGCAGCTCACATTCCTTCAAAACAAACCAAAGGGTCACACGTAGACCAGTCTACTATATACAGAGGAGCTAAAGATAATGGATGAGATGCTGCGATCTTCTACATATCTTTTCGGTTTCAACTTATTAATCAAGAGTACATTGAAATGGTAGCTACATTAAGCGTTGCTTTCACTCATCTAAAATTCCTACTTCATGCACCTACGACGTAGAAATACGATGTAAGCTGAAAACGAAATTCGGCATTTGTTAATATGTGATGGGGGAAACATGACAAGCGTCACAGTTTGAGAAGATCAGTCGTCTTTGTCTCTGATAAAGCTCCTGGGTAGTCTGCTTATCACATTTTCGTCAACTATCTTGTAATGCCTTGAGAAATTCCGGTGGACCATCCCAGCGTACCTATCAACATGCTCCTGGTGTTTATGGTATAGTGCAGGTACTGTGACCAAAGCAATGGTTCCTGTCATCCACACTGTAAATTAGCATTGAACTCTATACAAAGGACGAGCTGTAGACAAACAGATACATGGTCCTGCAAGTTCCTTGGTACTATATGTCCCTACATGTCTGTCTCTAAGTGGATTCAACAATGAGATGGTTACATAACATACCTATATAAGCAAGAGTTACAGAAGAGTAGAAATTGCCAATAACAGATAGCAACCAAAGGATAGACACAACCTGTGAAGAAATTTCATTGGTCAGCAATCATAGTGATCTCATGTAATCAACAAAGAGAGACAATGGGATGGTAGCAAACCTGGAAAAATAGCCGGAAGTCCTTGCCAAGAGTAATGTCATGTGCAATCATCAGCATGTTGTTAACTTTAACACGAAATGAGGCCGCAGCATTATTAACCATCTCCTCTGATAGAACTAACTCTGGCAGTGGCCTAGGTTGCCTACAATAATTAACCGATAAGAAATATATAGATGCACCTCTGTCGAAATATGTAAGAACATGAAAGCTGCGATATAGGTTTCTTACTTATTTAGCAAGCCAGATGTTTTAACAAATATGAACTGTGCGACTATTAAAATGAGCAGCACATCACAGCAGATAGTCAAGAATGACAGCTCAGACTTCTCAAACAACCACCATGCGATGGTAGCACCAAATATAACACCAACTGTAGCACGTCTACACTTCCACAGGATGATATCGGCAGCTGAAAGATAGGAAGAACATCTTGAATCATGAGCAAGAGAAATGTAAGGCCAACTGTACTTGGAGGCATACAAAAGGTAAAGTCACACCACCGGGTAAACTTCAAACAGAAATGAAGCTATACATGTATATTATCAACTTTATGATTACCAGTGCAGAAGAAAAATATTGAAAACAGTACTCTTGATGTTAAGCTGAGCGAATAATTGCATCATATGATAAGATAAATGCGAATCATCCGAGATAAGTGTAGCAATTATTTAGCTAGCAGATTGCAGTATGACAGGCTAGTACTCCTAATGATTGGTCTCTCACCGCATTGATACTAACACAACACATTGCAGAAAACAATTTAAAATGATAAAAATATATTAACAACATCCATCAGCTAGGATTCGAAACCATATGATTCAAGTCAACATGTACAGTACAGGTGGCCTCCATGTCATGTTTGATAGAATTATAGTCATAGGTAACCATCAGCTAGGATTCGAACCAAAACTTTATGACGTGCACAATCGCATCCTAGCACGCGGTTTCTGAAACCGAAGTGCACAACCTGAACTGACGAACTACACCCAGCCTTGCTCGCATTCACGCAAGTTTCTTCTACTATCCTAGGAAGTAAAAGCCAAGAGGTCAACCACCTTTACTGAACCCTGACACGACTTGCGCAATCACCATCACCGTATCATGATTTAATCAAGGGGGACATCGCAAGTTCACAACCCTCGTGACAACCTGACGCATCCGCCTCACGGCGTCCAATTCGCGTAACAGCAAGTCACGCCGAACTTAGCAGGAGTTGGGAGTTCGGAAGTAGAAGAGTAGTTGTGGTACCTTTCCCGCCGCCGACGATCTGGTGCACAGAGAGCCGGTAGTCGCTGCCGGCGGAGCTGCAGGGGTCGGCGGTCCCCTCGATCCCGGCGTTCGCGGCCTCCAGCCCGCTGGCGCTGGACTCCATGGCTAGCTCCTGGTTCGGGCTGGGTCGGAGAGGAGGCGAGGCGCTTGGGGGAAAGAATAAGAATAGTCCGGAGATGGGGAAGAAGGAAGGAAAGGGGAAGCCGTTTTTTCCTTCGACGGGACGGCGGCGGTAGGACCACTCCACTCCCGATCGATCGGTCGACATATACATTTTTTTTTTTGAGAATTGTCGACATATACATGAGGAAAAGATCGGTCATCCGGTGCGTCGCGCGTCCTCGACACTAGTCTCGGCCCATCTTCCGCGTCTACAAGGAGTCCAATAGCAAGCACGCGCATTTCGGCCCGCGCTTGAAGGAGGTCTAACAGCCCAAAGCTAGCTGCGCCACTATCTGCTTCCTAAGGCGATCACTAAAAAAAGTTCCCTTTGTAAAGGGAACTTTTCCTCCGCTCTTATCGCGTCAAGTGGCGCCTTCTCCTTGTTTGTTCCCCCCGTGGGTATTTGCATGTGTGACAAATGACAACACTAGAGAGTTTTGGTGTGATTTTCCTATCCCACCGGTTGGAGTACGGATGGGTGGAAACTTATTTATTTTTAGATTCGTTTTTTTAAATGAAATATCTCTATAACCGTATTTTAGAATTACGAACCGTTCGCGTCGAGATCTTCAAAACTAGATCCCATGTTGATAGGTTTCGAGAAACTTTTTTTTGTACTACCGGTTTTATATAGTTTGTACACTCGGTAGCATTGTAATTGTACATCATGTGTAGTTTTGTACTTTCTGTTATCTTTCGCGCGGATGTACAACGATGTGTTCGCGGATGTACGACGATGTGCGCGCGGATGTACAGATGAGTTGGGCGCGGATGTACAGCAGGTTCACGTGGGTGTACACCGATATGCGCGCGGATATACAACGATGTGTGCGCGGATGTACGACGATGTGCGCGCGGATGTACAGCTGAGTTGGGCGCAGATGTATAGAAGGTTCGCGTGGGTGTACACCGATGTGTGCGCGGATGTACAACGATGTGTGCGCGGATGTACGACGATGTGCGCGCGGATGTACAGATGAGTTGGGCGCGGATGTACAGCAGGTTCACGTGGGTGTACACCGATATGCGCGCGGATATACAACGATGTGTGCGCGGATGTACGACGATGTGCGCGCGGATGTACAGCTGAGTTGGGCGCGGATGTATAGAAGGTTCGCGTGGGTGTACACCGATGTGCGCGCGGATGTACAACGATGTGTGCGCGGATGTACGACGATGTGCGCGCGGATGTACAGATGAGTTGGGCGCGGATGTACAGCAGGTTCGCGTGGGTGTACACCGATATGCGCGCGGATGTACATCCGAATCGCACTATTCTGTACTTTTTATTGTATATACTCTGTACTTCCATGTGGCGCGTTAGCGTAGGCGTTAGGGTACGGAGGATTCATCGCCGTCGACGCTCGACGAGCGATGAAGCCTCCGTACCCTAACGCCCCGAGGCTGAGTCCCCCCGTACGCCGCGGTAACGGCGACGGGGGACGAAGCCGAGCCGCTAGATTAAAAAAAACTTGTAACTTGTATATATTACTTAGGATTGGGGGTGGGGTGGCAAGCACCCAAATTTATATACCGGTATGTAAGAGAGTTTTAGATTTAATTTGTACTCTCTATTATTTCTACTCCTTGTACTCCATACTCTGTTTGTACATCGTGGTTGCCTTTTTTAATTCGCGGTACTTGCTTCCAGCAGCTGTACATCCGTCCGACGAGAGGAAGTACGCACGGGTGGGATGGCTGTGAGACGCGTAACGCGCGACGCGGGGGCTTCCTCCAAATCGCTCCTCCCTGCCCACACACGGACACACGGTGGCTTCGTACGCCTCAGGTTCAGGTAGCGTGTCCATATTTGCTTCCGCTACGAGATCGCCACGTGTTGTCGTACCGTTCACAGGGTGACCTTTCGGAAGGGAGCCCTTTTAGTAGTTGCACCCGCTTCCTAATTTTTTTCGTGATTTTTTCATTGGTGTGTACTCTTTTATACTAGTAACAAATTCGCACGAGTTTTGTTGTGAACAAACGTGATTTTTTTGCAATTTTTCTGGTCGTTTACTACAAGTTATGTTTTCCCTGATTTTTTGATGTTGCATACGTACTTTCAAATTACAACAAACTCATATATTTTTTGTTGCGAAATCACAACGGAACATGTTGCAAGATTTTTCTGCTTGTTTTGACACAAGTTTGTGCATTTTCCAGATTTTTTGATGATCTTTACGTGGTATTTCAAAATTCCACAAACACATGTTTTTTGTCGTAATTTTTTGTTTTTTTGTGACCCGTAGCAAAACACTTGTTGCTTAAATACTTTTAATTGCTACAAACACATTTTTTTTTGGTTATAATCGATTTGTGAGTTTTACTTGAAATTATTGATGATTTTTGTTTCAAAGAAATACATAGATTTTTCTTTGTTTTCAACCACTTTTTAGCATTCTTTTTCTTAAAATGTTGCGACGATTTGTTGTAATAGTATACTTTTTGTACATTGGTTGAGGGATTTTGTTTCAATACTCGGAATTTTCTTGCAATACTAGGGTAGGTCACCACGGCTGCATTTTTGCGGTATATATCGGCAAGGTCAGCGACAACGCAATATACCCTTTCGTTTAACTGGAGGTGCTCTATAGTATCGGTTGATTTTCTAAAATTGAGGGACTAAAATGCAAAAATCAGACTACAATCGATTTTAGCCATTGGATGACGATCCGACGGCTTTGGAGGGGACTGTTTTTTGTACTTTTGTAGGACCTACGCCTAGTGTGCGCCATAGAAAAAGACCGGGGCTTCGGGGGATTCAATGTGAATTATTAATCCACCTAACGAAGGAAATGAATCTTCCAAGAAAAAATGGCTAACTTAGGAATAACGCCTGCAACTTTTGGTAGGGATTCTTTTCATAGGAAACAGGTGGGAGATTCCGGTTTTGTTACATATATTGGATAGAACTAAATTGTTCAATACATATGAATTACCAAATATGGTACATCACAATACCATGAATAACATAACTAAAACCACAAAACCGCCTCCTACATTGGTGGTCGTGGGCACGGTGCGTCCTGACCACTTGTGCGGCCCAACATGGGGCCCACAGCCACTCGATTATTATACCATGTCGCCTCCCCACCTCGTCTCGTTGTTCCTCTTCTTCCCCGCCTCGTCTCCTCTCTTCTCCCCCACCGACATTGCCAAGCTCGGTGGTGAGATCGAGAGAAGCTAAGAGAGACGGATGTGCGCGGCCATGCGAAAACCCTACCAGAGCCCGAGCCAGAGCCGACGACGCAACGACTTTAAACGGTGTAGAAGGCGACAACACATTGTGACGGTGACGGGGCCGACGCAGCTGGCTGTGGCGAGATGGGGTGCGAGATCATTGTTGCCAAACTTAGGTTTTAGGGTGTGGGTCGCTCGCGCTGGAGAAAAAGGGGGTGAGTGGGCTTAGAGGGATGTTATGGGGCCTTAGAGGGCCAACAGAGGAGGGGATTTCGTCAGGGTGGGGTGGCAAGGTGGTGCGGGAGGGGGGGGGGGGGCGATCACAAAAGGCACCCGTTGGTGGTTGTCGAAAATTCGATCATGCCCACGGGTGCCCACCATTTAGGGGCACCGTGAAAATGCACAACACTACTTTATGCTCTAAGAAATTGGTAAGCAGGGACCCCATGACGTGTCAAGCCGTAATATGTTAGAGCATTGTAGAGTGTGTCTTGATGAGTGCTTCTCAAACACCCTAAAATTTGAGCCTCCAAAACTACACACTCCTCTTACTATATCCAGATTTTTTTTAGACCAGGAACAAACATGCAAAGTCAAACACCCTTAAATGAGTCTATAAATCTAGTGTTTGGCATTTTTTGGCCCTCCTATTCTTCTATGTTTGAGCGGGAAATGACATAAATTTAAACTACAACATAGTTTTACAATACCAAAGTTCAAACACTATAATATACATAACTTTACAACATAGATGAAATAACATAACTTTAGCATAGTTCTAATCTACAACTACAAAATTATAAAACAATACCAAACACAAGTTCATAAAATAAAACTTGGGAACGATGATCTGACTAGTAGTTTTTTGCCACCTCATCATAACCCTGAAGTGAGAAATGGTACCCGGAATACACGTCCTTCCGGTCCCACCGAAGAGTAGTGACTTAGAAGATGGATGCAGTGACATAAGAGCGGTGACCTCCTGCTCCTCATCAGAGGCCTCATGCTCCACCGCATTTATCATGGAGGGTCCACCTCGACTAGTTAGAATTCTAGTAGGTGATCATTCTCGCCCACCGAGGCCTTAGATTTTCACATGGGCGTGAAACCTGAAGGTGCCGGGAGGAGATTTTACAGCAAAAACATAGTACATAGATTGAGAGATATTCTGAGATTTTACCAAGAAGGAATCAAGCACCTCGATCTGTACTCGAACAATGCCACCACCAGAAACGCCGAAACATCCCCCCATCGCGAGAGGGGAAGGCCATGCCAATCTAGTTTCTCCAGGAAAGATCAATTTCTGTTATAACACTTGCAGGCCTTAGATGTAATTTAGAGAATCAACACTTCGGCAAGAATCTCGTATGATTCTGTACAGAAACAAAAGGTTTTGTTGCTCACCAAGTCAGTTTTGATTCCGTCTGGAATATTACGAACCGTCCAGAATACAACTAAGAATTCTGAACTGAATCTGAACGTACGAACTGCTGCAGATGACTAGATTTTGAGTGGACCTATTAAAGCCGCCTCTTCTTCTTCGAAGATGTATCCTTTACTGAACTAATACACAACCATTTCCATTTCTCTCTTATCCATTGTTGAGCACTTGAAAAGCTTGACATGTAAATTTTCCACCCAAATTCAAACCCCTTTGAGGAATAAGAGGGGAGATCCAAATCTACGTTTTCACCAAGCCAAATCATGACACCCCTTGAGTTTTCAAGTTACTTTCTATTATTTGGTTTATCTGGAAACCCTATGCGGTCTAGGTTGCCGGAAGCTATTGGATTGTGGATTTGTGCTCTAGGACAGGTTGTGAGGTTTTGGAGGTCACATTAATGCATATAACTAGCGATTTAGCTCCTACTTCATGGAGTAGGATCAAAGAGAAGAAAGAGAGCTTTTATAGTATTCGGGGTTCTTCGTGGTAACCCACACCTCCCCATTGGTGACCTAACTTCCCCCCAAGGAAATAATCATCGAGATACATCTTCTTTTCAACGTGTCTTGATTATTTTTGTCCAAAGTCTTTCATTTGTGTTTATCATTGTGGTATCCTGATTGAAGTATATTTTTCATCATATAGGTTGTTCATCAAGTTGCATTAGGCTACCTTTACTCTATCGGCAAGAAACTAAATTAGTGAAAAGAAAAGTAAAATCCGTAGAAACCTATTCACCTCTTAGGTTATCTTATGAGTGGATCTACGTTATGTTTTTTTTGAAGTGTTTTTGCACTGTAGGCATATGATTTTCAGTATTTTTATTGCGCTTGCTTGCCTTTTTGCTTGATTTTATCACGATCTCTAAAACTATGGTGTATAAAGCGTTCTTCTGAAAATACATGCTGTATGGAAGGAAATGCACTAACTAGACATCATAAACACCTTCCTAATGAATAAATAATTATCTCAAAAGAAACGGTGTTCAAATTTGATGCAATAGTTGATTTAACGACCTATGGTACGAGCACACTCGTAATGGCGGTCGTACCATTTGTCACTACCTTCGTCTTTTTAGGGTGAGACAACACTAGACACACCTGTGCTTGGGTAGGGCCCACCCTACCATGGGCCGCCCCCCAGCCCCCGAGGGATCCAATAGAGGAATCCTGGGACACCTTCTCCCCACCCGGTGGCGGCAGCACCACCTCTGGCACCAACGGTGGAAAGGAATATGTCGGGGCCACCGTGGCCACCTGCAGCCACACCACACACAATGAACGAGCGGTGGGCACGAGGATGGTGCGAGCCAGAGGAATGGACGGCCATTGAGCCTACCCTGGCTAAAGCGCGACCCACGTCCTCCCGAAGCGAAAGACGATCTGCCACAAGAGGACGCACGTGCACGATGAGGACGAACTAGTTCCGAAGCAGGGTCCAGGAATTCCTCGAGAGCATGTAGAGACGGGCCAAATCTGTATCTAGGGAGGATGCGACGTCCGACTCCACTTCCAAGGGCTCCCCTTCGTCATCGTCGGAGCTATCCCCAGCTAGGGCTCAGAACCTGGATCTGCAACTACCAGCCGGTGCCCCGATCACGAACCTCGGCAGGAAGGAGCGCCACTTTATTGCTTGCGCGGTGGTCGGTGTGTCGCCTCGCGAGTGAGGGGGGATTGCAATGGTCATCTTCACCAAACCACTTTTCAATTGACGTTGCACTCAAAGATTCCTATTGGCCAAAGAACTGGATTCACAAATTTCTTGATGCCTCTGTAATATGCTGACTCCCACTTCTCCCATTTTGCTATCACGAATACGGGAGCAACTTGAATCCACAAACAGCTAGAAAGTAGGACCAAAATCTTGTTTCACACCGTTGAGAAGACATAATTCAATTTGATATCCTTTTGTACCTTGACGAGTTGGTACTTGGTAGGATGTTTTTCGTTTCCTTTTCCACACAAGCTGTCGCAGCTTCCTATGGACAGCCTTATCGAGCTTGACATCTTTGTCATGGACGAGACTTACGTATGGAGGCTCCACATCCACAACTTAATTCAGCAGGTCTCCTCTCCTCCAGAAGGATTTGACTAACATCATCATCGATCAGTGCTAGTAGTTTGTGAGTAATTAGGTATACTACGTACGAGTTAGTTAGCCACCGGCCGAACGCTAGATCCATTAGGGCTTTAAGCATATTTTGCTTAGTGGTTGCCTAACTGCGTGGAACGCACGACTGATAGGGCAATACCACAGAAATGTGATACGTGTGGCTGTAAAACCCCCAAGTCTTACATGATCTTGTGGTGCCTTGATCAGCACCAGTGGAGTCGGCCATGGCGCATGCAGTGGGCGAATTATTTAGTCGCTCGAGTCGTTTGGTTCAGCTTTTTACGGTAAGGAAATGGGTTTAGTGGTTTTTGACGGCGCGCATCAATCAAATCCAATAAAAGCCGTCAAACACGTGGTGGGTTGAGGAAGAGACATGGTCCTGGTTGTGTTAGGAGACCGTATAGATTCCAAATTGATGGAAAAAAGAAATGTTTCTAAATTTAGAAACATTGGCAATTGTGATAAGCTCCTAAAAATTCAGTAAAATTTCAATGTTTATGTCACAAACTAGATTTATTTCAGAAAGAACTCCATACATATATTAATCAGACACATCAGCGGAAATTGAGAATAGCTGCCGATCCTCATATGCTCCTGCCCGAAAAAGTAAAACATTTCAAAAAATTCTGAAAAAGTGGCACTAAACATATACAAGTGTTCTACATATGGGAAAAGTTATGTGATGAAATAATATTTGTGGTGCTTTATACGAAACAACAAATCAGTGGCTAAAATGAGATTTAAAAGTATTTTTTAGAGCACTGATTTTGTTTTTCTAGCACAGAGCACCACAAATATCATTTCGTCATGAAACTTTGCACATACAACGAACACTTAGATATGCTTGATACCACTTCTTTCGGAATATTTTGTATTGTTTTACTTTTTTTATGAATTTTTAATTGGCAGGAGCGAATGAGCTCGGGAGAAGGAAGGAGAGATAGGAGAGAGGAGAGGGTGGAGGTAGGAGGGGGGCCGCCACCACTAACCACTCCCCCAGGGATTTGCATGGAGTGGGGGCTCCGGAGGAATCGCCTCCCATGTCGTGGTGGGCGAGGCGAGGGCAAGGCTTTCGATAGTCCTCTTGGGGGTCCCTTGAAGTTGGGAAAATGCAAAGGTGAACATGGGGGCATTTGCACCCGGTTCGGAAATGCATTTTCGCAATGTCCAAAAATTCTGAAAAAAATGTTCACGCGTACATGTTATAGTTTTTATGTGTGCGCCAAAAGTTTCGTCAAGAAACCACTTTTTACTTGACTTGTGTGAAAAAGACAAAAAAATGTCATATGTATGTTTTATGTAAGTCACAAAAATTTCTCTTTTTTGTGGTGGAAAACTAGAAAGTAAACTTTTCACGAAACTTTGTGTCGTGCACATGTTATGCGAGACGTATGCGTGTACTTTTTTTTCAGATTTTTCTGATATTTTTTAAAAATGTTTTAAATGCTTTTTCCAAAAGTGGGTGCAAATGCCCCATGTTCTCTCTATTCACTGAAGTTGCCCTTAGTTTACGCTGAATATCGTAAAAAGAAGAAACACTTGAATCCTACCAACCTAAACCACACAAATGTCGCCTTCCCCATGCAATGCATCACATGCATCTCTAGCTCGATTGGATTCAGTTTGACTTCAGCAGATTTTTTCTTCTTGTCAATTCTGCACCGTCATCGGCCAAACGCGTTTCTTAGAGACCCCAGAGGCCCAGACCAGCCAACCTTGCAAAATCCCTATATCCATATGATTTTATCTTAATCACACGCCTATAAAAGAGCGTGATCGCCACTCAAGCACGATCAGACAATACACCTCCACAGTACACACTTGTTCATTACACTTTGCGCGCCAAAGTAAGCATGACAGCGTTCCACCCTGTCAAGACGCTCTCCTCCTTCCTCCTGCTCTCATTCTTCTTCCTGGCCCGCTCCGATCCGCCGCCCGCCACGCCGGTGCCGCCGTCCACGGCGTGCAACCAGACAACGAACCCCGCATTCTGCCGGTCCGTCCTCCCGGCGAACGGCACCAACAACCTCTACACGTACGGCCGCTTCTCCGCCGCCAAGTCCCTCTCCAATGCCAACAAGTTCCTCGGCCTCGTCAACCGGTATCTAGCCCGCGGCAGCGGCCTCTCCTCCGGCGCGGTCGCCGCGCTGCAGGACTGCCAGCTCCTCTCCGGGCTCAACATCGACTTCCTGTCCGCCGCCGGCGCCACTCTCAACACGACCAACAAGCTCCTCGACCCGCAGACCGAGGACGTGCAGACGCTCCTGTCGGCGATATTAACTAACCAGCAGACCTGCGCCGACGGCCTGCAGGCCACCACGTCGGCGTGGTCTGTCCGCAACGGGCTCGCAGTGCCGATGGCCAACAGCACCAAGCTGTACAGCATCTCGCTATCGCTCTTCACCAGGGCGTGGGTGCCTCCCAAGCCCAAGGCGAAGAAGCCGAGGGCGTCGACGAAGCCGCCCCGCCACCGGAGGGGGCTGTTCGACGCCACCGATGACGAGATGGTGCGCAGGATGGCCATCGAAGGGACCGAGGCGGCCGTGTCGGTGGTCAGCTCGGTGACAGTGGACCAGAGCGGTGCAGGGAACTACACGACCGTCGGGGCTGCCGTGGCGGCGGCGCCGAGCAATCTTGGCGCCAGCAGCGGATACTTTGTCATATACGTGGCCGCGGGCGTGTACGAGGAGAATGTGGTGGTGCCCAAGAACAAGAAGTATGTCATGATGGTCGGTGACGGCATCGGCCAGACGGTGATCACCGGCAACCGGAGCGTGGTGGACGGCTGGACGACCTTCAACTCCGCAACGTTTGGTGAGTTATCTCTATAGCGCGAAGTCGTCCCGAAATCATGTACTGTGCATTATATTTGGCAAGTCAAAGTGAGCTGACTCTTAGATAAGTATGCATCCAACTTTAAGTGCCGAAAATTTGGCAAGACCATACAAATACAATGTGTACCGAACCAATGGACGTGCTGCGCTGCCTTACATTTCTAATTAATTGACTAGTATACGTCCTAACTTCTGAGATCCGGCATGCAGCTGTGCTTGGGCAAGGGTTCGTCGCGGTGAACATGACGTTCCGCAACACAGCCGGCCCGGCGAAGCACCAGGCGGTGGCGCTCCGGTGCGGCGCGGACTTGTCGACGTTCTACCAGTGCAGCTGCGAGGGCTACCAGGACACGCTCTACACCCACTCCCTCCGCCAGTTCTACCGCGCGTGCGACATCTACGGCACCGTCGACTACGTCTTCGGCAACGCCGCCGTCGTGTTCCAGGACTGCACCCTCCACAACCGGCTCCCCCTGGCCGGCCAGAGCAACACCGTGACGGCGCAGGGCCGCACCGACCCGAACCAGAACACGGGCACGACCATCCAGGGCTGCTCCGTCGTGGCCGCGCCGGAGCTCGCCGCCAACACGGCGTTCGCCACGGCCACCTACCTCGGCCGGCCGTGGAAGCTGTACTCGCGCACGGTGATCATGCAGTCCGCCGTGGGAGGCCTCGTCGACCCGGCAGGGTGGATGCCCTGGGACGGCGACTTCGCGCTGAGCACGCTGTACTACGCCGAGTACGACAACTCCGGGCCTGGATCGGACACCAGCAGGAGGGTCAACTGGCCAGGGTACCATGTGCTCAACGGCACCGTGGACGCCGGAAACTTCACTGTCGGCAACATGTTGCTCGGGGACTTTTGGCTGCCGCAAACCGGCGTCCCTTTCACGATCGGGCTCAACTGATGCCGGGGAATAAATCAGATTGCTATAGATATGTCATATGTGCATGACTCGGTCAGTGCCCGAGATATTACTACATGTGTGCCAGAATACTGAAATACACCTAGATAGATATCGAATCAGAGAATAGACTTTTCCTGAAACATACCATTGAAGCGAATGATGTAGCTTATTGATTAAATCTTGTAATAAGTCTAGGTGGATATATGGTTATATGTAGCCCAAATGTCTAGAACCTTAACTACTCATTTTTTACAGTTGCGACTTGCGACATTCCAAGTGATCCATTGCAAAATACCGTCTAATGTGTCAATGACATGTGGCCCAACATGCCATCCTACGTTGGATGGTATTCTCCAATATGTACCTTTGAGATTGAACTGAGCTAATTTTCTCTTTATAAAAACATAAGTTTTATTTTTGAAATCAAGGGAGGATTTAAAAGGTTTCATGTCAGCAAACAAAAAAGAAGGCATTTTCTGCTTTTATATGTGCTCTAAAATGTAAATGCCTTAGATGTGATGGATAGTACAATACAACATGAAGGAAAAAAATTAAACAGACACGGCAGATTTAGCTCATCTCATTAAATTAGTAGAAGGTTAACCCAATTAATTAGAGAAACAATGAGCGAAAATAGAGATGGTAAATGAAGCATATAAATACGGTGCTTCGTGTCAACAATTAACAAGAACATTGCCTAGTTATTCACATAATAGAATGTGAAAATGCTAATCGCGCATCACTAGTTACTCGGTCTTTACTAAAGGAAACGCGATTGCCCATCAGTTGTACGAACACCTTTGACGGCCAGACAAATGTGTCTTAAGAGGAGAATTTACCGAGTAACCGATCTTATAGCGGAAAGATATCAGTAACGAGCCATAATACTTACATGTGATAACCCCAAAACAATGCAATTCTACTAAGCGGTGAAAGTCAGTAGTAAGCTTTCGTCAGTAGCCAATTTAGGCCGAGCAAAACCAACCCAAACCCCTAATCAACCCTAAAACAATCCTTCTAATCCATTCGTCCCAAACCCAAAGTCAATTTCCCTTCCAATTGAGGTATGCGTGCCGACACCTTCTCTTCTTCAACTATCCAATGCATCACCTCCTATAACTACAAGAAAAGGCTTTTATCACGCCAAACTTCGTAATAGAATGGTCTTTTTTCATGTCCAAAACGTTTTTTTTACAACAAAATACCAACAGTGGTAACATCAGAATGTTGGACCAATCTACCACGGTTCAAAATATCCATGATAAATAGTTGCGCATCAACCACGAATTTTTTCGTGGTTAATGTGATTTTGTGTGATCCCATATGGCTTTCTGGCGCTTAACCCCCGCGTGGATAACGGCGTTAACTCTGATGTCGTGATGTTATCTGACGTGGCAGCACCGGAGCAGAGCAGTTGACATGACGCCGTGTAGGATTGTCCGCACGTCACGTGGTAGTTATTCTACCACGAACCTCATATGTCCAAGATAACCAACACATTAGTTTAGACAGGTTGGTCCAAAAAAATAAGAATAAACAGGTCGGCCCACCAGGCCCCAGTAATGTGGGGTATGTCATCCCTTCAAAAGCCCATTAAGATGTGGTAGGCTGGCCCATTTAATCCAATTAAGGTGGCAAGCAGGATCGCTATGGTCCATTTTTGGCCCACTAGGGCATTGTTTGTTGGGCCTACCGTACATATTGGACCCATTATTTGTATTATTTAGACCCATTTTGAAAGCAGTGAGGAAGTTACTGGGGTTGATAGATAAGTGTGTCGGTCTTCTAAGCGGGTGCGTGTGTGTGTGTGTGTGTGTGACATCCTGACCTAGCGCTTAATAGGATTGATAGAATACTCATATCAACAAGGTATACCTTCTTTTCTGGAAACTCATCTTTAAAACTCAGAGGTTAAGCGTGCTTGGCCCGGAGCAATATATGGATGGGTGACCAACCGAGAAGTTGTTCCCCAGTTCGCACGAGCGAGAACAAAGTAAGCAGAAAATACTAGTGTAGATCTATGGTGCCAGTCTAGATATCTTAGAGAGATGCCAGGAGTAACAGCCGCCAACTCTGGGTTGGCTGGGGTGTTACACTATACATTTAGTGAGACAATAACAAGCAGGAAAAAAAATAGGGCAAGAGACTAACGATGTGGCTTAGAACCAACCAGATGCGGAAGCATACGAAATAATTGTACAAAAAGTGTGGTAATAGCAGGGAGGAAGTGATAGCGAGCAACTAATGTTGTAACCTAAGACCAACTACATGTGGATGCCAACATCAATATAGCAATGTCACTCGCGACCATGTAGTTAATGGTGTAATAGAGCAACAAAAAATCCAAACAATAGCGAAAGCAGTCGAGGATGGGGGCAAGAGTGCCATGGTGCATTGGTGGATTCGCGCGGGGGGGGGGGGGGGGGGGGGGGGGCTAGGTATCCTGATGTGTTGGTCGCGGGCGTCGGTGAAGTATATTCGATGTGGTGTATGAGGGAGTTGACGGAATATATCCGGTAGGGTGGACACGGACATCGTTGCAGTAGATATAGTGCGGTGGACGAGGACGGTCCGGAAATAACTTTGGTGCGGTGTATGTGGACGTAGGTGAAGTAGATCCGGTCTGGTGGACGTGGGCGACGGTGTAGTGGATCCAGTACGGAGGATCAATCGACGGTGAAATTGCTCAGTGTGGTGCACGCGGACGTCAGTGTAATAGATCCGGTGCGCTCGACGTGTTGCAACGATGTGTTGTGTTTGCAAGACTTGCCGAAAGAAACACTATGCAGAGCAACCATGAGATCATTGACCGCCAATACACCAAAGAGCACCACCTAGCCGATGTCATCTATCATCATCGGGTGACATTTGTTTAGACAATCCCCAACCCGCAAGGTGGCAAACGATATATCTTTGCAACACAATAAGAGAGTTGTATAGGAAGGATGTGTGACAAGCATTTGTGGTGTGCTCCAATTTTGGTGGGATATTATCCGCCACCTTGTTGTAACCATGCTCGATAGATTAAATGTGGGATATCATGATTGTTTGTTTTATTATGCACAACATGATCATGGAGACTAAGCTGATCATCATCAAGTGTTTGGTTGGGAGTGGGATTTCATGGGCTCTCTTGTGGTGCCAAATGATGCAACTGCCGAGTTCGCATACTTTCTTGCCATGCATTAGAAAATTTGCAAAGTGTTCATCGGTAACAGTAAGATGATCTAGTTAAGCACATGCAGATACTCAAAAGAAACCAATAGTTTGATTGTCATATTTTGTAGTGGATTGAAGTATCTATTTTTCGAGTGCTTTCTCAATTTAAATTTGAATTATTGTTTGAAACTATATTATTTCTATTTTTAAATTGTTATTTAGTTAATTTGTGTGTAAAAAATTACCATGCAATAGAGTTTGGAGGGTGTCGTTTGAACGCTCTGTTCGGACATCCCTAAACGGATATAATACGGGATCGTCCAGACAGAATAACGACAGTGTTGTCGTATGCTCCAAGCCTCCAACCCATAGCAAATAGTATAGTGAATCATTTTGAATTTTGGAAAGAGTATCAGGAAAAAAATTCAAGCTTATATAAATTAGCCGTTGTCCGATAAACCGGAAAGTTTTTTAAAAAATTGGGGAATTTTCGACCTCTGCATTAATAGATGCACACAAATTTTTATTGCATAGTATCAATTAGGGTCTTTCACGGCCTCCATTCATCCAAGCATTGCGCATCAGAATACGCTAGTATACTCCGTTGCAAAATTTCCTGATCTCCCCTTCTCCATTCACTGTTGTTGATGCTTAGATCAAAATCAGGGGCATTAGAAATATTAAACAGTAGCCCAAACTCCAGAAGCCCAATAAACAAGGGGAATAATATTTTGTATGAATTTCTCCCCACTAGATTCCCACCAAAATTTATAAGCCGGCTTCCTAAAAGTATAAGCTCAAAAGAAGTGGCAACTTTAAGCCACGCAGGAAGCGAAGCAAACTATTTTATACCCATAGGAAATAGTACAATGAATCTTTCTGAATTTTTGGAAAGAGTAGCAAACAAGAAATCTCCCAGCTCATGTAAATCACTAAATCAGCCGTGAGACTATAAACCAAAAGATACTTCCACGGTTCCAGCAGGAGCAGGGTCTCCATTTCATGCAAGCACTATATATGCATCAGAATGCGCTAGACTACTCTGTTGCAAAATCTCCTGATCTCCCCTTGGTTGCCGGTGAGCACGTCGATGTTGCCCATCTTCACCATCGCGGCCGCAAACCGTGACATCCACAGCGTCCTGTTGCGCGCGTAGAGGTCGACGAGCGCCGCCGTGTCGTTCCGGGTCAACAGCGAGGCGTCCGTCGTGAAGGGGACCTCGAGCGTCTGAACGTTCTTGTAGTACTGGTTATCGAGCCGGATATCCGTGACCGGATCTAGCGCCACCACTCGGTCCAGCCCCCCCGTCGCCGCCGGGCACCGCGTCCGGAGGGTCCTGCCGTAGGTGGCGTTCAAGTCCGCCGCGAGCTGCGGGTAAAGCCGGAAGGATATGGTGGAGCAGTGGGTGCGGCCAATGGAGTGCGCCCCGGAGAGCGTGACCATGTCGTCGGCGGTGAGGTTCTTGGCGGCGAAGTTGGCGACGAGCTGGGAGTGGTTGAAGAAGGCAGGGGGTAGGTTGGGGAGCACCTCGGACACGTTGGAGACGCGGCCGTCGCGCCGTCCCGCGGGCACGTCGAAGTCGATGCCCCCCATGATGCTGCTGGCGTCGCGCGCGGCGAAGGCGACGATGTCGGCGCAGGAGACGGTGCGCCGGCACCGCCGCTCCAGCACGCGCTTGGCGCGCTCGATGACGCCGAAGCCCCGCAGGCTCGGGTTGTTCGCCGGCGACTTCTTCTCGACGCTGCTTGCGTTGCTGCCGGGGGCCGTGTCCAGGAGCAGGGACGCATCGCAGCCCTGTTTCAGTGCGCCCAAACACGACGCGTCAGCTACTCCTACTCCGCTATTGGGGGGAAAATCACGTTGGCCGTGCATGCAAGCGTGGACAGGAAATGAGAGAGGATAACACTAACCCTGACGAAGCAGTCGTGGAAGAATATGCGCACGAGTCCGGCGCCATTGCCGGGGTCTCGTCGGATGGCTGCCCGGACGACGGTGCGGATGAGCTCCTCCGCCCTCGGGCAAGTGCAGTTGTAGTACCCAACCTCTAGCTGCGGTTCAGATGATGCCACCAAGATCATGACCCATGTCAAGACCAGAACGAGAGGAGCACAACGTCCTCTGCTCATCTCTCTCACTACGATCGATCTTTGGGATTTTGTGAGCTGGAACTGAGCGTTGTGTAAGTGTGCGGATGCCTGACTGGTGGTTATATTTATATGCGTCGATTGATCTTGAGACCAACGGGGTGAGCGGGAGCAAGGAGTGACGACTGACGAGAAGATCGAGCAAGCAGAGTTGACCTGGGGATGCGCTCCAGTCCAAGAGGATCCGCTTCTTAAGCTGTGATCTCATTCTTTACTCCGTTGGGTTTCCGTTGCCGCGAGCTCTTCTTGTACTAGTGTTTCGCGCCGAATCGCACAACCCGGCGCCATGGCCACGAGGCTTTAAAGATGTCCCGGGTCTCACGCCGTACCACAAGTCCGACGACTAGTATGTGTCCTTTTTTCTTTCCTCTTGTGTCAGGTTTACTTCAGTATCTCTACTGTGGTGCCGGCTAACCGTTGGTCGGATAAGCCTTCAGCCCTGACTGTAGGGAACGGGATCCTCTGACTTTGGCTATCCTAACATTTCCTGACTTTAGGTCATTGACAGGACGGGCCCACCAGATGCGGAGCCCACCAGTCAGGGAAAATTAAGATAGCCAAAGTCCAAGGATCCTACTCCGGGGTGTAGGGCGACTCCAACCGCGCCCTCAAACTGTTTTCATTTTTGTCTGCCACTTATTTAGTTTTTGTCCATTGGGATATCGGATAAATGTGCGTGGACTGTTCGTCAGTGACGGAGCTAGGATTAGATCGGTGGGGGTGCCAACCTTGAGAAACATCCATGTTCTGCTTGCTGGGCTTTACAAGTTGGGAGTTTTTGACTAAGATTGATCCAAATATTAGTAGGTAACAAAGTTTTCTGAATTTTTTCAGGGGGTGCCATGGCACCCGTGGCACCCCCACTGGATCCGCCCCTACTGTTCATCTGTTCTACACATAATAAAAAAATGAACGCGACTAGGGAGAAGCCGCTTCAAACTGGCAAATCGGTAAGCAACTGGAACGCACGGTCCTGAGCGAGCATTGGCCGCACCGTGAGCTCTCTTTTATACCATGCATGTATGCACAAAAAGTCAAAAAGCTGATGTCATCCCGCATTAAATGTCAAATTCGAAAATTTAAAATGTTTTGTAGCTCAAACCGTTTATGCGATGTATGATCCGTTTCCACCGTTGGACTAGTCGCGACGAGATCTTCAAAACTAGATCCCATATTGATATGTTCCGACGATATTTTTTTTCGTCCCAAAAGTTACCAACCACTAACACGTGAGTTACCATGATATAGTATGTAAGTTACCACCCAAGCAGGATTACATTTTCGTTCGAAACTATATCCGACTTTTGGTTGTTCTTTTTTATTTTTCCGAGTTTTGAAGTTACCCCTAGTAAGTGAGATAACATTTTGGGATGGTAAAAAATGTAACGTGTAAAAATGGGTAAATGTACACAAAAACACCTGTGTAACTCCATATATATTAGGGAGATAATTTTGTCGATTCTATGGTGACAACTACACCCCTAAAAAGAGATGGATTACTCCATCACTACTGTTGGGTAACTCCATCAGTTTAGGGTGGATAACTCCATCAGTCTAGGTTGGGTAGTAACTCCATCACTACTGGGTGGTAACTCTATCGGTTTAGAGAGGGTAACTCCACATGTCTAGGATGTGTAACTACATCACTACTGGGTGACAACTATATAGGGTGGATAACTCCATCAATTTATGGTGGTTAACTCTATTAGTTTAGGATAACTCCATCACTATTGAGTGGCTGGATAAATCCATCACTATTGGGTGGATAACTCCATCACTACTGGGTGAGTAACTTCATCGCTACTGGGTGGGTAACTCCATCACCACTGGATAGATAACTCCATCACTACTGGGTGGTAACTCTATCAGCTTAGGTCTGGTAACTACATCACTTCTCGGTGGGTAACTCCATCAGTTAATGGTGGGTAACTCCATCACTACTGGGCGGTAACTTCAATAGTTTAGGGTGGGTAACTCAACCACTACTGGGTGGTAACTTCATCAGTTTACGGTTGGTAACTCTATCACTACTGGGAGATAACTTCATCAGTTTAGGGTTGGTAACTACATCACTTTTGGGTGGTAACTACATCAATTCTGGCTGGTAACTTCTGGCTGGTAACTCCATCACTTCTGGGTGGTAACTTCGTCAGCTTAGGGTTGGTAACTACCCCCTCTGTTCCATAATGTAAGCTTAGCTAGCTAGTTTAGCTTGCTAAAAAGGCTTATATTATGAAACGGAGGTAGTACATCACTTCTGGGTAACTACATCAGTTTAGGATGGGTAACTCCATTACTATTGGCCAGTAACTTCAATAGTGTAGGGCGGGTAACTCCATCACTACTGGGCGGTAGCTTCATCGGTTTACGGTTGGTAACTTCATCATTACTGGGTGGTAACTCCCTCAGTATTGGGTGGTAACTTTATCAGTTTAAGGTTGGTAACTTCATCACTACGGGGCGATAACTTCATCAGTTATTAGTTTAGGGTGGGTAACTCGTTTAGTCTAGAAGAAGTCGAGCCCTACGATGACGCATTGAGAGACACACATCATGCCGACAAACACGCTGTGGCTATCATTTGTCAATTTGGTCCCTATTCCACACGAGTCCATGCGTGTGACCAAAGAGTGTCGCGCCGAATAGTGTGTCACGACATACAAAAGTTAATGAAGCATGTAGCTAGAATAACCAATTACTCACCGTCACGAAAATGATACTTAGAGTTTTTAGTGGGTACACACATATACTTCATATGCTAGTTTGACATAGGCAAAAGATCGAACGTCTCATGTGCATGGGTAGAGATAACCTAATACACACCTAGCTCTGCTCACGATTTGAGAACTCATCCATTCACTACAAGAATTTTTTTTTTTGTAAGTATCTGAATCTATGTGCTAAAGAAACTGAAACTATTGATGTCTCTAAATTTGAATCTATGAGCTAAAGAAACTGAAACTATTGATGTTTCTGAATTAGGATTTTCTTCGCACGAATCTGCTCAATCCATTCTTGATAAGCTAGCTAGTAGCACTCCATCTGCTCTCTGCGAGCAAATTTACTCTTAAGAACGAGAGGGCTTGCGCGGAGGCTAGCTAGCTCAGATCGATCACCTAAGCTAGGAAAACACACGTCATGGTTAAGTCTGGCGATGCGGACGCGTCGCCTCCGTCGCTGCCTGATGAGCCAGAAGGCGGGCTCCCCTCGGTCGACGCTCTCGTAGCGGCCGCCACCGTCTCTGATGCTTCATTTTCTTGTAGCTGCTGCGAGGCGCCCGCACGACGGTCAACGGCGAAGCAGCATCACAAGTTGAAATAGACGGATCTGGAAGGCCTTGGTGGAAGCAAAGCTCACCCTGAGGCTAAAGGACAAGGTGGCGAAGCGGAAGGAGGCGCGATGGCGACGGGATCTTCCGTAGCGGCGACTGGCGGCGTTCGGGACGCCGATTGCGTTCTCGCAGTTCCGTCCATCCCAATGCTCAAGGGTTCCACCGTGACCAAGAGGACGACGAGGCGGATCTCCTAGACAACCTTCTTAAGCTCGGCACGACGTCATTTGCCGACGATGCGAGGGGAACACGGCAGACCGTCGGACGCCGCCGGGATCCACTTGATGCAGAGAAGGCCGCCCGAATGTGTGTCGGGAGGGCGGTGGTCATCAGCCTCGTGGAGGAAGAAGGCAGGGCGGGGACTGCGGGCAGCGGTCGTGCTAGGGAGGCCGGCGACGGGAGGTTGGACGACGTGCGTGTAACAGCCCAGATTTGGTACCATAAAATATGGGCCAAATTTTCACTTTTGATTGGCATTGCATCATGGCATCCATTTTAAAATGCTTAAGTTGAATAAAGCAACAATTGTAAAACAACAAAAGGGGAGCAAAACCTTTCCAAACTTCCAACCCAAATGCAATGGACAACATGGTAACAACTAAATGAACTTCCAAATTGTTTAGGAAGTTCCAATTTTGCATCTTACAACTTTTTCCTAAATTCCCAAATGTTGCCAAATAATAATTAAAATTGAGAATTTAAATTGGCTTAATTCCATTCCTATTTTTGGAACCAAATTAAAACCTTCCAAAAATTCCAACTAAAATCATGGGGAGCTTCAAATTGAATGTAAGTTTCTCCATGAATATTTCACTATTTTGGAATTGTCTAAATGCTCCAATTAAATACATTTTGAAAATTGCTCAAAATTACCTTAGTTAAAAGCTATGAACAAATATTGGTCAAAATAATTTATTTGACCTCACCAATTTTTGAGGAGCACCTAAAGGTCATTCATAACCCCTATGAATTTTTTCAGGAATTTATAAAAATGTTCTAGTGCCCCAATTAAATCACTGAAGTCTGCTGTTTTGAAAAGAAAACCAGAATTGTTTAAATCACTGACAGTGGGTCCCCCACTGTCAGCCTCTCTCTTCCCTCTCTTCTCACAGTGGCGGCCATGGCCACTGGCGCCATGCCGCCACCTCCACCTCGCCCATGCCGTCTCCCCCACTCCCTCGTGGCCGTGCATCCGATGAACCAGAGCACGAGGACCTCACCTGCCCCACTTTCCCCCTTTTCCCCTGCTCCGTTCCTCTCTCCTCCCGGCCTAGCACCGCAGTCGAGTTCGAGCTCGCGGCCGCCGTCAAATTGCCGCCGACCGGAGCTGCCCCGCACGGATCGAGACCGACGGATAGCTCCGCCTCGAGCCCCTCTCCCTCCTCGCCGCCGGAGCCGTGCTGGGAAGCCTCCGCGCCGACGAATTCGTCCTCGACCGCTTCAACCACGGCCGAGCCCCGCCGGCCGGATTCCCGGCGATTCCGCCGTCCCTCGCCGTCGCCGTCCACACTCACGACACCAAGGTTAGGCGTGCTTCCTTGTTAGCCTCTCCCGCGTCCTCTCTCCCTCTCCCTCCGCTCGTTTTTGGTCGCCGGCGGCGGCCGCAACGTCAGCATCGTCAGCATCAGCGAGCACCGCGCGCCCGGCCTGGCCCCCGGCCTGACCGGCCACGAGGCCGGGGCCTCTCGGGTCCCTTCCCGGCCATATGGGCCGGCCCAGTGGCCGGGGCCTCTCGGGCTGTGGCCCGGCCAATATGGCCGGCCTGCACCCGGCCTGGCCGGCCCGCCTGGGAAATGGATTTTCCCTTTTGCAGAAAATAAAACAATTTGAAAATCGATAACTAATTGAAAAATGCTTCAAATTCGACGATCCAAATTTCAAAATGTTCAGTAAGACAAAATCTACCAATTGGAATCGTTGTAAACTTCTTTTGGAACTATGTTCTTTGGGTTAACTAAGAATTCCCAAAATAGGTTAAATAATGCCTAATTTGAGAAATCCATAACTTATTCAATAATTGTCCAAAAATTATGAATTAAATATCAAAGTGATCAACATGTCAAATGCTATCAAACCATGCACTTATCACATCATGATCACAAACTTTTATTTGATGTTATTATAATTTGATTAAATGAAGTAATTTCAATTATTTAATTATTTTGTCAATTATTCATCGGTGCTCCGAAATTTACAAATAAATTACCGAAATGATCTGAAGAACGAAACCTATCCATTCATGTCATGTTCATGCATAATTGAGCCACTTCTCTAATATTTGGATAATTTATAAAGGATGGTGGTCACTAAGATAAATATGGGGTTGGTTCCAAATAATTGCACTAATTATTTGGCCCCTCATTTAAAATTTGCTTTAATGTATATAATAATATGGTTGCATCAATTGGACATGTCATCATGTGATTGCGCATTGCACATTGTGATCGTGTGATTTATGTGTTCTTTGCTTTTCTCTTTTGGGTATCGATAGATTCCGGAGTCGTGGGTCTCGTTAACTACCCCGACGAGCAGTACTTCACGCCCGGGCAGCAAGGCAAGAGATAACCTAACCTTCTTTGGCATCTAGCATCCTATGTTTCGATCAAATTATTTTATCCACCATAATATTGCATGCGGTTCAAATGTCCTTTTTGGTAAATATTAGAATATCCTATGAATGCATGTTCTTCCCCGAGCCAATTACATGTATCCCTACCTATGAAATCTAGGGTTGAAGTGTTGGCCCGAGATAAAGATAGAATTGATGCTTTCATATGCTTAGCTATGCTTAGCCAGGCTTAGTTAAATATTTTAGTTATGTCCGTTGTTTATTTCCATAATTGTTGTTGATGATGGAATGATGCGGACTTGGTGGATATGTGGGTTGCTTAATTAAAATGCTAAGAAGTCTTGGATGAGTTGCCCTCGGGGAGGGTGGTTTGCCTCATTCTTGCCGCCTAGGTTGAGAGTGCTTTTAGCTGGAACCAAGAACCGAGCGTGCTTCCATTGGTGGGTGTATGGGCGCCTCGCTGACCGAATAATTTGTGAGGGGCTTGTCAAGGGTCCTCTAGTTTGCTATTTCCATTTGCGCGTGTGTGGTGTGAGTGGAAAAAGGAACGAGGATGATGGTGTGTAGGACGTGACGGTGGGGCAGGGCGCTGGGAGCGCTGAACCTGTCCTTCCGCCACTGATGGTCCTTGAGTAAGCCTCATGCATTGTAAAGGTCTAACCGCGCCCGCTCGCCGGTCTTCCCCGGAAGAGGACCAACTAGGTGAGCCAGACGGTACCAATGGGTAAAATAGTACTCCCCTGCAGGGTTTAATCTTTTCGAAAAGCCGTGTCCGCGGTTATGGACAAACTCTTGGGAAAGGCGGATTAGCTCATAGATAACGATAACCTAATTGATATGGCAGCTAGAGGTTGCATAACAAACTTGTGTTAAGGGTTCATTTCCTCGAGGGTGAGTCGAGGGAGTGCCCTTGTGTGAGATGAGTGGTGATGGTTGTGAGTAGGTTCGCCGAGAACCGAAAGGTGATAATGATACTCTCTTACCCCTTTATAAAAATATTCTGAGTAGACGAATGCCATGTGTCTTTTAAGTTTTGGTTTATGAAACTTAGCTTTATGCAAAAGAACTATTTATACAGCTTTAGAGCCTCCGTCAGTCATTGGGCCTATATCGCCCTACTAAACTTGCGAGTACATCGTACTCAGTCTCTCTTTGCTGCCTCTATGATTTGTATTTCAGAGGAGGAAGACACCGAGCAACTAGGTGGGTTCTTCGTTGACGTCGACTACTAGTCTGGGGTTCCCAGGTGGCAGCTTGGGACCGTGGAACAAGCTGGCTGGGATGATGTTTATTGTAGGCCTCTTAGGCCATATGTTGCTTCTTGTTGTTAGACAACACTACCCGCTTCCGCTTGTTGAATTGTTGGATCTGTGATCCTTTTGCTTGTAATATTTGTATTCTTCTCGTTATACGAGTTGCTATACTTTTGTGTCGTAGAGTCATGCTTTGTGCCAGTTCTGTTCCACAAGTCTCGATCTTTGTCTTATACATTGATGGTTGTGTCGGATTCATAGCCTCTCTGTATAATTCCGGGGTCGGGGCGTTTATAAGTTGGTATCAGAGCAGGACTGCCTGTAGGAAACCCGTTCTATTGGTCGATGTCGAGTCTAGTTCGAGAAAATTATTTTAAACCTAAAAATGAGTTGTGAAAACCTTCCTAGGATTCTTTTTACTCCTTATCCAATTCACTCTGATCTCGGTGTCATCTTACCTCTATTTGATTTTTAACGGTTCTTCTGATCGTCGGCAAAGTTCTAAATCTTTAGGATCTCGGGGTTTGGGTTCCTACCTCTAGATACTAGTTATCCTTACTTCTCTGCCAAATCTAAAATGTGAAGAAAGTAAGTATGATGGTTCGTCAAGATATTCCTTTGCTTTAGTCCAAGATCTTGAACCGAAGGTCCCGGATTGTGCTAGGGCTCCGGTGTAATGATTCATGAGGGTTGTCACCCTTGTGAGCATTATACTATTGTGGGTCCTAGTGCATGAAGCTGATCTTTAACCCAGGTCCGTTGAACCCTGGTGCAAATGGTTAAACCCCGCATCAGGTTGGCAGAAATGGAAGTTAGTCTTCAAACTCGAGGTTGCAGCCATACTTGGTTTCCTCGACAATGCTCCTCTTCTTCACTAGCTTATCTAGGCTCTCTGTTATGGAATCATCTGAATCATGACGGGATTGCTCTTAGCGAGTTTTCCATCAATATTGTGATCCTTCCGGTAACACCTTTTCTGAAACCCTTTCGGCACTAGTTGTCGGAAGAATGCTAGCACGGGCTTCTACAATATCCTAAATTGTTGTTAGCCCGTTCCTTCAGCCAAATCTGTGTCAGTCCTCTATCTGCTCTCGGACAATCAAGTGTATCGTGCATTGGGGTGTTCTGATGCATGTTATTCTTGTGCTTCGTCAAGTCATTCCACTTCGGGATGTCAGGAGAAACAAACTCCGGTACCTTGTCCATATTTCGGGCAGGTCAAAGTTTTGTAAATCGCGGAATAGGAGCTTGTCTAGTTTTTGTTCCGTTCCACCTTGGAGTGTCACACTCTTTTATATCGAGAAGTCATGCTTAGTCTCATGACGAGCTTGATGAAGTGATGCTCCTACCCTTCCTTATCCATCTACCTCCGAGCTTTTAGGGCTCAAGAGTGTTGAGGATGAATATCGTTGTGGTAGTCGGAAACTCTTAGCAAATGCTATTGCTTTGAAATCCAAAGGCTTGGGTGGCACTCTTAGCCTGTTTGGTAATCATATCATCGGGCTGAGCTGTCTGTGTTGCCAAGTCCATTCGTCTAGGTGCAACTTCGGTCAACGAGTTAGATTCGTGTCGAAGCTCTAAAGACCACATCTTTTCCTTGAAATGCAAGTTTTCTCTCGCAACCAGTGACTTTTGTCGCTGGGGATCCGAGTGAAGTTTACTTGTCCCCTCGGGTTAAATTCACAAGTTGGTTATGTATATGTGCATCATGGAGCTGGTAGGTTGTTACCTCCCCTTTCTCTGATTAAGCCATGTGTGCACACCAAACCCCTGACCGAGAAGTTCCTAAATAAGAAAAGGTTGTCAAATCCTATCATCTGCCGGTGTTTCCCAAATCAGGAATCAGTTGGGCTTCATTGTTTGGAGTCCATGTTGGTTCAATTTCCTCTTCGTGATCGTGACCCAATGGAACTCTCAATCTACGTCGTGTTCTGGAGCTTAGCAAGGGGGCCCATATCTGAAGCATCTAGTTGTCCTTCCTTACGGTTGCCTTTAGCAAACTCCTCCCCCGGACAATTCAAGGCTGATTTAACCACCTGCCTACCCAACTCTGAATCTCAAGCTAAAGTGATGCTTGGAGTTTATTAAGAGCGTGACCTAAAGCCTACTAGTAAACCGACAAGTCCGGTGTTGTGACTCATTCACCTCACCGGAAGGCCTATTGACGAGATCTCTCCAATCTTTAACCTCAACCACTATCCCTGAGGGTAATGTGTAAATTACCCTGGTAGTTTTCCGTATGGTCTTTTCTCTATCTCAAGTACGACTTTCGCTTGAGTATGGAATGAAGGCTATTTCTGAAGCCGGAGTGTGATATCTAGAACCTCAATGAGAACCTCACCATGAAGTTGCCACATACCTATCTGTCAATCCTCCTACTCCATCCACCTCGTGACAATGTCTCGTTTATGAGGTTCTAACCCTCCATCTAAATGTGGGGCAGTGCTATATCTATCCTTCCTAGGTGAACTCAAAGGTTTGCCCAATCACACGGACATTGGGTCATTTCATCAGTCACCTTAGGGCCCAATCCTCAATCTTATGGAGATCCCTTGTGTATCTGAAGTGTGGAGTCCAGAAGATGCCTTTCTCCTCTCGGTGCTCCAACTATTATGATCTACACCTCTCGATGATTTGAAATAATGTCTTGGTCTTGGACACAAATCCTGAACAAAGTGATCGGTTGTCCTTTCACCGGCTCGACCTTGGTGGGTCAAGTCGTTCCAGGGGCCTTCTTCCCCAATGGTTTTTTTAGCTCACTCTCTCTCTCCTCCATTGTTACAAACTTGTGAGCTTGATTTCTCTCAATCCCTCCAATGATTCTTGCCCAAATTTAGGGATTCAAGAGAGGAGATCTAGATCTACCATTCCACCAATCCATTCCTCCTCTAAGTGAGGGGAACCTAGTAGATCTAGATTTTGGAGTTCTTAGTGTTTCTCCTCTTTGTTTTTCCTCTTGAATCCCTCCATAGCATTAGTTGCTTTGGTTGGATTTTGGAGAGAAGGATTTGACCACTTAGTGTGTTCTTGCCTTTTGCATTAGTTGCATTGAGTAGTGCTCTCCACGAAGATTCATGAGTTTGAAGGTTGAGAAGCTTATTACTCTTGGGTGCACTGTGTTCCCAAGAGCTTGTTACTCTTGGGTGCGTTGTGTTCCCAAGAGCTTGTGCCTCTTGGGTGCATTGTGTACCCTAGAAGGTTTGGTGTGCCGCGAAGCCTTCGAGTTGTGAAGCTTCGGCAAGATTTGGGAGCCCCCAATTGAGTTGTGGGTGTGTGTGCCCCAAGAACGGTGTAAAGGCTCCAGATTCCGCCTTGAAGGATTCCGATAGTGGAAGGTGAACCAAACCCTTGGGTGCGGTTCATCGGAGAATAGGGTGAGGCCTTTGTGGCATCTTTAGTAGGCCTCTTGTGGCGAGCTCACACCCCTCCAACGAGACATACTCCCTTAACAAGGAGGAACTTGGGAATACATCCTCGTCTCCGCGTGCCTCGGTTATTTCTATACCCGAGCTATTTACTTATGCAATTTACATTGTGATAGCCTTCGTGCTTGAAGTTTTATTTCTTGCTATCACCTTGTTGCTTGCCTTGCTTAGCATAAGTTGTTGGTGCACATAGGTGAACCTAGTATAATTAAGTTGTTAGCTTGTTAATTTAAACACCTAGTTTTATTCCGCAATTATCAAGTCTTAAACCGGAAAAGTTTTAATCGCCTATTCACCCCCCCTCTAGGCGACATCGCGGCATTGTTTGTTCTTTCAATTGGTATCAGAGCCCGGGCTCTCTTGTTTGGCTTTACCGTCTAGAGAGTAAAGATGTCGTTTAGAGGATTAGTGCATGATCACACTTTTATATTCGATGGCACAAATTTTAATGTTTGGAAAACTCATATGCTTAGTCACTTACGGGTCTTGGACCCCAATATTGAGCGTATCTTAGATATAGGTTTTTCTCCTCCAAAGGATTACGAAAGTACGACTTTAGAGGATGAGAAAAACTTATATCTAGATGCTATAGCTTCTAATGAGTTTTGCAAATTTGTGAGTGTTGTAGTTTTTGAGTCAATCATGCCTCTCCGGAACGCTCATGAGCTTTGGACCAAGCTTCAAGATAAATATGGAGTGTCCAACACTATTGAGGATGATTGTTCTCCCTCCACCTCCGGTCATGGTGAGTTCTCATCTTCGTCTACTTCACTAAAATGTGGTAAGCCACAAACCAATGTAATGGTGAGTAGTGATGGGGTTTGCAATTTGGATAGTGAGCTCATTTTTGATGATATTTTATCTCTATCTTATTGCAATGCCTCATCTTTGGACCTAAACACACATAGCACTATAAATGTCATGCATGGTAGTGTTTATAGTCCGTGCATATCATCTAAAAATTACTTGTATGAATCTAATGATGATATGCTTGCTTTATCTTGTTGCCATGATAAATATGTTTGTGTTCGCTCTAACTCTTGCATGAATAATAATGTAGAGGAAACCCAATTAGCTATGGAACAAGATGTGAACTTGAGTAGTTCAAAAATTAATTGTTCTTTTTCATCAACCATGCTTTTCCTTATGGCTAAATCTTCTACTAGTGATGATAATGATAATAATGATGAAGAAGATGACGTGGATGATGATGATGAATCCTTTCATAAGAAAGGTCTAATGGTCCTTAATTCCCTTTCTAAAAATAAAGATGCTCATGCTATCCTCTTTGAAATTATGGGAACCCTAATTGAGCGTGGGCTTACTATTAAGGCTTTGGAAACAAGCCTTGAAGAAAAGGGTAAGATTGAAAGAGATGATGCTATGGAAAAGGCATCTTTAGAAGATGCTCTTGAGGAAGATCAAGAGACTAGGGATTCTCTTGAGGAGAAACTAGAATCTATTGAGGAGTCTCACAATGAAATAATTGCTAAAATCATTAAAGAACGTGACCATGCTCATGCTAAATATAAAGTCACGAAAAAGGAAAATGCTAGATTGAATGATGAGCTTGCTAAGTTTTCTCCTTCCATTCCTAATGTTAATGATGCTTGTGCTACTAACTCCATTTCTTGTGAAGCATCTATTTTGAAGGAGAATGTTGAGCTAAAGGCTCAACTTGGGTTGCTAACTAGCAAGTATGGGAAGTTGGAAGAAAGTCATGAAAAGCTATCTAGCTCTAATGATGATCTTCTAGCATCCTATGCTAGTCTAAAGTTAGCTCATGAGGCTATCACTACCAAGGTAACATCTTGTGAGCCTCATGTGGATAAGCACAACTTTAACTAAAAATGATATATTTCCATGTGCTAGTCCTAGTAGTTCTTCCACTCAAAATGTTGGTACATCATGTGATGAATTACTTTCCTTGCCTTGTTGCTCTAACAATGAAGCTTCTACTTCCTCTAGTGCTTTTGTTGCCACTAACCATGTAGAGGAAATAAAAGACCTCAAGGCCAAAGTCGCTTCTTTGAAGAAAGGCTTGGAAAAGCGTCATGAAGGGAAGAGTGCACTTAACAATATGTTGAGTGTGAAACAATCCCCAAATGACAAGAGTGGACTTGGATTCAACTTCAACAACAAGATCAAGTCCAAGTTTGAGAAGAAGAAGGGCCAAATACAAGTTAAGAATCCGGCCAAGATCATTTGCTTCAAGTGCAAGCTAGAAGTGCACCATGTTCGGGATTGCCCAATGAAGAAGAAGCATCTTAGTGAGAAGCAACTAGGGAAGCGGCCTCTTGTTCAATCTCATTCTCCACCACGAGTTGAACAAAGGCCACCTCCTAAGAAGACTCAAGCCAATGCTCCTCAAGCTGAGGAGCCTATTAAGAAGAAAAAGAAGAGTCGGTGTTTCTACCTTTGCCGTGGCAAGGGTCACTTTGCTTCTTCATGCACTATCGGTAACCTATACAACCCCATCTTAATTGATGATGCTTATTCACTTAGAAAGGATAGAGTTGGCAATGTGTTTGCCAAGTATGTGGGAACTCAAAGTGGTGTCAAGAAAAGAACCATTTGGGTTGCTAAGCCTATTGTGACTAACCTCTTAGGACCCAACTTGGTTGGGGACCAACAAGCTCAAACTTGATCAATAGGTGTTGTTGGAGGACATTGGAGACTTGGCTACTTTTGAAGAATTAAGGGATCTTCATGGTTATATTTCCTTAAGCCAAGTCAAATGGAATATATTTTTCTATCTCATATCCAATGCTTCCTCCTTGCGGTAACTTGTATTTAATTCATATATACATTGAAAGTTGCTTGCTCCCTTGCATGTGTTAGTTTTGTTCCTAGCATGTGCTTGTATATGATATGCTACTTTCCTACTTGTCTTGCTATTCAAGGTTGTGTATGATAGTTGTGTATAATGTATGTGTAACTTTGTGTTGAGCTTTTTGGATCTTATGTGTATTTCATTTGGCTCTTTGAGATATTAACGGACAATCCCATTTTGGGGGAGTGATGTGCTTCGTGCACTTCACAATCCTAAAATGTGTGTACATGAGTCACACCACCTAGTATTGATATTTCAATATTATCTAGTCACTATGTGGTATGTCATATTCATGAGAAAATCAATTTCTACAATGTTCATTAATTTATTTAGTTGGTTTTTATTTGCCTCTCGCTTAGATAAAATGAATTATTACATGATGGGGGAGTAATAAGCTATGTGCATATTACAATCCCACAAAATGTGAACATTTGAGGTTTGCCACTTAGATTCGATATTGTAAATTATCCTATTCATATGTGGCATGTTTCCTCAAACAAGTTCCATTTTTCATTTTGGTTATCCTTTGGCTCTTGTTTGCGTGAGTTTGCTTGGTGTGGTTTTTCTCTAATATGCATTTCCATATATTACTCGAGAAACCATTTGTTCCATATTATTCTAACCATGGCCTTGCCGGTTGTTTTGAATAGTTGAAACTACCAACAAACTTTATTAAAATATGGTGTTTTATTTCTATCTCTTGCCATATGATTTATCTTGTGAGGATGACCTTGGATATCTCTACTCACCGGGAAAATATTTCCTTATACTCATTGTCCTTGGACAATTGATATTCACACTTGTGGTAAAATATTTTTGTTCATCTTCATAATGGCTCTTGCGTTGAATTGCCTTATTGAAAGAACAAACGATGTCCCGAGATGTCGCCTAGAGGGGGGGGGGGGGGGGGTGAATAGGCGATTACACTTTTTCAATTTAAGGGCTTGATAATTGTGGAATAAAACTATGTGTTTAAATTAACAAGCCAACAACCTAATTACTAGGATCACCTATGTGCACCAACAACTTATGCTAAGCAAGGCAAGCAACAAGGTGATAGGAAGATATAGAACTTCAAGCACGACGACTATCACAATGTAAATTGCATAAGTAAAAGCTCGGGTATAGAGATAACCGAGGCACGCGGAGACGAGGATGTATTCCCGAGTTCCTCCTTGTTAAGGGAGTACGTCTTGTTGGAGGGGTGTGATCTCGCCACAAGAGGCCTACTCAAGATGCCACAAAGGCCTCACCCTATTCTCCGATGAACCGCACCCAAGGGTTTGGTTCACCTTCCACTATCGGAATCCTTCGAGGCGGAATCCAGATCCTTTACAAATTTTCTTGGGGCACACACACACAACTCAATTGGGGGCTCCCAAATCGTGCCGAAGCTTCACAACTCGAAGACTTCGCGGCACCTCCAACCGTCTAGGGTACACAATGCACCCAAGAGGCACAAGCTCTTGGGAACACAATGCACCCAAGAGTAACAAGCTTCTCAACTTCGATCCGATGAACCTTCATGGAGAGCACAACCCGATGCAACAAATGCAAGAGGCAAGTGTCGGCACAGTGGAAACCAGGGTACCACGGGCCGGCCTGCCAGGGCCCACAAGTTTGTTGGACGATTTTCGCTAAGGATCAGGCTCTCCAAGCCTGACGAGTTCTCGAGGGTTTTTTCCTCGGGAAGGGTCTTTTCTCCTCGCCGAGGATTCTCTCTCTCGGCGAGGGATCGCAACTCAACAAGGTGTCTCCAACGCCACCCGCAATTCAGCTAAGGACCAAGACGAAGGGCTCGGCGAGGCCTTTTTTTGCCTCACCGAGGCTCCTTCCTCACGAAGCCATCTCTGCCTCCGCGGCAGAGCGCACATGGGCTCTGCGCCATGTGCAGAGTGACGCGCACGCCTGCGCGCGGTGACGACGACGCCGCAGTTGCTGTTTCCATGTATAAAGGAGTCAACAAAGCAGCACCAAGCAAAGCGGACAACGAGTATTGCCACTTTGGTGATAAGGGAGCCGTCTGCAGCTACGCTCCAAGGGTGGCGTCACCGTGGGACCCGTTCCGCCTCCACAGCGCCAGCTTGCCGCCCGTTGGACGGCGGCGTCCTTTTCCAGCTTTGGTGACGCCGTCCCTGCCGTGGACCGCGTCCATGGCCTTCACCTTTTTGGTGGACTTCACCTTTATGGTGCACCGCGCCTCCTCCTTCCGTCGCCGTGTGGTAACCCTTCCCGCCCAAATGTTTGGGCGGAAAAGGTCCGAGACGCCTATAAAAGGAGGGGGAGCACGCTCAAGCAAGGGGTTCCAAGATCCCTGAGCAAAAACCCTAGATCTGAAGATTAGCAAGTAGCCATTGTTAGCCACCTCGAGCTCGGCAAGCTCTCCTTGTACTGTGAACTCTCTAAGCAGTGCAATACACCAAAGCAGGACGTAGGGGTTTTACCTCCACAAGAGGGCCCTGAACCTGGGTAAGACCGAGCGTTCCATTTCTGCAGTGCTGTCCCGCAGCGAGTCCGACGAGCATCGTCGCCGGAGCACGTTGAGGGTTGTTTGGTTCCGTGTTCAGCCCCTTACTCGATCCTTCTCGAGACGCACCCAGTTCCTAGGACAGTTCTCCGACATTTGGCGCGCCAGGTAGGGGGCTGAGGCGCATCTTCAACCTCGACGCAGCCATGGCCGGCCCTTCTCGCGCCGAACGACTCGCTCGCCGGACGGCCAGTGCCGCCACGCTCCTCCTGCTGCCAACCCGCGTGGCCGCCCGCGTGGGAGCGCCGCTCCGGCGCGCCGCGCCGACCCCGAGCCCCGCGTCGAGCACCCGGATGACGACGACATCGACCACGCTGAGGACGACCTCGGCGAAGAGGAGGCCTCCTCCCTGCACCCGTCGCGGGACCGTGCTCCTTCCTCGCTGGGCCGCCCTGCGCCCAGCCCGGCGACTGCGCTCCTCATGGCGTAGGAGCTGCTGCAGTACCGCCCCACGCCGGCGGCTCAGGAGGCCTGGCTCAACCGCGTCTCCGAACTCATCGGCGCCGCTCGGGCCGCCGCACCTGCACCGTCTCGTTCCCTGGTTCCTTCTGCACTCGTGGGAGACGTGGCGCACGGCGCACCTCCCGCGCCTCCTCGTCAGCCCGCACCCGCTCCAGCTCCACCGGTTCCACCGCAGCCTGCTCCGACAGGGGCTCCTCCTCGCGACGGCCGCGCTGCATCGCACGCGTCGTCGCCGCACGACTGCCAAATCGTGCAGCGAGCCCCTGAGGACGCACGCGTGAGCATCGAGCACGGGCAGGAACGCCGCAACCGCGCCGTCCAGGACGTCGCCACCGCCGGGCGCCACCTCCGCGCCACCCTCGCCAATGGCACGGTCACCTACGGCACGACGGCCGCGTTCACTCGCAGCCTCCGTCGCGTCGTCTGGCCGGTCAAGTTCAGGCCGGACCTCCCTCCGCGCTACGACGGCAAGAACAACCCCCTGGAGTTCCTGCAGCTCTACTCTCTGGCCATCCAGGCCGCCGGGGGCGACGACAAGGTCATGGCGAACTGGTTCCCCATGGCTCTCAAGGACTCCGCGTCCTCATGGCTCACCAACCTCCCCGCCGAGTCCATCAACACCTGGGAGGAGCTCTGCCGGTGCTTCGTCGCCAACTTCAAGGGCACGTACGAGCGCGGCCTCACCTACAACGACCTCCACGCTGTGCGTCAGAAGCCCGGCAAGACCCTCCGCAAGTACATCCAGCGCTTTAGCCAAGTGCGCAACAAGATCCCCAACGCCACCGACGCACAGGTCATTTCGGCCTTCCAGGCTGGGGTCACAGACGTGCGGATGCTCGAGAAGCTCGGCATCCACGACAACATCACCACCGTCGTCAAGTTTTTCGACTTGGCGGACAAGTGCGCCAAGGCTGAAGAGGGCCGCTTGTTCATCAAGAACGAGCCAGGGGACCCCACCGAGGGGTCCAAGAAGAAGAAATCCTCCGAGAAGCGCAAGACTACTGCGGTCCTCGCGGCAGAGCCCGACGCCAAGCAGCCTCGCCAAGCTGCCACTCCAGCCGCAGGACCTGAGAAGAAGGATGATCGTCCCTTCTGCATCTATCACAACAGGCATTCTCATGCCACCGAGGACTGCTACGACCTCAAGAGGCTTCGCGAGGCTCGCGAGGCTCGTGAGGCAAACGGAGGCCGCGGAGGCCGCGGTCGCGGGGGGCGACGCTGGAACAACAACTACAACGACAACTACCAGCAGAACCCCCAGGCCAACGCCGTCCAGCCCGCGAACGACAACCTGCCTGCCGAGGCTGACGAGGGCTACCAGGTGCCTCGCGGGGCCGCTTGCATCCTCGGCGGGGCTCAGGCCCCTCGCTCCAACCGCCACTTCAAGCAACTCGCTCGCGAGGTCGCAGCAGCCCTTCCTGGAGTCGAGGCCTCCAGGCCCCTCAAGTGGTCCCAGTGCCCCATTACCTTCGACTCCGACGACCACCCCAAGTCCACCTCGACCGTTGGCACCATCCCGCCGGTCTGCACCCCCACCATCAACAACATCGCCGTCTCTAAGACGCTCATTGATGGGGGTGCCGGCCTCAACGTCATCTCCGTCGAGACATTCGAGAAGCTGCAGGTGCCCTACGAGCGGCTCATGCCCACCAGGCCCTTCTCGGGAGTGACAGAGGGTCTTACCACCCCTTTGGGGCAGGTGAGGCTCGCCGTGACTTTTGGCACCCAGGCCAACTACCGCACCGAGCTGATCAACTTCGACGTCGCGCATATCGGCCTGCCCTACAACGCCATACTCGGCTACCCCGCCCTCGCCAAATTCATGGCGGTGACCCACCACGCCTACAACCTCGTCAAGCTCCCTGGCTCGGGTGGCACCATTGTCATCCCTGTCGCCAACCCCTGGAACATCCAGCACCTGCGCAAGTTCTACCCCTGATCGCCCTCGGCGAGCAATTTTTTGCATCAAGGGAGAGCCACGCGCCATCATCCTCCACGAGGAAAAAACTTCGGGCTCCCCTCTCTACTATACGTTGCCGCGGGCCGTTCGAGCGGCACGGTTACCTCTTCAGGCACCATGCCTTGGCGAGGTGGATCCCCATGCCGGTCATGGTGGAACGCAGGCTAAAAGCCACCCCCGCCTAGGGCCCCCCTGAGCTCTCTCTACATGCGTCTACCTTGGGCACGCCCCCTCGAGAGTCTCAGCCACAGCATGTGGACCCCTTGCCCAGAGCATGGCGGATTTTTTGTGTTTCTGGCCACGCCAGTGTAATGAACCTATGTTTCAGGTCAATTTGAACCTTTGCGCATCGCGCCAGCATGTTTTGTTGCTTCGGTAAGCTCTAGCGTTATTTGCTTTCTCTCTCTCGCTCGTATGATCCCTCATGCGTATCTCGCGAGCGGGGGCTAGCATGGTGCCATGCCACGGGAGCATCCCGGCAGCACCTAAAACCCAAGGGATCCGAGCTCTGAACTTGCGGGTCAGCTCTCATGCATGTCAACTCCCAAGGAGCTCTGAACTCATGGGTCAGCTCCCGCGCACGTCAACTCACCAAGGATCACCAAAAACCTTGGTGCCTGTTCTCCTCGCAAGACACACATGAAGGAACCTACGAGCACCATAAGATTTCTAGCTATGTACTGCTTGTGGGTATGCCTATCTCTCCAAGTGCAGGAAAGTAGGCTCGCCAAGCCTCAGGCAACATCAAGGCAAAAACATCTTGCCAGGGAACCAACACCCTCTCCAAGGCAGAATGCCTCGCTAAGCTAAATACAAACACTTGGTCGAATTTCCTCTCGCTGGTTTTTGCCCCTCGAGTCTCTTTTCTCTGTCCTACGCCTCATGGGCTGCTTGCACATCAAAGGGGGCCCCAAGCATCGAGCTTCGAGGAGCTCTTACTTCTTGAGGCCTCACACACCCCCCGGCCTTGTGGAGCCCTGACTCTCACATACCGAAGCGGCGGTGGTGTAGCGCTAAGAGAGGGTCCTAAGACGTAGAGCGAAAAAGACATGAAGGGGAAAGACAAAAGCCACCCGAGGGATGTTCACAAGCACACTCCAATATAACTTGACAAGTTCTTACAAAGTTTACAATCAAAATGACTAAGATAAATGTGCCCTCTGCACGCCCAGCTGCAGACAAGGAGCTCAAGCCGTAGCGCCTCCTGAGGTGCCTGCCTTGTCCACGGCGGTTTCCGCCTCCTCCAGAGCATCCTCCTCATCGTCGCCTTCGATCACGACTTGGTCGAATTTCTTGGCGAACGCGACAGTGGCCTGTGTGGTGGTCTCCCGCGCTTTGTTGCTGATGGCACGTGGCGGTGCCATCACGTCCTCAAGATCAAGTGAGGGCTGGAGCCTCACGAGGTTGCTAAAGATGTTGGTGACGGCGACGACAAGGAGGTCGCGGCTCTCCCCCACGACGCGCTCGTCAAAACCCCTCGCGACCCCTTCAAGCTTCCCGAGGAACTGCTCGAAGAAGTACGAGTACGAGGTTTCATCGTCGGTTGCTGCAGAGAAGGAGGGGACGTCGATCCTCAGATCGTCTCCGACCGCGTGCGCGTGGCTCACCAAGCTCTGGAGAATGCTCTGGCGCTGGCGCGTCATGGACTGGCCAACCGCGCGCTGGTCCCGTGCCTGCTCCGCCAGAGCCGCGGCCGGCCCCACCTGCTGCCGGAGCTCGTCCAGGTCTCTCTCTAGGGCAATGGCGTTCCCCTCCGCGCGAGCCTGGGCCTCCCGGGAGACCTCGAGGCAAGAGGTCAACCGCTTCTCCACCTGCTCAAGCTCCGTGATGCGCTTTTTGAGCTCCTTGCGCTTGGTCTTGAAGTGGTCCTCCTGCTTCGTGGCCTTCTCGTCATATTCCTTGGCGAGACTCTCGCGGATGAGCTTGACCTTGAGGTCAGCCTCTTCTTGGAGCCTCTTCCGCTCCGCCGCAAGGTTGGCTTCGTCAGTGGCCACCCGGCCCTCGCGCTCCTGCAGCTGCCCCTCGCGGGTGGCCTGGTCCTTCTCGAGCAACTGGACCTGATCCTCGCGCCTGTGCAGCTCCTTCTCGCGGAGGGAGAGCTCCTCCTCGTGCCGCATCAGCTCCGCCTCGCGCGGCGCTAGCTGCTCCTCGCGAGCATCCAGCAGCTCGCGGAGCTCCTTCAGGCTGGCCCTGGCAACCTCGGAGTCAGCAGCAAACTTCTGCTCCGCGGCCGCTAGCTCGTCATGTTTGGAGGCGGTCTCCACCTCGAGCGCTTCCCTGGCGGCGTCGAGCTCGTCCATCACCTCCTGCGCCTCCCGCTTGACACTGTCGCGGGTCTCCTTGGCGAAGCGGAGGGCCTCTTGGCGCTCCGCCTGGGCCGCCGCGTCCCACCGGCGGCACACCTCCACCCTCTCGTGGTGAAGGGCCCAGGCCTCGCTAAGCCTTGCCCTTTCCTCCGCCAGGGCGTTTTCTTCGTCTGCGAACTGCTCCTCCAGCCCGTCGAGCGCCCGTCGCGCCTGGTTGAGGACCGCCCGGCGATGAATTGCTCGGCGCCGCGGCTCCTGCAGCGCCAGGGCTCCCGCACTGCTGCCGGGTGCGGAGTCCTCGATCCTCGTCGAGGCGCCCGGGGCCTCCTACCTCGGGCCCACGACCGACTCTGGCGCGCTCTGGGGCCTTGTGGGGGCGCCTCCCTCGACGCTCGCTTCGGTTGCCCTCTGGGGGCTGGGCGCCCTCTCGCGCTCAGCTCCAGCACCAGAGGGCTCCGGAGGTGCCTCCGCCCCCTGCTCCTCAGGGGCGCCTCCGGCCCCCTCTGTGACGGCCGCGTCCGCCGCGGCCTCGGACGCATCGGCCCCTTGTGGGGGAGCCTCCCCTTCCGTTGGGGGGCGGCTCCAGGACGATCTCCTCATCCATCCTCTCCTCCTCCGTCTCGGTCTGGACGGGAGGAGTGGCCGTCCTTGTTGGCGACGGCGGCGACACCTCTTCCGCCACCTCCTCCGCGCGGTGCTCGACTACGGGAGGAGTCACCGCTCGGGGCGAGGATGGCGCCACCTTTTCGGTCACCTCCTCCTCGCGGTGCTCCACCGCGGGGGGAGTGGCCGCGCGGACCGGCGACGGCGTGGTCTCCTCGACCAGCACCACCTCCGTGCGGTGCTCAACCGCGGGAGGGACAGCTGCCTGCCGCAGTTCGTCGGCCGCAGGCGTCTCCGCGACGACACCGGCGGTCTCTCCCAGCTTCTGGAGCCGCCGCCTCTTTGGCTCCACAGGCTGCCTGAAAGGAAAACAAGTTGGAAATCCTTCAAGGGGGTTTTTCTCAGAAGCAAAATGTTAAAGCAAAAAGAGAAATCAAAGGCTTACTCGTCGGCCAGCACCCACACCCTTTTCTTCGCCTTGGGTGGCTGGGTGTTGCTTGCTCCGGCCTCCTCCCGAGCCGCTCCTGTCTCTGCGTGAGGGGTGCCTCTCGCAGTTGCGGCCCTCCTGTCGTGGACGGCCTTGGAGCGGGGCTCGCAGCGCCCTCTCCCGCCGCCGCTCGTCTCCTCCTCCTCTTCGGCGTGCTGGGAGCGGACGACGCGGCCGGAAGGCACCCTCCTCGTCGCTGGAGGAGAGCACCTGAAGATCCACCTCAGTATGAACGCTCCTAGAGGAGCCGATGTCCTCTCCGACGGGGTCGGTGCCCCTCGAAGCCTCGTCCTCGCCGAGGGGGTCCTCGCTTCTCGAGGCCTTTTCCTCTACGGACTCTTCAGCCTCCTCAAGCTCCGGAGGCTCGTCCATGTACTCCGGCTCCGCCGCCCACGGGTTAGGGCGAGGCCCGCGGTGCCCCGCGGGCACAATTCCCCACTCGTCGAACGTGGGCATGCACGCGCGCTGCTCCACGATGCTTTCCTCGGCGAAGCAGATGAGTGGTTTGGCCTCCTCCTTGGTGGGGGACGGGACCTCCGACGTCGCGAAGAGGACGCCCATGATCTGGCATAGTACCTCAGGCGCGAAGCCATCCTTGCTCAGACGCATTGCGTCCCCCTTGCCGTCGTATCGCCACACCGGCTCGGCGTGCAGCTGGAGGGGGGCGATGCGGCGCCTGGTGAAGTCCTTTGCCACCATCTGGCCGGTGACCCCTGCCACGCGCATGCGACGGATGCACTCGTACACCGCGTCAAGCCTCGAGCCCCTGCAATCCGCGCTCGCCCAGCGCGCCCACTTCCTCGGGGGCCCCTCGGGCACCTCCAGGAGAGGGTGTGTGGCCTTGGCGTCGACGAAGAGCCACTTCTCGCGGAACTTCTCCACCTTCTTCGTCACCATGGTGATGGCATTCTCGCCGCGCCAGGCGATGGGAATGTAGTTCTCACTCCTGGCGTCGGTGATGCGGAAGGAGACGCATCCGAGCCGCTCGTTCTGGGCGGAGCTCCGGAGGGAGTAGAAGCTGCGGAAGAGCACCACCGAGGGGCGGATGCCGACATAGGCCTCGCAGAGGTGGGCGAAGATGGCGAGGACGAGTATGGAGTTGGGATGAAGATGAAGCAGCTGGATCTGATACACCTCCAAGATCGCCAGGAGGAAGTCGTAGAACGGCGGAACCAGGCCGGCGTAGAGAGTGTGGAGGAAGATGGGGTAGAACGCCTCGGTGAGCCTGCTGCCGGCCGGCCTCATCTCGGTGGCACCATGCTCGTTGGTGCTCGCCGCCACCAGGTGGCGCACCTTGGCTATCCCCGCCGCGGTGACGCGGGTCCGCGGTAGCGCTCCCTCAAAAGCAGTAGCACGCGCCATCACCGCCGACGTGCCGGCCTGCATCGCGGCTTTGCCCTTCGGGTCGGCGTTGTTCCTCTTGGGCGCCATTGGTTGCCGGAGAAGAAGATGAAGACTCTGGAGTTGGAGCGCTCTGGAGAGATTGGAGGTGTGGGGAGAAGTTTGCGGAGGAGTTATGGGAGAAGTGAAGGGCGTCGACCGCGCGCCCAGGCTTTATTGACCAGCTCCCGAGTCGTGGCGGGCCCCGCCACGTCGCCCGTTGGAGCCGAGGAGGTCGTGGCCGCGGGTGCAACCGCTGCGTGCCACGTGTCGCGGCCCTGTCAGGCATCTTTGGCCCCTCGACGCTTCGCCTTCGTCCATGGGCCTCGGCGTGCCCGTCGTGGGCCCGGGGGCTACTGTCGGCACAGTGGAAACCAGGGTACCACGGGCCGGCCTGCCAGGGCCCACAAGTTTGTTGGACGATTTTCGCTAAGGATCAGGCTCTCCAAGCCTGACGAGTTCTCGAGGGTTTTTTCCTCGGGAAGGGTCTTTTCTCCTCGCCGAGGATTCTCTCTCTCGGCGAGGGATCGCAACTCGACAAGGTGTCTCCGACGCCACCCGCAATTCAGCTAAGGACCAAGCCGAAGGGCTCGGCGAGGCCTTTTTTGCCTCGCCGAGGCTCCTTCCTCACGAAGCCATCTCTGCCTCCGCGGCAGAGCGCACATGGGCTCTGCGCCATGTGCAGAGTGACGCGCGCGCCTGCGCGCGGTGACGACGATGCCGCAGTTGCTGTTTCCATGTATAAAGGAGTCAACAAAGCAGCACCAAGCAAAGCGGACAACGAGTATTGCCACTTTGGTGATAAGGGAGCCGTCTGCAGCTACGCTCCAAGGGTGGCGTCACCGTGGGACCCGTTCCGCCTCCACAGCGCCAGCTTGCCGCCCGTTGGACGGCGGCGTCCTTTTCCAGCTTTGGTGACGCCGTCCCTGCCGTGGACCGCGTCCATGGCCTTCACCTTTTTGGTGGACTTCACCTTTATGGTGCACCGCGCCTCCTCCTTCCGTCGCCGTGTGGTAACCCTTCCCGCCCAAATGTTTGGGCGGAAGAGGTCCGAGACGCCTATATAAGGAGGGGGAGCACGCTCAAGCAAGGGGTTCCAAGATCCCTGAGCAATAACCCTAGATCTGAAGATTAGCAAGTAGCCATTGTTAGCCACCTCGAGCTTGGCAAGCTCTCTTTGTACTGTGAACTCTCCAAGCAGTGCAATACACCAAAGCAGGACGTAGGGGTTTTACCTCCACAAGAGGGCCCTGAACCTGGGTAAGACCGAGCGTTCCATTTCTGCAGTGCTGTCCCGCAGCGAGTCCGACGAGCATCGTCGCCGGAGCACGTTGAGGGTTGTTTGGTTCCGTGTTCAGCCCCTTACTCGATCCTTCTCGAGACGCACCCAGTTCCTGGGACAGTTCTCCGACAACAAGAACACACAAAGTGGTCAAGTCCTTCTCTCTAAAATCCAACCAAAGCAACTAATGCTATGAAGGGATTTAGGAGGAAGAACAAAGGGGATGAACACAAAGCAACCCCAAAATCTAGATCCACTAGGTTCCCCTCACTTAGAGGAGATTTTGATTGGTGTAATGGTAGATCTAGATCTCCTCTCTTGAATCCCTAAGTTTGGGCAAGAATTATTGGAGGGATTGAGAGGAATCAAGCTCACAAGGTTAGCAACAATGGAGGAGAGAGGAAAGCAAGTGAGCAAAAGTGAGCAACCAACAATTGGAGAAGAAGGAGGCTATTTATAGCCTCCCCAAAAACTAGCCGTTACAGCCTTCTCAGGCCAGAGACTCTGGTGTAAGTGGGTCGGAGACTCCGGTCTGGGCCGGATATTCCGGCCAGGCTTCGGCCTACCTCCGGACTGGCACCAGAGACGCACCACACAAGAGACAAAACGGGAGGGCCGGAGATTCCGGTCACGAGGGCCGGAGACTCCGGTGGGCCCGGAGACTCCGGACCATCTCCGGTGTCCCTACGGGCAGACAATAGGGGCGCACCACACTTTGGCATTGGGCGCCAAAAAAACACAGGACCGGAGACTCCGGGTCCTTTGGGCCGGAGACTCCGGACCATCTCCGGGGTAGATCCAACAGTAAATCCAAAACCCCATAACTTTTGCAAACGAACTCCATTTTTGATAATCTTGGACTCGTTGGAATCGTCAAAGTGAGCAAAACAAGATTATACAGAGAAACATCATAGTCCAACCATATATTGTTAAAACCAAAGGGGAGAGGATCAAACTCTATTTCGCAAACGGAAAATGAAATAACTTTTGCAAATGAAGTCTAAATGACATGAAACCAATTTTGTTGGAAAGAGGACGACAAATCCAACCTTTGAAAATGTCAAACAAGCAAAGGAGATTTTTCAAATAAATGGAAGAGATAAATCTTCCGCACGGATGAACTGGCAAAAATCTCCAATACCGAAACCGCAATAGAAGACGCATATGAAAACCATTTTCGGTGAACTTGGCCTTGTCATGACTAGCATGACAAGCACCAAGACCACACCACGATAAGAGACAAATAAGAACAAATAAAGATGATAGGATGGATGCAAAGGTTTGTGCTCTCTACGACGATACGATCACGATATTCGGTCGAGAGCCCCTCTTGATAGTACGGCTATCTATTGTAGCGCCCGACCCCAGAACTATGCAATGAAGCTTTGTGCAACCGGTCATGCTACACAATCGAAGGTTACTGGGTTTACCAATCCCAGGGCAAAACCTTTGGAAGGCGTGCTCGGAATGGATCATCGGCACGCAACACTTCGATCATGCCATAAGCTCAGACATAGCTATCATGCATAATAAAGAGATCAAGACTTGTGGAACAACTGGCACATCACAGACTCTACGACACAAAGATTCATATAGCAACTCATATATGAGAAAGATACAAATATTACACACAAAAGGTCACAGACCCAACAATTCACCATGCGGAAGCGAGGTAGTGTTGTCTAACAACAAGATCCAAAATATGGCCTAAGAGGCCTACAGATAAACAATCCCAGCCAGCTTGTTCCACGGTCCCAAGCTGCCACCTGGGAACCCCGAACTACTCGTCGACGTCCACGAAGAACCCACCTGTGTGCTCGGTGTCGTCCTCCTATGAAACAAATTAATAGAGGCAGCAAAGAGAGACTGAGTACGACGTACTCGCAAGTTTAGTAGGGCGATATAGGCCCAATGCTGACGGAGGCTCTAATGTTGTATAATGTAGCTAATTTGCATAAAGCTAGTTTTTCTTTATAAAAAACATAAGTGACACAATGGCATCGTCTAATCAGAATGTTTTTCAAAAAGGGCATAAGATAGTAACTTTTCCTCTTCGGTTCTCATCGAACCAAATTGTATCCAGAAACCTCTCATCTCCACCAAAGGCACTCCCTCGAATCACCCTCGAGGAAATGAACCTTTTAAACACAAGTTGAGTTGCAACCTTTAACTGCCAAATTTTAATTCATTAGGTTCTACTTTTGTATGAGCTAATCCGCCTTTCCCAAGATTTGTCCATAACCGTGGACACGGCTTTTCGAAAAGATTTACCCTGCAGGGGTGTACTAATTTACCCACCGGTACCGTCCGACCCCTTACCTGATCATTTAGCTCTCTTCCTTGGAAAGCCGGCAGGGCGGGCGCGGTTAAACCTTTACAATGTGTGAGACTATCCAAGGGTCATCGTGGTGACAGGACAAGTTTACCCAGCCTATTTCAGCCCCTGCCCCCATCGCCACATCCTAAACACCACGATCCTCATCTTTTCCTTTTTCCACCCACACACTCACACGCAAATGGAAATAGCAAACTAGAGGACCCTTGGATACGCCCGCACAAATTATTCGGTTACAGGGGATTCCATATGTCCCCACCGTTGGAAGCACGCTCGGTTCTTGGTTCTAGCTAAAATCACTCTCAGCCTAGGCGGCATGAATGAGGCAAAACACCATCCCCAGATGGCAACTCATTCAAGCCTTTAAACAATTTAATTAGGTACCACAACATCCTCCACCTTGTCCGACCATTCCATCAATTTCAAAAATCATGGAAATAAATAACGGACAGCTAAGCAATTCCACTAAGCATGGCTAAGCATAGCTAAGCAAGTAGAATACAACATTTATATCATTGTCTCTGGCCAACACATCAAACCTATGGTTCATAGGAGGGGGAGCATGTGATGGTTCAGGGGAAAAACATGCATTCATAGGATACTCTAGTATTGACCCAAAATTGTCATTGGAATCGCATGCAATATTATGGTGGATAAAATAAATTAATAAAGCAATAGGATGCTAGATGCCAAGAAGGTTAGGATATCTCTTGCCTTGCTGCCGGGGCGTGTAGTACGGCTCGTCGGAATAGGCGAGGGAACCCTCGAATCCGTAATCTATCGATACCCAAGCAAGAATAGAAGAACAAAATAAATCACACGCAGTCAAGTGCAATGCACAAACATGATGGTATGTCAATTTCATGCAATGATAGCAACATATTACTTAGCTAACAATATTAAATGGAGTGCCAAATAATTAGTGCAATTATTTGGAAGCAACCCCATATTTATCTTAATGACCACATTGTTCTTACATTTATTAAATTACTCAAAGTGGTTTAAATATGCATGAACATGACATGATTGGATAGGTATCATTCTTCCGATCATTTTGGTACCTCATTTGTTAATTTCCGAGTACCGATGATTAAATAGTGAAATAAAAGATTATTTGAATTTAATTCGTTTAACCAATTTATGAATAACATCAAATAAACATTTGTGATCATGATTTTATATTACCATGATTTGATAGCATTTGAAACACTGATCATTTTGATATTTTATTCATAATTTTTGGTTAAATATTTATCGAATTATGAATTTTCCCAAATTAGGTATTAATCATGCCATTTTAGGAATTATTAGATAAACATCAAGAATATAAAATCAAAAGAACATTTCAATTGTTCTAACAGGTAGAGTTTGTTTTTCTAAGCATTTTGATATATTATTTGCCAAATTTGGATCATTATTTAAATAGTTATTAATTATTTAAATTTAACTTTAAATTCCAAAAAGGAAAATTAAAAGCTAGACAGGCCGGCCTTCAAACCGGCCCAGGCCGGTTTCCAGACCGGGCCTGTGGCTGAAGCGGCCGGCCTCCAGGCCGGCCCAGGCCGGGAGGGTTCCAGAGGTCGCCGGCCTTTTGGCCGGCCCAGGCCGAGAGCGAGGCCGGGAGGGAGCCCGAGCCAGCCGGCCTCACGGCCAGATAGGCCGGTGCCCAGGACGGGCTCACGGACGGCGACGACGGCGATGGTGCACGGTGACCGGCGGCGGAAGAAGGAGAGGGGGAGAGGGAGGGGCTAGAGCGGACGCAACGCTCACCAGGAATCGCGGGGAAGGTCGGGGAGGCACGGCGGGAACGGCAGCAGCCGATTCGGTGATGAGGCTGGCGGCCGGAGTGGAAAGGTAACGGTGCGATTCTTCGATTAGGTGGCTCCCCAGCACGCCACCGTCGGCGAGAAGGGAGAGGAGCTCGGGGCGGAGCTCCCTGGAGGCTTCGATCTGCGCGGGGATGACCGGGACGACGTCGGCGAGCTCGGCAACCGTGGCGGAAACGGAGGAGATCGAGAGGGCAAGGAAGAGAGACGGGGGAGCAGGTGAGCGGAGGAATCGGTCGGGGAGAGACGGGGGGAGCAGGTGGCGACGATAGGCGGCTAATTAGTCGCCCGGGGGCCACGGGACGGTGCGGCATGGGCGCGGGGGAGGTGGCGGCATGGCGCCAGTGGCCATGGTCACCACTGTGACGACCATTTTTCTGAAAACCCCCTGTCACATTTAAAAGTATTTACAAATAGGTCCCAAGTCGCTTCTTCTTCGGAATGGTTAGACCATTGAATTTTGAGGAACTTGATGGTCTTGTTGCAGGTTTTCCTTTCCGCTCCATCCAAGATGCGGATATGATGCTCGCGGTAAGTAAAATCCTCTTGGATGTCTAGCACCTCATGGTCAACCCTACGGATAGGATCTTTGAAGCAACGATGGAGTTGAGACACATGGAACACATCGTGTACATCCGGGAAGTTGGAGGGTAACTCGAGTTGATAGGAGAGATCTCCTCGCTTGGCTAGGACGGTGAAAGGTCCAACATAGCGAGGTGCCAACTTGCCCTTGATCCCGAAGCGACGAACGCCCCGGAGGGGAGAGACTCGAAGATAGGCTTTGTCACCAATTTCATATTGAACCTCCTGATGGTGCTTTTCATAATAGCTCTTCTGCCGGGATTGAGCAATCTTGATATTTTCCCGAATGATACGGACTTTCTCCTCGGCCTCATTAATCACATCAGGACCGAAGAGTGGCCTCTCTCCGGTTTCAGACCAATTTAGAGGAGTTCGGTATTTTCTCCCATATAGAACCTCAAAGGGAGCCATTTGCAAACTGGCTTGGTAGCTGTTGTTGTAGGAGAACTCGGCGAGAGGGAGGTATTTTTCCCAACCCTTACCGAAGGAGATGACACATGCCCGAAGCATGTCCTCAAGAACTTGGTTCACCCTTTCAGTTTGACCGTCGGTTTGAGGATGATAGGCGGTGCTGAAGTTGAGGCGGGTTCCGAGAGCATTTTGGAGACTTTGCCAAAATTTGGACACAAACAGGCTACCACGGTCTGAGATGATCCTCAAAGGAACCCCGTGCAAGGGAACAATTCGAGCCATATACAGCTCCGCCAGTTTAACGGAATTGATATCCTCGCGAACGGGGAGGAAGTGGGCGACCTTGGATAGACGATCAATGACTACCCAAATGGCATTGTTACCCTTTGGTGATCTTGGAAAGCCGGTGATGAAATCCATACCAACTTCATCCCATTTCCACTCGGGAATGGCTATGGGGCGAAGGGTACCCGCTGGCCTCTGATGTTCAGCTTTCACTCGGCGACATACATCTCATTCAGCAACATATTTGGCAATTTACCGCTTCATGCGAGTCCACCAGAATTTGGGGCGGAGGTCTTGGTACATTTTGGTGCTACCAGGATGGATGGATATGGGAGACTCATGTGATTCTTGGAGTATCAACTCCTTGGTATTTCCCCTCTTGGGCACCACAAGACGGTTCCCAAAATAGACAACACCGGAATCATCAACAGAGAAACACTTGGCCTTACCACTTGCAATATTCTTTTTGATCTTTCGGATGCCAGCATCATGTTGCTGGGCGGCCTTGATTTCATCCTCAAGAGTGGATTTGATTTCTAAGTTTGCTAGAAAGCCGGAAGGAACAATTTCCAGGTTCAAACGGGCAAACTCCTCATGGAGGGCAGGTTGTGCCCTTTCAACCATCAAGGTGTTGCAATAGGCCTTGCGACTCAGAGCATCGGCCGCGACGTTGGCCTTGCCGGGCTGATAGTTGAGAGTCACGTCATAGTCTTTGATCAATTCCAACCATCTTCTCTGACAGAGATTCAGATCTGGCTGGGTGAAGAGATACTTCAGACTTTGGTGATCAGAGTAGATCTCGCAACGGTTGCCCAACAGGTGGGGCCTCCATTGCTTCAGAGCATGAACCACGGCAGCAAGCTCTAGATCATGAGTTGGATAGTTTTGCTCATGTGGTTTGAGCTGACGGGAAGCATATGTGACAACATGGCCTTCTTGCATCAAAACACAGCCCAAGCCTTGGAGTGATGCATCACAATAGACGACAAAATCCTTATCGATGTCGGGAAGGACAAGCACCGGTGTGGTAGTGAGCTTGACCTTGAGAGTTTGGAAGCTCTCTTCAGCTTTATCCGACCACACAAATTGTTTGTTTTTCTTGAGGAGGTCAGTCAGTGCCTTGTCTATCTTGGAAAAGCCCTCGATGAATCGGCGGTAATAACCTGCCAACCCAAGGAAGCTACGGATGTCTTTAACGGACTTGGGAGTTGGCCAATCCAGGATTGCCTGAATCTTGTCAGGTATCACCGCTACTCCAGCAGCTGACACCACATGACCGAGAAAAATGAGCTCCTTCAGCCAAAACTCACACTTGGAGAACTTGGCATAGAGGCGGTGATCTCGAAGCTTGGTCAGAACTAGCCGAAGATGCTCAACATGTTCTTCTTTGGTTTTGGAGTAGACAAGGATGTCATCAATGTAAATTATGACAAACTTGTCGAGGTACTTGTGGAAGATGCAGTTCATCAGCCTCATGAAGGTGGCCGGAGCATTTGTGAGTCCAAAAGACATGACAGTGTACTCATATAAGCCATATCGAGTAGTGAAAGCCGTCTTCGGAATATCCTCCTTTCTGATCTTGATCTGATGGTAGCCTGACCTCAGATCCATCTTGGAGAATACCGTGGCACCAGCTAGTTGATCGAACAAGTAAGTTATTCGAGGAATGGGGTACTTGTTCTTGATTGTCACCGCATTCAGAGGGCGGTAATCAACAACCAGCCGAGGAACATTTGTATCCCTCTTTTTGACAAAGATGACCGGGCAGCCCCAAGGCGAGCTACTCGGCTGGATGAATTCTTTTTCTAGCAGCTCATCAAGTTGCTTCTTTAGTTCAGTTAGCTCTTCCGCTGGCATGCGGTAGGGCCTTTTGGAAATTGGGGTGGTTCCCGGAACCAACTCAATCACAAACTCCACACTGCGATCAGGTGGCATGCCAGGCAATTCCTCCGGAAAGACATCGGGGAAATCGCACACCACGGCAACCTCATGCATTTCAGGCGAGGTGGTTCCTTCCAGGAACCATAGACTGATCTCCGGAGAGAGAGGAGTGGCTGCAGATGGAGTTGCAAAAGTTGGGGACCAGTATCGCACTATCCCGTAGCTTGGGTGGATCACTTTGATAGTCTTGGCAGCACAGTCCAGGTTGGCCTGATATTTGACCAGCCAATCCATACCCAGAATGACATCGATCCCATCTGACTTCAGGGCTATCAATGAGAACGGAAAGGGTATTGACCCTACGGAAATCTGAACCTCAGGAGCTATCCAATTTGTGTGCCAACTAGAGCCTGGGGTCTTGACCACTAGCGGGGAGTCCATATTTGCAAATGGTATTTGATGGTTGTGTGCATATGATATGGATATGAATGAGTGCGATGCTCCAGAATCAAATAAGACTGAAGCTGGATATGCATTGATTCGAAGCGTACCCATAAGAACTCCGAGGTCCTCTTCGACTCCTTCAGCCGAGATGTGGTTCAGGCGGTCACGACTGACGGTCATGGCCTTGGCGGCTGGGGTAGAGGGTGCTGGTGCAGGTGCTGCGGTAGCCGGTGTCTTCTGGGGACACTCTCTGGAGTAGTGCCCCGGCTGGCCACATGCGAAGCAAGTGGGCCTCGGTGGTGGTGGAGGCAGCTGAGGGCGGAAACCACTTCCAGCCGCACCCAAGGTCGAGGTAGCTGGGCGAGGCGGAGGTGGCCTGAACCCTGAAGGCCTTGGCGCGAAGGGTGCACGAGGTACAACGCTGAAGGGCACAAAGACCCTGCGCTTCTTGCCCTCGGAGGAAGAAGAGCTCTGGTTGTCCACGGGAGCTGGCCTCTTGGAAGCCTCCAGCTCCTTCCTACCCTGCTCCATAGTGAGAGCCTGGTTGTAGAGCTCCTGGTAGGACTGGAACTTGAAGGGTAGGAGCTCATAACGGAGCCGAGGTGCGAGCCCCTTGCGGAAGAGGTACTGCTTGTCCTCATCATTTGTCACGTCCCGAGGGGCATAACGCGAGAGGTGGTTGAACTCCCGCCCATAGGCTTGGACGTCCATGCGTCCCTGGGTCAGATCCAGGAACTCCCTCCTCTTGAGGTCCATGACAGGCTTGGGGATATACGCTGCACGGAAAGCGGTGCGGAACTCCGCCCAGGTGAAGGCATGGCCAGCGTCGAACATCGACACATGGCTCTCCCACCAGGAGCCGGCGGCTCCATTCAGCAGGTAGGTGGCGAAGTTGACTTGTTCCACCACCGGAACGTGCAGAGCGGCAAACTTGCGCTCGAGAGCCCGGAGCCGATCATCCGCATCAAGCGGCTCCTTAGCTTCAGAGAATGTGGGAGGTTGGGACCGCAAGAACTCGGTGAGAGTGTTGCAGTTGTTGTTCCTTCTAGCCCCTTGTTGGACCAACCGCTCGAGCAGACGCTCATTTCGCAGCCGGTTCTCCTCGATGGCCATCAGAACCTCCGCCATTGAGGGTGGCGGCGGTGCATCAGGGTCACCGGGGTTACCACGACGGGTAGGAGCCATTCTGAAGATTTGGAACAAGGACAAGTTAGTAAAGCTCCAAACAGTTAGGATAGATCATTTGGATCCTTACTGATTTAGAGAATTTAGATAGCACAAACAGATTTAGTCAACCACGGGTGACATCGCATCATCGCGGCGATAGCAAACGGATATAACTGACTCGAGACAAACAATGGACGGTAGAACCCAAACCCCGAGAACCTAAACTTCGACACCAAGCTTAAAACAAATAGAGATAAGAGATCAGAGTAGAGCGAGTTGGATGAGGAGTAAAAAGAATCCTAAAAAGGTTTTCACAACTCATTTTTAGGTTATAAATAATTTTCAACTAGACTCGACATCGACCAATAGAAAGGGTTTCAAAAGAGTCCGTGATATATGTACTATATTCTCCTGTCCCTCGCGTCGTCCGCACAGGGCGACTCGGGGGAACCCGTAGCGCGCCGCCGCCAGCCCCCATGTCTGTGCCCCCTCCCCGCCGCTGCCGCGCTAGCCTCGCCGCGGTGGCGGCGGCTCCCGCCCCCAAAAATCGGGTGGTTTGGGAGGTCCTCGCGGTGGACGCGTTGGCTGCTCGGCAACCCATCTCCCGCGTCCGCTCCGGCGTGAGTGGCGCTTGGTGGCCGGGTCGCTGAGCGGGCGGTGTGGGGTGGTGGGGTTGTTGGTGAGGTGCGGCGGCTGGCGGCGGTGGCCTCCCGGCACTGGCGGCGGGGATGTGCGGCAGGGCCTGATCTGGGCCCAGATGGGCCGGGAGGGCCGCGGCTGTGCGCGGCGCTCCTATGCTCGTCGCCGTGCTCCGTGATGTCGCCCTGCTGCCGTGGCTGCGCGGTGGTGCTGTCGTGCAGGGACTGCGGCGCGGTCGGCGGACGGTGACTGCGTTGGCTTTGGGGGCGGCTTCTTGTGGCTGGCTGTCGTCTCTGGGTGTGGTGGAGTGCAGTGGTGGTGGTGGTTGGTCTGAGGTGGAGGAAGGTGGTGGCGGTGGTCTTCGGCTTCCGTCCGCGGCGGCGGCTACCCGGGTTCGCTCTGGTCGCCTTGGCGCCTATCTCGCGGGCAGCGGTGATGATCTGGACGGCGACATCTTCGTCATGGCGCCGGGGAGCCTAGGCGTCGCGGCGAGCGGGAGGCTGGGCACTCGCCCATTTCCGACGGCTCCGTGAACGGGTGAGAGGAAGCCGGGGCGGCGGCCCCGGATCGATGGCTCAGGGCGAGGACGAGGCCTGGGCGCATCGGTGCGGTCGGGTTTGTCCCGGCCGTGTGGCCGGCATGAGGTGGCCGTGCTGCAGCATCTCCGGCTGCGATTCAGCCGGACGAGAGGATGCCGGGGCGGCGGCCCCGGGCTTGGTCTGCGTGGCGCCGTCGTGGTGTGAGGTGCCATGGTGGGTGCGGCATGCGGTGTTGGTGGACTGGCCAGTCCTCGATGGCAGATTGTGGGGTCTGTGACACATCGCCGGGCGAAAACCCTGCCCTGGCCCTCGGGCGCCGCGTCCTTCTTGGAGGCGTTGTCGAGGTGGTTCTGTTACTTCTCCACCCTGGGTTCTCCAGGGGAAACCCCAGATCCCACGCGGGATCGGGCGAGGGCGGCGCTCCTGCGTCACTTGCCTCTTGGGGCCTCGCCTTGGATGTTCCACCGGCCAGGGGGACCAGTGGATCCAGATGATGGTTGGCGGCGGCGAGCTTCGTCTTCGGCTAGGGGGTGCGCGGCAATCGGACCGGTGTGGATGTCGAAGCGGCGGCTCTAGATTTTGTCTTGCGTTGAGATCGTCTCCGCCGTGTTGGGTGTCCGTTATGGTCGCTAGGGCGGCATGGCCGTTGACTCGTTTTGGGGCGTGGCCTTGGGGCCGGCGTGGTGTGTCGTGTTGTACGGTTTTCGGCCGGTTTCCCTCATAAACTGTCCAACTTTTTTTCGACTTTATCAATCAAAGGCATTGCCGAGGTTCGAAAAAAATAGAAAGGGTTTCTTACAGGCAGTCCTGCTCTGATACCAACTTGTAGCGCCCCGACCCCAGAACTATGCAATGAAGCTTTGTGCAACCGGTCATGCTACACAATCGAAGGTTACTGGGTTTACAAATCCCAGGCCAAAACCTTTGGCAGGCGTGCTCGGAATGGATCATCGGCATGCAACACTTCGATCATGCCATAAGCTCAGACATAGCTATCATGCATAATAAAGAGATCAAGACTTGTGGAACAACTGGCACATCACAGACTCTACGACACAAAGATTCATATAGCAACTAATATATGAGAAAGATACAAATATTACACACAAAAGGTCACAGACCCAACAATTCACCATGCGGAAGCGAGGTAGTGTTGTCTAACAACAAGATCCAAAATATGGCCTAAGAGGCCTACAGATAAACAATCCCAGCCAGCTTGTTCCACGGTCCCAAGCTGCCACCTGGGAACCCCGAACTACTCGTCGACGTCCACGAAGAACCCACCTATGTGCTCGGTGTCGTCCTCCTCTGAAACAAATTAATAGAGGCAGCAAAGAGAGACTGAGTACGACGTACTTGCAAGTTTAATAGGGCGATATAGGCCCAATGCTGACGGAGGCTCTAATGCTGTATAATGTAGCTCATTTGCATAAAGCTAGTTTTTCTTTATAAAAGACATAAGTGTCACAATGGCATCGTCTAATCAGAATGTTTTTCAAAAAGGGGATAAGATAGTAACTTTTCCTCTTCGGTTCTCATCGAACCAAATTGTATCCAGAAACCTCTCATCTCCACCAAAGGCACTCCCTCAAATCACCCTCGAGGAAATGAACCTTTTAAACACAAGTTGAGTTGCAACCTTTAGCTGCCAAATTTTAATTCATTAGGTTCTACTTTTCTATGTGCTAATCCGCCTTTCCCAAGATTTGTCCATAACCGTGGACACGGCTTTTCGAAAAGATTTACCCTGCAGGGGTGTACTAATTTACCCACCGGTACCGTCCGACCCCTTACCTGATCATTTAGCTCTCTTCCTTGGAAAGCCGGCAGGGCAGGCGCGGTTAAACCTTTACAATGTGTGAGACTATCCAACGGTCATCGTGGCGACAGGACAAGTTTACCCAGCCTATTTCAGCCCCTGCCCCCATCGCCACATCCTAAACACCACCATCCTCATCTTTTCCTTTTTCCACCCACACACTCACACGCAAATGGAAATAGAAAACTAGAGGACCCTTGGATACGCCCGCACAAATTATTCGGTTACAGGGGATTCCATATGTCCCCACCGTTGGAAGCACGCTCGGTTCTTGGTTCTAGCTAAAATCACTCTCAGCCTAGGCGGCAGGAATGAGGCAAAACACCATCCCCAGATGGCAACTCATTCAAGCCTTTAAACAATTTAATTAGGTACCACAACATCCTCCACCTTGTCCGACCATTCCATCAATTTCAAAAATAATGGAAATAAATAACGGACAGCTAAGCAATTCCACTAAGCATGGCTAAGCATAGCTAAGCATGTAGAATACAACATTTATATCATTGTCTCCGGCCAACACATCAAACCTATGGTTCATAGGAGGGGGAGCATGTGATGGTTCAGGGGAAAAACATGCATTCATAGGATACTCTAGTATTGACCCAAAATTGTCATTGGAATTGCATGCAATATTATGGTGGATAAAATAAATTTATAAAGCAATAGGATGCAAGATGCCAAGAAGGTTAGGTTATCTCTTGCCTTGCTGCCGGGGCGTGTAGTACGGCTCGTCGGAATAGGCGAGGGAACCCTCGACTCCGGAATCTATTGATACCCAAGCAAGAAAAGAAGAACAAAATAAATCACATGCAGTCAAGTGCAATGCACAAACATGATGGTATGTCAATTTCATGCAATGATATCAACATATTACTTAGCTAAGAATATTAAATGGAGTGCCAAATAATTAGTGCAATTATTTGGAAGCAACCCCATATTTAACTTAATGACCACATTGTTCTTACATTTATTAAATTACTCAAAGTGGTTTAAATATGCATGAACATGACATGATTGGATATGTATCGTTCTTCCGATCATTTTGGTACCTCATTTGTGAATTTCCGAGTACCGATGATTAAATAGTGAAATAAAAGATTATTTGAATTTAATTCGTTTAACCAATTTATGAATAACATCAAATAAACATTTGTGATCATGATTTGATATACCATGATTTGATAGCATTTGAAACACTGATCATTTTGATATTTTATTCATAATTTTTGGTTAAATATTTATCGAATTATGAATTTTCCCAAATTAGGTATTAATCATGCCATTTTAGGAATTATTAGATAAACAACAAGAATATAAAATCAAAAGAACATTTCAATTGTTCTAACAGGTAGAGTTTGTTTTTCTGAGCATTTTGATATTTGATTTGCCAAATTTGGATCATTATTTAAATAGTTATTAATTATTTAAATTTAACTTTAAATTCCAAAAAGGAAAATTAAAAGCCAGACAGGCCGGCCTCTAAACCGGCCCAGGCCGGTTTCTAGACCGGGCCTGTGGCTGAAGCGGCCGGCCTCCTGGCCGGCCCAGGCCGGGGCTCAGGCCGGGAGGGTTCCAGAGGCTGCCGGCCTTTTGGCCGGCCCAGGTCGAGAGCGAGTCCGGGAGGGAGCCCGAGCCAGCCGGCCTCACGGCCGGACAGGCCGGTGCCTAGGCCGGGCTCACGGACGGCGACAACGGCGACGGTGCACGATGACCGGCGGCGGAAGAAGGAGAGGGAGAGAGGGAGGGGGCCATAGTGGACGCAACGCTCAGCAGGAATCGCGGGGAAGGTCGGGGAGGCACGGCGGGAACAGCAGCGGCCGATTCGGTGACGAGGACGGCGGCCGGAGTGGAAAGGGAACGGCGCGATTCGTCGATTAGGAGGCTCCCCAGCACGCCACCATCGGTGAGGAGGGGGAGGAGCTCGGGGCAGAGCTCCCTGGAGGCTTTGATCTGCGCGGGGATGACCGGGACGACGTCGGCGAGCTCGGCAACCGCGGCGGAAACGGAGGAGCTCGGGAGGGCAAGGAAGAGAGACGGGGGAGCAGGTGAGTGGAGGAATCGGTCGGGGAGAGAGGGGGGAGCAGGTGGCGACGACGGGCGGCTCCTTAGTCACCCGGGGGCCATGGGACGGTGCGGCATGGGCGCGGGGGAGGTGGCGGCATGGCGCCAGTGGCCATGGTCGCCACTGTGACGACCATTTTTCTGAAAAACCCCCCTGTCACATTTAAAAGTATTTACAAATAGGTCCAACAGCAACATTAGCGATTTAATTGGGGCCTTAAACCAATTTTTTAAAAACTGGGAAAATTTACAGAGGCTCCCCTTAACTTTTAGAAGCTCCACAAAAATTATGGTGGCAAAATAAAAAGTTTTGCACCATATTTGTTCATAGGGTTTTATTAAGGGCATTTTTAATAAACTCCAAATTGGATTTATTTGGAGCATTTAAAAAATTCCCAAAATAGTGGAAATATTCATGGGGGCTCTCAGAATAATAATGAAGCTCCCCATGATTTTAGTTTGAATTTTTGGAAAGTTTAACTTGGTTTCAAAAATACAATTGAAATAAACCAATTGTGGATTCTCAAGTTCATTTCTCATTTGGCAATAATTGAATCTTGACAATTAGTTACAAAAAGTAAACTTGGAACTTCCTAAACCATTTGGAAGTCCAAGAATGATTTGGTTTGCTATGTTGAGTAATTGCATTTGGTTTGGATGTGTGGGAAGTTTTGCTTCCCCCTTTTTAGTTGCTTGCATATGTGGATAGTTAGAAATGGCAATGTCATATGGATGCCATGATGCACACAAGAATGCAAAAAGTGGAAAAATTGTTCGTAATTTTCATTACAAGCTGGGGCTGTTACATCTATCCTATAACCCGGTCTCTGAACTAACATCATGAGACCGGGTAAAATAGAAACCCTATCAAGATCATACCTTTGCCTTGCGCTTAATCCATTTGAGGTCAATGAAGACGATCTTCATCTCCTCAAGACGCACCAACTTCCTCGATTGCACTTCGGTGAAGATTCACATGTTGCTCCCCCATACACCAATATGGGAGAGGCACCTCTTCGGCATATCTTCACTTGGACTTGAGTGTTGATCAACTCACACTTAGCCTTGATCAACACACAAACTTTTCTTCCCTTAGCCTTGACTCCAACAAATGGAGATCAAGCAACGCAAATGGACACACCTACAAATATAGCTGAATCCAAACATTAGTCCATAGAAATTGTCATTAATTACCAAAACCACACATGGGGGCAACCATGCACTTTCACTTATTTATTGCCAAAATATTTATCTTGACTCCCTTTGTCTTTCTTGCCTCTTGCATGGATCCTAATTTTCAATTGGTAGTGTTTAGTGTTGGAAATAAAATATGGAGAGTAATGATCCCTTGTGCATGCATTTTGTATTCAAATGCAAATATCAAAGATAATGCATGAATCTTGGGGGAGCATTCCTTTTATTTAGAACACTATCCTATCTATCAATATTTGATCCTTTCAATTGGCATTTAATTTCTATCTTATGTGTTTATGGAAGACAAATCTTTCCCTTTTGATGCTTTGTGACATCATGAAAAGTATAGAGGGTGTTTGGTTTATTTGGTGTAACCTTGCTCTCTCTTGGGAGTCTTGCTTTCTCATTCCTCGTTTTGTGTTTTATCTCCTTGAATGAGAAAATCCTTTGATCATGTCTCTTTCTTTTATCTTATATGCTCATTGGCCTTGCCTAGGTACCTTAAATTGGTATTAATTGGAATTTAATATCTCCTCCATAGATATTTGTTTCAATTGATATTTATTGTGGGAGTTTTGATAACTTATTGCTTTATTTTACTTTACTTGATTTCGGTCAAGTATTATCCTCTTCTTGGTATCTTTTCTCCTAGTTGGTACCTTATTTTCAATTGGTGTCTTATCGATCATGTGTTGTTTTGATTCGATTCCTATTGATATCACACTTCATATCTTGATGTGGTTTGGATTCAATCATATGTTGATTTGATTTGTCCTAAATCATGTGTTAATTTGGATTTTGATATAATTTGGACAACCTTTTTGTGTCACACTTTGGTGTGCTCTCATCTTGGTTTACTTGGTGTTTTCGTCCAAATTGTATCGCGTTTGGTTCTTGCAAGTCTATGCATGCATTTTTACTAGTATATATATTTTATGGCAGGCTAGTCTTTCTTGATCCAATATATAGGGTATGCTCCACGGAATCCTAAATCGGCTAAAATGTGCATGAAAATCAATTTCATATCTATATGCAGATATTTATGTAGAGTATGTCCTATATATTGTAGTTGATCTAACTACTATGGGACCCAATGAGTTTGGGAACCATTTTGTGCTTAAATTTTGTTTTAGGTACAATGGATATGCATTGGAGGCTTGTCTCATCCATAAGGAAGGTGTTCTCACCATGTGATTATAAGATTCAAGCTATGATTATTGCCAAAGTCTCATCTTCTTCATCACCAATGTCATATCGGTAACAAGTATCTATCCCATGCATACTTTTCTAGTCTCAACCTTGTGTAGGTTGCTTCTTGGCATGAAAGCTTTTATGTGCAATTGTTGTGGTTTTGGTCTTTTTCCTTCACTTGGTATATCTTTGTGATATTTGTGATGGAAGTGCAAAAACCTTTTCTTCAATTGGTATTATTTCTTTGTGATACTTGTTGCCTATCTCAAAGCATCTTCACTATCTCTTGTTCCCTTAGTGATATGTGCGATGTCTTTGATATTTTTGAAGTTCATTTATATACAATGAGATAAATTTGAGCTTTGTGCTATGCTTTGAAGCAATAATCTCATTTGTATATTTATGACTTCCTTTTGGATACCTTGTTCTCTTCTTCACCAACCATTTCATATGTGCAAGTTTCTTTGTGGATGTATATCATCAACGATTTGTCTAACTAGAAACCTATACATACAAGAGAGGTCACCTTTTAATTGGTATCCTATTTCTTTGGGTCACATTGTTTATTATCTTTGATTCTTTCGTGACTTTGAAAAGAAAATTTCTCATGAGTGCTTGTATTATTTCTATTTGCATCTTTGCGCACTCAAGTTTTATTGAAGATCTTTGACTTCATGCTTACAATGGTGAGCATGTTGAATTTTATTGGCTAAATGCTCTCACTAGCTTTTGGAATTTTCAATTGGTTTTGGTTTCCAATTGGTATCCCTAATCTTGTGAACATACTCCTTTAAAGATCTTCCTTTTATCTCGGTTGGGCCTATCTTATGTTGAATCTTTGAAAGTTGGTATCTCCTTATGACTCAACCATATCTTTGGAGCAAGTACTATGATTTGCTTTTGCTTTATGCACCCTTGCACTTGTTGCGTGTTCTAGATGATTTTGGGGGGGAGCGAGGATTCCATATTTGTGCACTCCTCAATAGTGCATGAACATTGGGGAGCTTCTCCATTTTTATTTAGAACTCTTGCTTTGGATCTTCTCGATTGCTTTTCTTCTTTGTGGAGATGTTTATAATGATTTCATTCTTTTGCAATCTTTGGATCCTCAATATAGTTTGATTTCCTCTAATTATTCGTCAATGGATATGTGCATTTGATTTCACTCATATCTTGAGAAATGCACACTTTATGGAGGAACTCTTATTATATTGGCCGTCTAAATTTTTCTTCCCATTTCGGCAATCGATGCCAATGGGGGAGAAGTTTAGAGGGTTTAAGGGAATTTGGGTTTTATGCTTTGGTTGCATTTGCCTTAATGCGCTTGCATCCTTGCTTGTTTGTCTTGCAAGGTTGCTTAATTAATTATATAAAGCCTCTTATAAGGGATTGTCATCAATTACCAAAATGGGGGAGATTGAAAGTGCATGGTTGCCCCCATGTGTGGTTTTGGTAATTAATGACAATCTCTATGGACTAATGTTTGTATTGAGCTACTTGTAGGTGTGTCCATTTGCTTTGCTTGATCTCCATTTGTTGGAGTTAAGGCTAAGGGAAGAAGAGTTGTTGTTGATCAAGGCTAAGTGCGAGTTTATCAACACTCAAGTCCATGTGAAGATATGCCGAAGAGTGCTTCTCCCATATTGGTGTATGGGGGAGCAACATGTGAATCTTCACCAAGCGAAGCGCAATCGAGAAAGGTGGTGCGTCTTGAGGAGATGAAGATCGTCTTCATCGACCTCAAGTGGTTTATTGCGCAAGGCAAAGGTATGATCTTGATAGGGTTTCTATTTTACCGGTCTCATGATGTTAGTTGAGAGACCAGGTTATAGGATAGATAACCGTACTATCAAGAGGGGCTCTCGACCGAATATCTTGATCGTATCGTCATAGAGAGCACAAACCTTTTCATCCTTGCAATCATCTTTATTGGTTCTTATCTGGCTCTTTTCGTGGTGTGGTCTTGGTGCTTGTCGTGATCGTCATGACAAGACCAAGTTCACCGAAAACGGATTTCGTATGCGTCTTCTATTGCGTTTTCGTTTTGGAGATTTTGCCGGATTCATCCGTGTGGAAGGTTTCACTCTTCTAACCCTTCGCACAATCTCCCTTGCTTGTTTTCATATTTCGGAGTTCTTGTCGTCCTCTTTCCAACAAAATTGGATTCACTCGATTCGGAGTTCTTTTGCCAAAGTTACGGCATTTCTGGTCTGCAGTTTTCTGAGGACCCGGTAGTACCGGCCGGCCGGTAGTTCCGGGCTACCTCCGGAGTTCGCCTCTGTTTGAAGTTCGGAAGTCGGCCGGCAGTAGGCCGGTAGTGCCGGGACTCCGGTACTACCGCCTTACAACCGGGCCACTACCAAGTTTGCTCTCTGTTTGAGGTTCGGTAATAGGCCGACAGTAGGCCGGTAGTACCGGGATTCCGGTACTACCGGGCTCCTCGGGTTTTGTTTGTTACCGTTGGTGCGCAGGTTCATGTGGGGCGGTAGTACCGCCCTTGGGCCGGTACTACCGACCCCCACGGGATCTGAGACCAACGGCCAGATTTTTGGCCCACCTATTTAAGGGGCCTTCTTCCCCAATGGTTTTTTTAGCTCACTCACTCTCTCTCGTCCATTGTTGCAAACTTGTGAGCTTGATTTCTCTCAATCCCTCCAATGATTCTTGCCCAAATTTAGGGATTCAAGAGAGGAGATCTAGATCTACCATTCCACCAATCCATTCCTCCTCTAAGTGAGGGGAACCTAGTAGATCTAGATTTTGGAGTTCTTAGTGTTTCTCCTCTTTGTTTTTCCTCTTAAATCCCTCCATAGCATTAGTTGCTTTGGTTGGATTTTGGAGAGAAGGATTTGACCACTTAGTGTGTTCTTGCCTTTTGCATTAGTTGCATCGGGTAGTGCTCTCCACGAAGATTCATGGGTTTGAAGGTTGAGAAGCTTATTACTCTTGGGTGCATTGTGTTCCCAAGAGCTTGTTACTCGTGGGTGCATTGTGTTCCCAAGAGCTTGTGCCTCTTGTGTGCATTGTGTACCCTAGACGGTTTGGTGTGCCGCGAAGCCTTCGAGTTGTGAAGCTTCGGCAAGATTTGGGAGCCCCCAATTGAGTTGTGGGTGTGTGTGCCCCAAGAACGGTGTAAAGGCTCCGGATTCCGCCTTGAAGGATTCCGATAGTGGAAGGTGAACCAAACCCTTGGGTGCGGTTCATCGGAGAATAGGGTGAGGCATTTGTGGCATCTTGAGTAGGCCTCTTGTGGTGAGCTCACACCCCTCCAACGAGACGTATTCCCTTAACAAGGAGGAACTCGGGAATACATCCTCATCTCCGCATGCCTCGGTTATTTCTATACCCGAGCTATTTACTTATGCAATTTACATCGTGATAGCCTTTGTGCTTGAAGTTTTATTTCTTGCTATCACCTTGTTGCTTGCCATGCTTAGCATAAGTTGTTGGTGCACATAGGTGAACCTAGTATAATTAGGTTGTTGGCTTGTTAATTTAAACACCTAGTTTTATTCCGCAATTATCAAAACTTAAACCGGAAAAGTTTTAATTGCCTATTCACCCCCCCCTCTAGGCGATATCGCGGCATCGTTTGTTCTTTCATTTTTCTGCCGTCGAATTCATCTTCACTCCTAGGGAAAGTAATCAAGTGGCTCATGTTCTAGCTAGCAAAGCGGTGGGTTCCCTGTCATCTGTCTGGCATGAGGATCCTCCCGATTTTATTCGTGCTCTATTTGTAAACGATGTAACTCTTGTGGATGTTTGAGGTGGCAAGTTTCTTACGCACTCTTTTCCTTATCAGGGGTACCGAAAGGGACTGGAAGGTTTTTAATGAGGCGGCTTGCTAGCTTAATATATTATGTTTTCAAAAAAAAAGTGAGAGCATGAATGAATATTTATTCGAGAAAATTATTGAAGTCGAGTATGTAAGTACTCATTTCAATTAAAACGGAGTGCCATGGCAATGGTCTACACTGAATGGCATCATTTTCCATTATTGTCCTCCAAATATCTGAATTAGCCGTCCAGCCATGTATATCAACATTATCTGTATCAGTCCACAGAGCACTTCCATGTTCAGGTCGGCAAATTCCTTGAATAGCACATTCTAGCTATAATTCTGATTTATGAATGTCTAAATAAAAACATTTAGTTGGCAGATAAGAGAAAAATACACATTCCAGGAACTGATTATTTGAGCTACTCCCTCCGATACATAATAAGTGTCGGAAACTTAGTGCAGAAGTTGTACCAACTTAGTATAAAATTTTCAACACTTATTATGGATCGGAGGGAGTACTATTATGTGATTTTTGTTTTGATCATCCTACAACATGGAAATGCTTAGTGTTGTCAATGAAATTGTTTAATCAACAAAGTTTGGCATCATGTGACCTGCAGTAGGGAGGGCCTAAATCTGTGCACTACAGAATATAGATGTATCCCTTTGTTGACTCAAGCATCACCGACATCCAACAAATGGGAAATAATATACAGTATGTTAAGTCATCAAAGTAAAGAAACCATGCTTTCCCGTTGGGCTGGGCTTACACGGCATCGTGGTTGGCAGCGGCCAATCGACGATGTAGCGGTTCCATGTGGTGGTTTGTGCGGCAACGACAATGTGGAGGAGCAATGGTTTGGTCGCGGCTTTGGCTTCGTAGTCGGCTCTGTCCGGCGTGTCCGAGTGTCTCCGTCTTGGTCTCTCCTGGCTGTGAAGTTGAAGCCGCTCTGTTTCTCAAGCCTATCCATCTTTGAGTGGTGTACGATGACCTGCAGGGACGGGCCAGTGGTGAGATGTCCTTCGGCGCTGGTCTTGCCCATCTCCTATCCGGAGTTCCTCGGCAGAATCGGAGCTGCCTGCTCTGCACGATGAGTCACCCCTGGTGTGGGCTTTTCGTTGACTCTGTGGTGAGACTTTCTTGTGGTCGTCCCTCTTTGAAGTCGGAGTCGCTTGCTCGAGGAGAAGTGATGACGATGCCGCCGGAGGGCAACCCAACGAAGGCCCTCGTGTTCACAGTGTGTGTGTTGTAGTTGCCAGGGTGGCTGTGTGTGCCCTCGAAGCGGTCGTGTTTCATGACGGCTTGCGAGGATGTTTGTATCGGTTTTAGGCCGGTTTCCCGCTAATTAACCGGTCAATTCCCCTCGACTTTTTTAAATAAAATGAGGCAAATTGCCCGTTTTGTTTCAAAAAAAAACAAATCTTACATGATGGTGCAGCATTTGATGTATTGCGGCTCCCAGTGAGTACTCATCGGCTTATCGCGCTAGGTAGCCGCTGAATTCAGAGCAGTTGGGCATAACGCCGGTTGGAGTTGGAGGACGCCAGGTCATGGAGGAGTCGAATCTGATACAGGGGTTGCCATCGATGCATAGCACCTCTGGTTATTTGCTCTGACGTGTACGCAGGCTGGGATCACATCACAAAGAGAAGGGGCGACTTGTACCTGCGAGGAAATGCTCGACCATGTAGGTCCTCCATGCCATCTTCTCTCAAATCCTCTCCGATGGAAGGGAGACTGACAGAAAAACATAGTGGCGTCCATGATGCTGCCGCCGACGGTCGATCGGTAGTAGCGACCTTTGCTCAGTGTGGACGTACAAGTCATGCGAATACCACACGCATACGCAAGCCTCTTTGGATTGAAGGATTTTCATAGGAATATTGGAGGATTCCAATCCTTAGGATTTTTTCCTAAGGAAACCCTTTGGATCAAAGGAATGACACCTCCAAAATTCCTATGGATAGCATTCCTACACCCCAATCCCATAGGGTTTTCAACATCCAGTCTAACCTCTTTTTTACACTCATTCGCGTAGGATCGAGGCATTTCTCCTGTGTTTTTCCTGTGTTCCATCCAAATGATCATTCCTGCAGTTTTCCTCTGTTTTTGTAATCCTCTGTTTTGCACCTGCAATCCTATCAAATTCCTGTGTTTTTTCAATTCCTATGTTTTCTAATCCTGTGATCCAAAGAAGCCCAAGCAATGTTGCTGTGAATCTTAAATAGATCGACCGTTTTTCTAGGGAAAAAATAGGTCGACCTGACAGTGCATGCATATGCTACGGATGGCTATAGATGGGCCCAAGTTGTCCTGGCCCACCAGAGCGATAAGGGGGCACGGGATCGCGCGAGCTAAAGGGAGGACCACCAGCGGGTCGGGTGCTCCTTCGAGCTCGGCCCATTAGAAAAACCGTTTTCGTTCGTTCAATGCGCGCGGCCGACGCTAGGCCGTGGCCCATCAGTTTTTTTTTGCTTTTCTATTTTTCATGTTGTTTTTCTGCTGTTTCTTTTTTCAGATATAAATAACATTATTAAAACCGAACAAATTCGAAATTTGAACAAATTTAAAATCTGAACAAATTCAAAATATGAACAAATTTAAAACAAACATTTAAAATTGATAAATTTTAATCTGAACAAATACCGAATTTGAAAATATTATTTTTTAAATTCGAAAACATTTTTAAAATCAAAATATTTTAAAAAACGAACATTTTTAATATTGAACATTTTTAAAATTTTAACATTTTTCCTAAATTTGAACATTTTCAAAATCCATATGTTTTTAAAAATTTGAACAATTTTCAAAGTTGAACATATTTTAATATGAACAACTTTTGAATTTGAATTTTTTACTATCTGAACATTTTCAAAATTTGAACTTTTTTTTCAGAATTGAACATATTTAATCTGAACAACTTTCGAATTTGAACATTTTTTAAATCTGAACATTTATTAAAATGAATATTTTCAATATCATATACAAGTGACAAAAAGGAAAACAAAAAAAGAAACAAAAAACTTAACGAATTTGAAATCTGAAGAAATTTGAAATTAAATAATTCGTATTTAAACAAATTCAAAATCTAAACAAATTTCGAATTTAAACAAATTCAAAATCTGAACAAAAAAATAAAAAATAAAAATGAAAGAAACAAAATACTAAACATTTTTCAATTTGAACATTTTTTAATATGAAAAAATTCTGAATTATACATTTTAAAAATCTAAACATTTAATAAAATGAATATTTTCAAAATTATATACAAAGTGACAAAAAAGAAAAAGAAACAGGAAAATAAAAGAAGCAGAAAAGAAAAACGAAAACAAAAGAGAAAAGGAAACAAAACAAAAAAGAAAAAAATGGAAGAAACGGAAAAAATAAAAGAAACATAAGAGAAAAACGAAAAAGAAAAAGAAAAGAAAAAAAGAAATAGAGAAAAAAAACTAACTGCGCTAACCAAGTCGGTCCATACTGCATGCGGGGGTGCGCGGCAAGACTTAGTTTTGCCGCTACAGGTAGCAAATAGGAATTGGCCCCGCTGGTCCATCATCAGCCTCTTGTAAGTTTGCCTCTCCATACGCGGTCGCCGGGGCCGTCCTGGGGTTTTCCTGCCTGCTTAGTCTTTGACCATTGCCGTTTTGGCCTGGGCCAGCCACTTGCCTACCAAGATCGTCTAGGCCGAGTAGTGTAGGCCCACCTGGGCTACCTTGCTCCCAGCACATTAAACCTCCCAGCACATTTGTTACCTGCAGAAAACATAGCCAAAAAGTTTCTACCCTATCAATTTTGTCGAGTGTATTTTGCTTTCTTACTATGTCTTTATTTTTTTACTATTCAATTGCAATGCGACCGTAGGTACATCACCATTGTTTTGCGCATACCCCCCTAAGAAAAACCGTAGTCATTTTTTATCACAGATCTCACAAAATCCCCTAATCATCTGCCGAACAACAAAATAAAAAATCCACAGTCATAGTTTACGATACGTCCTTTGCTACGATACGATCACATTTTAAAAATTGATCACTAACAGGAAAAACAATCTAACTGCTAGTCCCTGCGTGGTATGGGCATGCTTTGGAATTTGTAAACGATTTGGTTGCTGGTGACCTTATGGCACTTTAAAAAAAAATTGATCGCTAAGAGGAAAAACAATCTACCTCTAAAGACATTAGAACTCCAACTCCGACACGACTTTGCTCGAGCACGCGCCCAATAGGATAAGAAGGACTCGACCATCTCGACCCAAACACCAAAGTTTCCGCTTGTGCTCGTCATTGTCCCTCTCGTGCTCGACATTGCCGTCGTCTCGCCAATCACCCCACTTCGTCAGAACTCCATCACTGCCGTCTCGCTAATATGCCCACTTCGCCAGAACTCTGTCGCTATCGACATGTCATCTCGCCGATTTGCCCACCTCCCTAGAACTCCGTCCCCTTTTATATTTACGTAGACATGTACGTGTGATGACAAAAAAAGCGGTCGTAGCAACGCATGGGCATTCACACTAGGCACGATACATGTGTTCCACTCAAATATCTAACCTGCCGCTAATTACGTTACATGTGCCCATCCCTCCCGTGAGGCAGCGGGGGAAGCCCAGATCACACCTCCCTTCCCCCTCCTCCGCCCGCCTACCTCATCGCCGCCTAAGGGTGCGGCCGGGCAAATCCTGGTCGGCATCTGCGGCGGCGGGTCTTCTCACCTCTCGTGCATGGAGTTTGGGCGGGACAGCCTGGGCTAGTGAAAGAGTATGGTTGCCCCATATGTGGTTTTGGTAATTAATGACATTCTCTATGGACTAATGTGTGCTTTGAGTCATACTTGTAGGTTTTGTCCATAACATTGCTTAAACTCCATATGTTGGAGTCAAGGCTAAAAGAAGAAGATTACTTGTTGATCAAGGCTAGGTGCAAGTTGATCGACACACAAGACTAGTGATGTACCATGAGGTATCATGTGATCTCATGGTTGGTAAGCTTTGTCAATATAGTCTTGTGAACTAACCCATAACCTATGTGCTTGGTATTTTCATGTGTGGTTAGGTACCTCTCCATGAGTATGCATCGAAAGAAAGATCCTATGTAGCTAATGAAGGATGGCGTCGTGTGGTGATCGTCATCAAGATATTAGCCAAGTGAATACATGTCTAAGAGTGTCTCTCCCATGTTGGTGTATGGGGGAGCAATATGTGAGTCTTCAAAAAGCGGAGCGCAATCAAGAAAGGTGGTCCAACATGAGAAGGTCAAGACCGTCATCGTCGACCTCAAGTGGACTATGCGCAAGGCAAAGGTATGGTCTTGATAGGTTTTCTATTTTACTGGTCTCATGTTGTTAGTAGAGAGACCAGGTTATAGGATAGATAGCCGTACTATCAAGAGGGGCTCTCAAGTGAGTAACTTGAGCGCATCTTTGTGAAGAGCTCAAACCTTTGCATACTTGACATACCATCTTTCTTGGTTGTTATTTGGCTTTTATCTATGTGATAATTTAGATCTTGTGTTCATCTTCATACCAAGCTCTCGTTCATCAAAAATGGATTTCATGAATATCTTCTTGCATTTTTTATATTGGAGGTTTTATCGGTTTGTCTCTTCTAAGAGAGGTCAAACTCTCTTCTTGTGGTTTCCTCCTCACATGATGGACTATGATGTGTATATGCATGATCTTGTAGGGCTTGTGATTATATTCGAAACAAGCCTAAGATCATAGAAAACGGAGTCCGGATGAAAAACTTGTTGGGTTCTTGATGTTGGAGGATTTACCGGTTGTTCTTTATACAAAGGTTTTACCTTTCTACAATTGGTTTTATTCTCCCTTGTAGGACTATGATGTTTCTCTGTATATTCTTGTAGAGCTCTTCGTTGTGTTGCCAACGAGCCCAAGAACATAAAAAATGGAGTCTGGATGATCAAAATATGTTCGTTTTCATGTTGGGTGTTCCTACAGTTTGGCCAGCCCAAGGCCGGCTGCCTCTGGCACCTGACCGGCCTCCGACAGCCCAAGGCCGGCCCAAGGCCGGGCTCCCTGCCAGCCACTGAAGATTCCTAGCCGGCCTGGTTGGGCCAAGGCTGGCCAAGGGGGAAGTGAACTTTCCCCTTCAACGGTCACTTTTTGGGGAAACCTACTTAAGGGACGCAGCACATTTTTTCTCTCTCTCTCTCTCCCGCCATTGTTGACCTTGGAAGCTTGCCCCTCTCTCAATCCCTCCTATGATTCTTGCATATTTTTGAGGGAAAAGTGAGAGGAGATGTAGATCCACATTTCCACCAATCAATCTCTCCTCTAAGTGAGGTGAACCTAGTGGATCTAGTTCTTGGAGTTCTTTTGTGGTTCTCTTCCTTGTTCTTCCTCTCTTATTCCCCCATAAGCATTTGTTGCTTTGTTGGAATTTGAGAGTGAAGGATTTGAGCACTTGTGCTCTTGCCATTGCATTAGTTGTATCGGTTTATGCTCTTGCCATTGCATTAGTTGTATCGGATTCGTGGAATTTGAAGTTCGAGAAACTTGTTACTCTTGGGTGCATTGTGTACCCTAGACGGTTGGTGGTGTCACGAAGACTTCGAGTTGTGAAGCTTCGGGCAAGATTTGGGAGCCCCAGGTTGAGTTTGTGGGTATGTGCCCCAAGATCGTTGTAAAGGCTCCGGATTCTGCCTTGAAGTATTCCGATAGTGGAAGGTGAACCGAGCCTTTGTGGCGAGGTTCTTCGGAGAATAGGGTGAGGCTTTGTGGCGTTGAGTAGGCCTGTGGTGGCGAGCTCACACCCCTCCAACGAGACGTACTCCCTTAACAAGGAGGAACTCGGGAATACATCCTCGTCTCCGCGTGCCTCGGTTATTTCTATACCCAAGCTATTTACTTATGCAATTTACATTGTGATAGCCTTCGTGCTTGAAGTTTTATTTCTTGCAATCACCTTGTTGCTTGACTTGCTTAGCATAAGTTGTTGGTGCACATAGGTGAACCTAGTATAATTAGGTTAATGAACCGAGGTTTATCGAACCAGTAGGACTTTGAAATCAACAACAAAGTGAATGTTGAAGATCTCTGGCGCTTAATCTTCAACAGACATTTCCCCCAAAGTGAATGTTGAAATCAACAACCAGTAGGACTTTGAAATCAACAACAAAGTGAATGTTGAAGATCTCTTGCACACACTCAACCAATTATTTTGCCCCCAACGGCGGAAAGGTTGTCAATCTTTCCGGTCTCACAGAAAACAAAGCGGTTAATTGTATGATGAAAATATGAAAGTGGATCAGAGGAGTAATGATGATGAAAAATGGTGAATAAAGGTTGCAATCAATGTAAAAAGATGGACCGGGGGCCATGGGTTCACTAGTGGAGTCTCTCAAGTAAATAAAACACTCATATGATGGGTAAACAAATTACAGCTAGGCAATTGACAAGATTATAACACAAACTTAATCTAGCTATGACATAGAGAACATGATAATATTTGTGTAGGCATCACGACAATGAACAAAGATCGTTGAGTCCAATTGCATCTTTGTCTAAAAAGTCCATCGTGGGATCACTATCCAGCCTGTCACCCAACGGCATTAAGTTGCACTACAAGAGAAATGACTTTTAGTGACAAAACGCCTGATGACAAAGTTTCAAACCGTCATTGATCTGGCTTGATCGGTGACAAATTAGTTTTTTTTGTCACGGATGTACAATAATTAATGACAATTACATATTTTTTCATGGAAAACCGTCATGGATTAACCGGCAGAGATGGTCATCATAATAGGTGACAAAATTTAGAGCGTGGTGGTTAGAAACTGTCACTGAATATCATGCGAGACCCACTAGTCAGTTTTAATAGGAAGAATTTGTTCTATTTTAAATATTATTCTACATTGTGGGACCCAATAGTCAGAATGATAAATGATGGGCGGTATATTTGTACATTTCGGACCCCACTTGTCAGGTATAGAATTAGTGGTAAAAATTTGGGTCATCCGCATCTCGAACCCGCGACGTAGGTATAGCGCGAGCTGGTACCGCTGGGTTGGTGGTGTCTTTTTGATTCAGGAACCATCTTAGTTCTTTTTGTAGTTGTATTTTAACGCACGCAAATTTGTAATCGTGTCCGGTTAGGACTCTTATGACTATCTATATATATAGATCTTAATGACTTTTTTCGATCAGTTCGCGTGCTACGGGACAGGTCGGGGCGAGAAGTTCAAGGTCATCGTCGAGGCGATCTGGTGATCATCGTAGATGATTGTAGTCACCGACGAGGCAACAATCTTGGCTGATCACGTCTAGGCGCAGTAGCGGTGAGTTGGGTGTGATTTGGTTAGGACTAGATCTATCTGAAATTTAAATTATTTTCGTTCTTAAGATCTACTGTGGTGGACATTGCGATGAACTGTAGGTGATGGATCGAAGTTGGATAACTCAAGGGAAAAAGATGACACCTCGATACATGAAAGGTGTTAGGGAGTTTATGGAGTTTGTGCGAGAAAAAGGGGGGCGTAATGGAGAAAGTTTGGGCCCTGATGAACCAATATTATGCCCATGCATTGACTGCCAAAATATGATACAGCAGGATCAAGTGGAGGTTGAGCGTCATGTAAATTGTAGAGGTATGTCCATGATGACGGAATTGATGAGAGTGTTTCTCCCTCAACTACGCAACCAAGCACTCTTGATACCCTGAAAGGAAAATAATATATGGGATAGGTTGAGCCTCCAAGTGTAGAGTATGTAGAAGTGGAAGTTTTTCCCCACGAGGGTGACTCGAGGGTTTAATATCGAACTCTCGGGGAATCAGTAGTGGGAATTTTATCTCCTTGTCCTTCTCTAGATTTACTGCAAACAAAGTAGATTGCTTTGTGCCCTCAACCTCACCAAGTGGTTGTCAAGCACAAGGTGTGAGAATGATATAAAGATAATAATGAATGCAAAACAGTAAATAATATGCAATGGTGGTAAGTAGTAATGCAAGGATGATAGTAATGATGATGGATGATATTTTTGGGGTTTTTATATGTGTATGCAATGAATAAAAGTGTTTTTGTATTTTCTGATTTTAAAATGGCTGAACGTAGAAAAAGCTTAAAAGTTGTTGGAAAGTTGTTTCTTATGATTAAAAATGGACCGGGGTTCATGGTTTCACACATGCACTCTCTCTTTAATATAGTGTGGCAAATAAGTAGACATAGGATTAACATATGAGATTGCAAACAAGTTTAATGACATGTTACTAATTATATGGGCATCACGTCCTAACATAGAGACCTTTTGATTATTAGTCTCACTTATACTCCACCAAGATGCGAACTAAATCATAACACCTCAGTAATTAAGATGACTCAGAGTATAGCCTTAAGATTAATGACATGAAGTGAAAATAAGAACATGCTGGATCTAGTCATAGGTAGAGGCTTGTCACTCCTCATACCTTGCAACATGGTATTTTGCTTTATCCCTAGTGAGGCAACAAAGTAAGGTAAACACCCAATGGATCGCGATATTAAGTTGTCAGCTTATCACATCACCACCCCCGTTACTCCAACTAATGCACACGTTCCCCCTCACACGCTCTCATAAACATGCTTGATCGAAACAAGGATACAAGAACGGGGTACATAATATGCATCTACTTTCATAACTGAAATAAACATTGCAATCTCAACATATATTAACTCATAAAATATCCACCACAAAGGTATTACAACGATGACCGTAATCATGTTCAGCAGCTCATACGGTGCTAATTAGTGAAGCTCAAGAGAGAGAGATAGAGATATGCTACTGCCACAAACCCATAGTCCAGAGGTGGACTACTCCCTCTTCATCATGGAGACGGTGGAGATGTCGATGGAGAAGAAGGAGACCTCTCCGGCAGCGCTCCGCCGGAGTTTCCCCCTCCAATCTGCAGCCTCCTGGTCTCTGTTTCTTGTTTCTCTCGTGTGGCGGCTCTCTCCTCGAAAAACGTCGGGGGGCTCTTTATATAGGCGTTTTTAGGTCACGAGGAAGCTTCAGGAAGAAGGATCGTCGCAAACAGGGCCACGAGGGCCAAAAGAGGTGGGCCCACGCGGCCCCTGTACCTGGCCGCGTGGGGCACCCTCTTTCGCCCCTCCGACCTCCGTTTGCTTGCTTCCTTCGCTACTAGGTCTTCCTCCTTCCAAAATAATGATCCCCGTAAATTTGCAGCTCATTATGACGTCGTTAAGGCCCTGAAATAAATAAGGAAAGAAATAGGGGTTTTCTGCCTGCGCAGGATTAATTCCATAAAAAGGGGAAATCATTATTAATTACCAAAAATCATTAAATAACAGTAATATACCCCTTATATGATGCAAATATGAATGGAATACAAGTATTATAGTGCAAAGTTCATGTATGCATTTTACATGCATCAACATCCCCAAGCTTAACTCATGCTCGTCCTCGAGTATGAAAGTGATAAAACTAACATGAACTTTGCAATATAATAACAACATGGATATAAAAGATGATTGCTACTGCTACATAAAGTCAAATGATTCATTAATTCAAAGAAGTAGCAATATGCAAACAGTTTATAAAGTGATATCAAGTATTCAATGCAAGGATGTTCAATGATAGTTCACAAAGTGTAACATAAAAGATAGTAATATGGACCACAAGTATGCAATATGATAAGTAAGAACATCCTACATTGGTCATAGAGTGAAGATGAAAATCTGAAAGTAAAAGGTGGACACTTTGGAAAGGATATATAAATGAGTAGAGGTAAAACATGCATAAGTTTCATCTATCCTCCAAACTATTCTACTTGAGTTATTGATTGCAATGGTAATACTTGGTGTCAAGCTCTCATTCCCCTATCATAGCATCTTGAATGATTAAAGTTAAATGTGAAAGCAAATATGAGTAGTGGCCTTGATAAAGTAAAGGTTAGATGTCTCATGCCCCTTGAATACAAGTACCTACACCATGATTACTCATCTTGGGAAACAAAGCAAGTTTAAGTTATCTATCATTGTAAGTAATAATGGTATTATCAAGAGCCTCAACTGGGGTACCTCTTGTCCCATGATATGGATCAAGCCCACATCAAAACAACAAGACAAACAAACATAATGAACAACCTCAACACCCTTTTTATTTACCACTTGATATAGCTTTTTATTGTAGGGTGTATCACAGAAAGTTCAAAATAGCATGTAAGTAAATTTCCACCATGAATGATGCATGGCTTAGATTAGCGGCCCAGGTTTCTCTCTAACCATTTATACAAACTCATTTAAACTTACTCTATTTCCACATTATTTCACCATGATAGGCATCCATAAACAAAAGTACATGATATCAACTAAATAAATGATGGAACATGTTGAAAGCTTTGCATGTGACAGCACATATGGGCTAACTCCCAACCTTAAACATTTATCAAGCCACTATCATCATAATATTAATCACAATGGTTCATGTTTATTAAATGCAATAAAAATAAAGTGTGCATCAAGTTCGCGAGAGCTTTTTAACCAACTTTTCCCATTACAATAAATAACATAATCATTTTCATTTAGAGGTATAGATAACACAAATAACATGGTAAACATACTTGGAATAGCATAAAGCTAATAGGTAGATATGGTGGACTCACTGGAAAAACTTGGGTTGAGGGTGTTGGAAACAAGTTTTTACTTGTTAGAATTTTTGGGCTAGCAAAAGGGAGAAAGATGACCATCTAGATGCATGCATGAGTGTCCATAGAACTAACTAATTCATGTCAAACAAGGTGAAATAACATACAGCATCAAAACATGAATAAAAGATAGCTCATGATAAAGCATTTGCAAATTATTACTCATAAAGAAGCTCATGAATCATGCAACTATATGTGTCATTAAAAATCAACTTAGACATCCCTTTTCCCAATACAATAAAAGCATGCAAGATATTTCAACCCATATTTCCAGTAGCTTTCTCATATATAAATGATAGTGTGGTGGTCTCAAAAATAAATAAAAATCAAAGCAAAAACAAACAAAAAGACGCTCCAAGTTTATGCGATAAAGTGTTTCAAATGAAAAACAGAAGTTAGACGTGTGCAAACCGAGAGTACGTTGGTTCAGTGGGGATGTTCTCCACATCCCCAAGCTTATTGTTTTCACCATCCTTGGATAACTCATGGTTCATCTCCTCCAATCCCTGTGAAAAAACTTCAAAGCACTGTTTCTCCCATTACTTTTCTGTGGGGTGATATTAGTAGAGATAACCAAATAGGCTTCTTGCTGCATATAATCCATGGACTAAATTCATATGAATGATCAGAGAGTGTATAATGTTGTATGCCCACTCATAAACTCAATTGGATCAAAAATATTCAACTCAAATGTTCAAACTATGCATAAAACAATATGGGACAGAATCAGTCCAGAAAAACAGCAGCAGCAAAACGTATTTTTCTGTCCTACTTAAACTCATTTAAAAATTCTGAAAAACTTCAGGAATACAGAGGATGAAAAGTTCCAGTTACAGTTAAAATCTCAGCTCAATCGGAGTTACAGAATAGCAATGAAAAATCAAACCGTGCACAGACTTCGTGCAGGAATAAAATCTCCGAATAGAAGTAGCAACTTTTTCAAACCAAAATAGGTAAAACTTGGCACTTTATTAAAAATTCCAGAAACTAAGCTAAGAAAACAATCTCTTGTTACAGCAAGAGGACACAAAGAAAATCCAAATAAAAACAACCGGGTTGCCTCCCGTAAAGCGCTTTCTTTATAGCCATATAGCTAGGCTTACTTACTTGTTGTTTACCGAAGATGAAGCTCATGAGGGAGCTTAAAAGTTGTGCCCTTCTTCCTTGGGAAGTGTTCCATGCATTTCTTATGTGGAAACTGAAACTTCACATTCCCTTCCTTTGAATCAATAATAGCCCCTGTGGTACGAAGAAAAGGTCTTCCAAGAATAATAGGACTAGAGGTTTTATTCTCCATATCCATGATTAGAAAATCCACAGGTACAAAAGTCATATGTAACTCTACCATAACATCACTTACTTTTCCTAAAGCACGTTTAATGGTATTATCAGCAAGTGCAAGTTCAACAGAGCATTTTTCAAGATTCTTTAATTCAAGTACTTCATATAATTCTTTAGATAAAATAGAGACACTAGATCCTAGATCAAGTATGGCATGGTGTGTCTCTTTTCCAATAGTTACTAGCACCTTGGGGATCCATATATCCCCAAGCTTAGGTGGTATCATAGCTTCTTGATTGTATCTAGCAATTTTTCTTTCAAGACATGATTAGCAATATAGGAACCAAAACCAGATTGGTTAACATCAATAGAAGGATCACTTGCAAATTTTTGTAAGATAGATATTAATTCATGCAAGGTACAATTCTCTAAATCAAGCAAAGGATCTTTAACTTTCTTTTCCTTTTTGACCCAAACTTGTTTTTTAACAGGGGGTACTTCCTCACTTCTAGTTTCTTGCTCATTGTCCATAGAATTGGTCAGTTTGTTTTTATGTAGCCAATCTTTAAAAGAGGGACAATTTTTTCTAATGAAAGCTTTTTCTAATTCCCTCCAGGTCTTGGTTGTAGCAGGTGGTAGTGAACGTATCCATTCTCTTGCCTCTCCTTTTAATGAAAGAGAAAATAATTTTGGCATCACAATATCAGGTTCCTTGAGGTTTAGTGCAGAACAAATACTGATAAAATTATTCAGATGATCAAGACAGTCTTCTTTTCTTTTATCACCAAATTGTTTCTTAGTTATCAAGTGTAGTAAGTCATAACTTACTCTAGAACTATCAGCTTGTATCTCAGGTGTGGTAATAGGTTTAGCAATAAATTGATCATTTGGAGTATTTGTGTAGTCACACAACTTAGTCCTATCACCCATTTTAGCAAGTTTTTATGTGTTTTTAATTTTTTATGCAAAACTGAAAATAAAATGACACTAAATAATGCAAACCGAATTAACTAATGCAAAACAAAATGCAAAACTGAAAATAAAAAATGCAAACCGAAATCTAAAAATGATATGCAAGACAATAACAAAACAAAATAAAATGCTTGAAGGTAAAGATGGACAAGATGATGCTCACGTAGGTGCAACCTCCCCAAGCTTAGGTGTTAGCACAAGTTGGTGATGAAGTTGACTTTGTTGTGATATCCTTGGATAAAACCTTCCAGCTATGATTCCCCGGCAACGGCGCCAGAAAAAACACGTGATGACGGAATTGATGAGAGTGTTTCTCCCTCAACTACGCCAACAAGCACTCTTGATACCCTGAAAGGAAAATAATATATGGGATAGGTTGAGCCTCCAAGTGCAGAGTATGTAGAAGTGGAAGTTTTTTCCCCACGAGGGTGACTCGAGGGTTTAATATCGAACTCTCGGGGAATCAGTAGTGGGGATTTTATCTCCTTGTCCTTCTCTAGATTTCCTGCAAACAAAGTAGATTGCTTTGTGCCCTCAACCTCACCAAGTGGTTGTCAAGCACAAGGTGTGAGAATGATATTAAGATAATAATGAATGCAAAACAGTAAATAAATATGCAATGGTGGTAAGTAGTAATGCAAGGATGATAGTAATGATGATGGATGATATTTTTGGGGTTTTTATATGTGTATGCAATGAATAAAAGTGTTTTTGTATTTTCTGATTTTAAAATGGCTGAATGTAGAAAATGCTTAAAAGTGGTTGGAAAGTTGTTTCTTATGATTAAAAATGGACCGGGGTTCATGGTTTCACACATGCACTCTCTCTTTAATATAGTGTGGCAAATAAGTAGACATAGGATTAACATATGAGATTGCAAACAAGTTTAATGACATGTTACTAATTATATGGGCATCACGTCCTAACATAGAGACCTTTTGATTATTAGTCTCACTTATACTCCACCAAGATGCGAACTAAATCATAACACCTCAGTAATTAAGATGACTCAGAGTATAGCCTTAAGATTAATGACATGAAGTGAAAATAAGAACATGCTGGATCTAGTCATAGGTAGAGGCTTGTCACTCCTCATACCTTGCAACATGGTATTTTGGTTTATCCCTAGTGAGGCAACAAAGTAAGGTAAACACCCAATGGATCGCGATATTAAGTTGTCAGCTTATCACATCACCACCCCCGTTACTCCAACTAATGCACACGTTCCCCCTCACACGCTCTCATAAACATGCTTGATCAAAACAAGGATACAAGAACGGGGTACATAATATGCATCTACTTTCATAACTGAAATAAACATTGCAATCTCAACATATATTAACTCATAAAAAGATCCACCACAAAGGTAATACAACGATGACCGTAATCATGTTCAGCAGCTCATACGGTGCTAATTAGTGAAGCTCAAGAGAGAGAGAGATACATATGCTACTGCCACAAACCCATAGTCCAGAGGTGGACTACTCCCTCTTCATCATGGAGACGGTGGAGATGTCGATGGAGAAGAAGGAGACCTCTCCGGCAGCGCTCCGCCGGAGTTTCCCCCCTCCAATCTGCAGCCTCCTGGTCTCTGTTTCTTGTTTCTCTCGTGTGGCGGCTCTCTCCTCGAAAAACGTCGGGGGGCTCTTTATATAGGCGTTTTTAGGTCACGAGGAAGCTTCAGGAAGAAGGATCGTCGCAAACGGGGCCACGAGGGCCAAAAGAGGTGGGCCCACGTGGCCCCTGTACCTGGCCGCGTGGGGCACCCTCTTTCGCCCCTCCGGCCTCCGTTTGCTTGCTTCCTTTGCTCCTAGGTCTTCCTCCTTCCAAAATAATGATCCCCGTAAATTTGCAGCTCATTATGACGTCGTTAAGGCCCTGAAATAAATAAGGAAAGAAATAGGGGTTTTCTGCCTGCGCAGGATTAATTCCATAAAAAGGGGAAATCATTATTAATTACCAAAAATCATTAAATAATAGTAATATACCCCTTATATGATGCAAATATGAATGGAATACAAGTATTATAGTGCATAGTTCATGTATGCATTTTACATGCATCAGTCCATTACCTATACTAGGTGGATTTTTCATGGGGAAAATTTTAGTGATCAGCAAAGCCATAGTACCCATGATGATGCGTATCAAAGGGACGACGATGTTGATTTTGAGGAAGAAACTGAAGATAATTATGTTGAAAATAATTATGTTGACAACGCATCTGATTTGGTACATGATATGCACAAGTCTAGAGATCAAGGTCCTAGCAAGGGAAATTTATATGCCAAATTAGTAGAAGAAGCAAAGAAGGAGCTTCATGAGGGATGCGACACTTTCACTAGGTTGACCTTCATTATAAGGCTACTTCATGTGAAATCATACAACCGGATCACAAATAGAGGATTTGATCTACTACTTGAGACTTTATGTACAGCTTTGCCAAAGGTGAACTTTCCAAAATCTTATGCTGATGCAAAACGTGTACTTTCAGATGTTGGGCTTGGTTATGAGACAATTCATGTTTGCAAGTTGGATTGTGCTCTTTTCTGGGGAGAGCACAAGGACAATACACATTGTCCTGTGTGTGGAATATCAAGATGGAAAGATCCAAGTGGAAAAAAGAAGGTTCCTCATAAGGTGCTTCGGTATTTTCCGATAATTCCGCGTTTACAGAGATATTTTGTTAAAGAGGAAATATCAACGCACACAAGGTGGCACAAAGAGAAGAGGGTTGCTGAGAAAAATGTTCTGAGGCACCCAGCAGACGGTGAGGCTTAGAAGCACTTTGACGAAAAGTTTGATTGGTTTGCTAAAGATCCTCGTAACATAAAGCTAGGATTTGCCACAGATGGATTCAATCCCTTTGGGAGTATGTCAAATGCCTATAGTATGTGGCCTGTTTTTGTCATACCGTACAACTTCCCACCATGGATGTGCATGCATCAATCCAACTTCATGATGTCATTGCTAATCCCGGGAAAGTACTCACCCGGGAAGGATTTTCATGTATTTATGCAGCCACTTATAAAAGATATGATGCTGCTATGGAAAGGTGTGGACACGTATGATGCATGCACAAATAGATACTTTGAATTGCATGCTGCGTTCCTTTGGTCGATTCATGATTATCCTGGATATGCCACCATGTCTGGGCGTAGTACTAGAGGATTTTTCGCATGCGTGCATTGTGACGAAGATCCTTGCTATGAGTCTTTAAAACATAAGATTGGATATATTGGCCATCGTCGATTCCTTCGGACGGATCACCCTTATAGGAGAAGCAAACTTTTTAATGGAAACGTTGAGGAGAGAGGACCACCAAGGAAGTTCACAGTGGAAGAAATAAAGGAGAAGGTAGAAAGGGTTAAGCATTTTAAACCAGGCAAAAATCCAAATTTGAGAAAGCGAAAGCGTGTTCCACAAGATGAACCAACTTGGCATCTCAAGGTCAGCTTACATTATTTACCATATTGGTCAGAACTGAAATTGGCCCACAACCTCGATGTGATGCACATTGAGAAGAACATATGCGACAATATCCTTGGTACCCTTCTTGAAATTGAGGGAAAGAATAAGGACACTATTAATTCTAGACTTGATTTAAAGAAATTCAACATTAGGAAGAATTATTGGATGGATGATCAGGAAGAAAAATATGTGAAGCCCCCAGCACCGTGGACTCTTGTGATGGACAAAAAGAAACAACTGTGCAGATATTTGGCCAAAATTAGATTCCCAGATGGTTAGTGTGCAAACTGGGAAAGATGTGTTGATATAGATGGTGGTAAAGTGACTGGTATGAAGACACATGATTGCCACATACTTCTGCAGCGCGTTTTGCTAGCTGGCCTTAGAGGAATTGCAGGAAAGGATATGTATGAGGCCATTGCAGAATTGGGGAGATTTTTCAGGGAGTTGTGTGCCAAAACCCTAAGAGTTGATGTGCTTGAAAGATTGAAGGTTGACATTCATATAATTCTTTGCAAACTAGAGAAGATCTTCCCCCCTGCTTTTTTTGATGTAATGGTGCACTTAGCTATCAATCTTCCTGATGAGGCTATTCTAAGGGGTCCTGTTCAGTACGGTTGGATGTATCCAATTGAGAGAAGACTAGGTTACCTTAAGTCTAATGTTCGTAACAAAGCTAGGCCAGAAGGTTCAATTGCCGAGGGCTACATCGTTGATGGGTGCTTGACCTTTTGCTCCAGATTTTTCAAAGATGACACAGAAACGAGATTTCATAAAAAAGATAGGAACCAAGATAACCATCGAAAAGCTAGTCCAGATGAGTTGGACATTTTTCAGACGGAGCGAAAGGGTTTGGGAAGTCCATTTTGAAGCTTTTTGAAAAGGAATTTGATAAAATGGTTTGGTATGTGTTGAACAATTGTTAAAAGGCACACTGTTATATGAAGTAAGTTTGCTTCACCTTATGAGTCATAATTTAATGTTGATGCGAAATTTGATTGGTAATTTTTTCTAGTGTTTGCCGGGAAGAATTGACGGACAGGGGTGTGAATAACATTGACGAGGCGCTGCAGAAAGAGTTCCCAGCATGGTTTAAAAACATGTGAGACAGTTGAATAATGTATCTGAAGATTTGAAGTTGCTTGCTGATGGGCCAGATAGACGTGTAGTGGTACACTCTGGCTGCAATGTAAAGGGTGCTAGGTTTCGAACGGTGACTCGTGAGAAGAACCTAAGGACTCAAAATTCTGGCGTAATGACAAAGGCATCTTTTGGTGATGAAGAAGAAAGTGAGTTCTATGGTGTTCTGCAGGAAGTTCTGGAGTTGCAGTATGGGAGTAACAAGCACGGCGATAGATCTGTCTACATGTTTCGCTGTGATTGGTTTGACCTTGCAAGCAGAAATTCTAAGATGAAAGATGATGGATACTTTAAAAGCGTTAATACTTCCACACTTTGGTACAAGATTTCCCCCTTCATATTGGCAAGCCAAGCGGAAACATGCTTCTACTTGGATGACACAAAGTTTGAGAACCCTTGGAAAGTTGTCCAGACTTTCAGTCACAAACATGTATATGATGTTCCAGAAAAAGAAAGCAGCGATGACGATGCATATTTAGGTAATGAAGATGCGTACCAGGATGAGATGGGTTCATCTGATCATATATTTATCAATCTTGATGGTGAAGACCAGGATGTAGAGTTGGAAGATGAGGATGCTGACCGATCTGACGATGCGAAACATGTTGATGCTCGCATTATGCGTCGACTAGAAGAGGAAGATGACACAAACTATGTTTACCATGAGACGAGCGAAGATGAAGAACAAGACACTTTGGCAGACAATAGTAGGGATGATGGGGACATAAATTCAGACAATGACACTGATGTTTGAATCTTTAGATTGTGTAATGCAAACATTTATATATTTGGAAACATTATGAGTACTTGATATAATTCATGATTTATGCAATGAAATGTGACAAGCGTACGTGACACCATAATGGACCATGCAAATAGAAATATGAACTGATAATCAAACATAATTTAGTTCAGAAGATAACACATCTATTTCATAACACATCGTAATGCATGTATCCATTAGTTCACCATGCATATAGAGTCTTGACACTAGATCCGTGGATAAAATGACTAAAATGAGTGCATTCTAAGACATATGAGCATCACCACTAGGTAACTACTCAATAGCAACTTCAGGAATGTAGGAAACAAACAGGAAAGCCCTTGCATTTGCTACGAAGAGCAAGAACAACATCTTGTCACCCATTTGCAGAAAATGTTCTTCCTCCATGAATTTCTTCCATCCAGTGACGCAGAGACGTCCATCATCAGCAGAAATGGTGTATGACCCAGTCACCTTAGTGTAGGGATGACACACAATGGTGATGTCACCATATTCATGCATTCCTTCGGGGACAAGACGGCGTGGGAATTTCTGTTGCAGCAACAAATCTTCGAGTCAACTATACGAACAATATTTCACATCTACATTGTAATGACAAGAGCTAACAATATATGATGACAACAAACTATAGGTTGTAGAAAAGTGGATATTAAGTATTACCAGGTGCTTGTTCTCATTGATACTGTTTGTCCAATTGAGGGTATGCATCATTGCAACAACTGTTCCTTCTCCATATATCCCAGCTTCATGACGTGCCACAAGAAAGTCAAGATTGTCCACATGTTGTATGACTCTCTCCATCATCCTCCAATTTATCTCAGTTCCATCAATGGCAGTGATGGAGTCAACGATGCCCCGTTTGTCACGGGAAAAATGGTAATAAACTGTAAAATCGTAGTAGAAAATATATACTCCCTCTGATCCTAATTAAATGATGTGACTTGTGCTACATATTTGCACTTAGTCAGTTCAATCTCCACGACACTCTTTCCGGATCGGAGGGAGTAATTAATATGACCTCTTAGCACATATAAATTGTAGTTAGCATGTGGGTACTAATTTAGGTTTTTACACAATGAACTTAACTTGTGCACATGATTGTAATTACCAGGGGATTTAAACATGTTGGAGGAGATTGCATGTAACAAATTATATTACACAAGTATCAACTAGCAAGCAAAGTAAGAAAGAAATATGTAGTACAAATCTTACTTGGATGGAAGTTTGGGTAATTTCCAGTGGTGACACGAGTATCAGGACCATAGTCGCCAATAGTGAAATATATCTCTTGTCCAACTTCTAGCCCGTAGACTCTAATAAATTCATTCCAAACTCGTCCACTCAAATAAGTTGCATCAGTATTGTTGGTAACTTTAACAGAGAATGAAAATCCTTCATTGGTTGTTAGATTTGCGTACAACATTGTATTGTCAATCTTTGATACAGTGTATTTCATAAGGAAATAAGCCCTGCTGTAGCATGGGATGAACTGAAACAAAGTAATATTCATCAGTGCCATATCTAGTTGTCATGTACATCACTACTCCCTCCGTCCTAGATTATAAGACCCATCTCTAAAACCATGCAGTCCCAAAATCCCCCCACCTCTCAGACCCATTTGCATTAATTCCCCTTCAGTTATTGGATGGTTACTCTCTCCACCAATGCATGAAAGAATTGAGCCCCAATAAAAAACCACCTTGGTCCAAGATATTTGCCTATTGAGTCCTATAAACTAGGATGGAGGGAGTACATTATTAGCCATATTAATAATACCTAATTAATGCATTTATTTATTAAGTATTATCTAATTCACTGGATATTCATAAACATTAGTATGCACAAACCTAACTATAAGTAGTAAAATAAATCAGGTGTCCCACAAAACTAGAAGAGCGTGTACTAATTTCTATAAATAGATGAGACAACATTATTGCACACTGCAGCCACCAAACAAAGGCATGTGTTGTAAAATCACACATACCCACCTACAGACTTTAAGAATTACATGTAAGTATATATCATTTGAACAGAGCAAACAAACTCCTCGTTTATCAAGTGAACAACACTGCTATTTTAATTTGTAGTCCACAATAGCAACAAATCGACTTCTCACTACTAAATGACAGTGAGTACTACAACTGGGGAATACAACACAGTGAAACTGTAAATACAACAAGATCTACATGTCAGCAGCATGATTGGTGAGTGGAATCATCTTCAGATCTTATGTTGCAAACATGATCAGGATTTTTAAAAAATCAAGTAATTGGAAAACTGTATTACGGTCGTCTCCTGAAAACCCTCTTGCAGGGTTAGCACAAAAAAATTCTTCATCCGATTTCCACGAGGGCACAGCCCCTTCTGGTCGAAACAAGTAGGACACTACAAATCGAAATGAGGAGATCATTTATCAATCGAAAACAAGTAGTATTCCATGGATTGAGAGAATATTTCTTACCGGCGGAGCCATCCTAGCAACACAGATGAAAATGCCTCTTCAATGAGATTGCAAAAGGCAAGGAGGGTCTAGGGTTAGCGACGAGGACGATTAGAGGGGGACGAGGACGGCGAGAGATGGGTAGGGTCACCGATGGACGGCGTCGGTGCTAGCCGCCCTTCGGCCTGGAGCTGAAGATGGATAGTGGAGTTAATTGTGGTTGGTATTATGGAGAAGCACCGCGTAGGGGATTAATAAGTTCCATGTAAAGTTGAGGTGACAGGGTAAAAAACCCTCTCGCGAATCTCACGTATTAGGTCCACCGTCAGTGACCTTACGATTTACCGGGGTACACGTAACGGTTGCCAAGTTATGCCCTGCCGCCCCAACTTCCACCGAAATCTAGTCCCCTCGTTTCTCTGCGCTCTTGTTTCTCCCCTGCCCCTGTTTCTCTCCGCTCTGTTTATCCCTTTCCACCTCCAATGCCGCCATGGAAGACGTCGAGATCTTCACGAAAAAGATGACCGAAGTCACCCATGGGACGACCGAAATCGAGATCACGTAAACCAACAATGTCAAAGTGGTGGAGGAAAATACCGCGATGTTCCGTCGTATGCTTGAAAAAGAGACGGACAAGTTCCTCGGCCTCGACTTCGAGTACATCGCCGATTACGCCGACTACGAGGAAGAGGTGGCTGTGATTCAACTTGCACTGCGCCGCCACGTATTGGTCTTCCAACTGCCTAGGTATGGACATATATACGATCTAGTACAGATTTAGGATTGCGGGTTTTGTTTCATAGTTCATACTTAGGTTTAGTTCTTCCGATCCAGTACGTACAGTAGTATAGGATCTACTACATAGTTTTCCTTGAGGTATTTAGACTGCATTTAAATACTGCTTTCATTTATTTCTGATTCGGTATCATAACATGTGAAGTACTACTTCATTTATTTATCAAATATATTAACCATATTGTTCATCAGATAACTAGTACTATGGGTATTAAACCTTTCAAATATTTCTTCTTATAGTCTTGTTATCATAATTGATGGTACTAGTTTTTGATTAAATGTCTTTTGCATGTATTTTTCAAAAAATGTTTATAAGTACTACCTTACTAAGCTTCATATGACAAGTACATTATGTATTTCCTTGAAATATTTTTTCATTGTTGTACATATTGATCCAAGAACAACTAGTTATTACAATTTTATTGTTAATTACATTTACATTCTGCAAATTTACCATTACTAATATCTTCCAACCGCAGGCGTGGCACGGTGTGTCCGGTGCTATTCGAGTTCCTGTGTTCATCAAATATCAAATTTGCTAGCGTCGACAAAAGGGGTGACAAGAGAGCGATGATGAGATCTTGGTCCATTAAAATTCCAGATGAGTTCCATATTGATTTGCAAGATTTGTTCCAGTATGAAGGCCGTTACAGGACTGGAATGAGTGTGATGGCATCCATTCTCATCGATGACTCCTACCAGGACATGAAGAACAACTTCCCAAAGGAGCAGCATGACTTTTGGGAGAAGCAGCCACTTGATGACATTAACATCCACTATGCTGCTATTGATGGCTTTGTTTCCTATGAGTTGTACCGTAAGATCAACGATTTCATGAAGGGGCAACGACACCTAATGCCAAAAGAACCAAAGCCTCCTCAACCAAAAGCATAGTATTGTCCTAGTTGTGTGCATGCCATAGCAGAAGCACAGCGCAACAGAAAGCGTTCAGCCTGGGCAGATCCTGATGCACCATGGAGAGGTGGCAGCACTTCGATAGAGGGGCAGTCCAACGACTGGGGGTTGAATGAGGCAGACGGGTGGAAGCCTGACGTGTCGTCCGATACACAGTTTGCGATCGGCACGAAGTGATGAGCCGCATCAAGCGGTCCATGTTAATATGTAGTTGCCTGAACATAACTAGTATGTGTGGATGATTTTGTGTAAATAGTTTAGTACTAAGACTCATAGCAAGTGGTGAGCGGCAGCAAGCGCTCCCTGTTTATGTACCGGTAGCTCTGATACTTTTGTTAGCAGTTTCAGTACAATGTAAGCAGTTCATTTTCCTTGGACCCTTTTCCAATGTAAAAATTATTGTAAACGACCATGGGAAGTTATTAAGGCCATGTAAGCACACACAAAAAGTTTGACCTCTAGATTCAACTTCCTTGGACCCTTTTCCAATTGTGCTTCATTCAAATGATTTTCTTGGTTTTTCTTTCAAAATTAATGGTAGGCACACCAAAAGTTGCAAAAAATTATTGTAAATGACCATGGGGAGTTATTAAGGCTATGTAAGCACACACAAAAAGATTGACCTCTAGATTCAACTTCCTTGGACCCTTTTCCAATTGTGCTTTATTCAAATGATTTTCTTGGTTTTTCTTTCAAAATTAATGGTAGGCACACCTGAAGTTGCAAAAAATTATTGTAAATGACCATGCGAAGTTATTAAGGCTATGTAAGCACACACAAAAAGTTTGACCTCTAGATTCAACTTCCTTGTACCCTTTTCCAATTGTGCTTCATTCAAATGAGATTTTCTAGCCTTTTTTCATTCAAAATTAATGGGTCACACCTAAAGTTGCTAAAAAATATTTTAAATGACCATGGGAAGTTATGTAAGCACACACAAAAAAGGTTGACCTCTAGATTCAACTTCCTTAGACCCTTTTCCAATTGTGCTTCATTCAAATGATTTTCTTTGTTTTTCTTTCAAAATTAATGGTAGGCACACCTAAAGTTGCAAAAAATTATTGTAAATGACCATGGGAAGTTATTAAGGCTATGTAAGCACACACAAAGAGATTGACCTCTAGATTCAACTTCCTTGGACCCTTTTCCAATTGTGCTTCATTCAAATGATTTTCTTGGTTTTTCTTTCAAAATTAATAGTAGGCACACCAAAAGTTGCAAAAAATTATTGTAAATGACCATGGGGAGTTATTAAGGCTATGTAAGCACACACAAAAAGATTGACCTCTAGATTCAACTTCCTTGGACCCTTTTCCAATTGTGCTTCATTCAAATGATTTTCTTTTGCGATGCTTCTTTTATTGTGCATTGCTTCCTCCTCTTGACAGATTCAGTGGCTGGGTCCAGTGGTCCAGTGGCTGGGCTCCGTCCCTCCTGTGGCAAAAGAAGCAATGCAGCTTCCTCCTCTTGAGGCTCTTCTTCACGCGTGTCCAATAAACATTGCAAAAGAAGCAATGCACAATAAAAGGCATGGTCCAGTGGCTGGGCTCCGTCCCTCCTGTGGCTGCAGCTTCCTCCTCTTGAGGCTCTTCTTCACGTGTGTCCGTCCATTCGGCCATGAAATCGGCCAGCACCCTGTCCTTGATGACCCTTGTGGTGTCAAACTCCAGCTCGAAGGGTTGTAGCTCGATGCCCCAGCTTGCGACGCGATCTGTTGCGTTTGGGTTGCGCAGGACCTGCTCCAGGGGGTATGAGGTGACCACCTTGATGGGGTGACCCTGGAAGTAGTGGCGCAATTTCCTGGAGGCGCTGAGGAGTGAGAAAAGGAGCTTTTGCTGCATGGGGTAGCACTCGCGAGCGTCCCGCAACACTGTGCTGACGAAGTACACGGGATGCTCGACGAGGGTAGTTGTTGGCGTGGCAGCGGTTGGCTCCTCTCGAGGCTCGGTGGAGTCCTTTTCGAGGTTTTCTTGAGGCCCCACTTGTAGAGGCTCGGCATGAGGCTGGAGGCTTGACGAGGCTGCTTCCTTGCCGAGGAGCTCTGGGCTTGGCGAGGCAGAGCTCTGCTTGGCGAGGACTGGCTCTTCCCTTTCAGCCACCAAGACCGCGCTTGCCGTCTGAGGGGTGGCTGCAAGATACAGCTTCAGAGTCTCGCGAGGGCGTGGGGCAACCATGATGGGTGGGCTCGCCAGGTATTTCTTCAGGTCCTCGAAGGCCTTTTCCACTTGAGGGGTCCACTTGAAAGGACCGGACCTCTTCATGATTTTGAAAAACGGCAGCGCCCTCTCGCCGAACTTGGAGATAAAACGGCCAAGGCTGGCCATACATCTCGCTAAGCGCTGCATGTCCTTGAGGCGACGAGGAGGCTGCATCTCTTCTATGGCCCTGATCTTGTCGGGGTTTGCTTCGATGCCACGATGAGAAACCAGGAACCTGAGGAGTTTGCCTGAAGGGACCCCGAAGATGCACTTGGCGGGGTTTAGCTTGATGTTTACCTTGCGCAGGTTGGCAAAGGTCTCCTCGAGGTCCTTGATGAGCGTGTCCTTCTCGCGGGTCTTGACCACGATGTCGTCGACGTAGGCCTCTGCATTCCTTCCCATTTGAGCCCCCAAGGCGATCCTCATTTCATCATCCTCGTCAGCGGGTGACGCCACCGCGGCAGCCTTGTAGGCCGCTTGCGCAGCGTACAGGGCGTCTGAGACCATGCTACGGATGACGATGGTGCCACCCGAGCCAGGGAGCTTGACGAGGTTGTAGGTGTGGTGGGTCACCGCCATGAACTTGGCGAGGGCGGGGTAGCCGAGGATGGCGTTGTAGGGCAGGCCGATGTGCGCGACGTCGAAGTCGATCAGCTTGGTGCGGTAGTTGGCTTGCGTGCCGAAAGTGACCGCGAGCCTCACTTGCCGCAAAGGGGTGATGAGACCCTCTGTCACCCCCGAGAAGGGCCTGGTGGGCATGAGCCGCTCGTAGGGCACCTGCAGCTTCTCGAAAGTCTCGACAGAGATGACGTTGAGGCCTGCACCCCCATCGTTGAGCGTCTTAGAGACTGCAATGTTGTTGATGGTAGGGGTGCAGACCAGCGGGATGGTGCCAACAGTCGAAGTGGACTTGGGGTGGTCGCTGGAGTCAAAGGTGATGGGGTACTGGGACCACTTGAGAGGCCTGGAGGCCTCAACCCCGGGAAGCGCTGCCGCGATCTCGCGAGCGAGTTGCTTGAAGTGGCGGTTGGAGCTGGGGGCCTGAGCCCCGCCGAGGATGCAAGCGGCCCCGCGAGGCACCTGGTAGCCCTCAGGAGTCTCGGCAGGGAGGTTGTCATTCGCGGGCTGGACGGCGTTGGCTTGAGGGTTCTGCTGGTAGTTGTCGTCGTAGTTGTTGTTGTTCCAGCGTCGCCCCCCGCGGCCGCCGCGACCTCGCTGCCGCTCGTTAGCCTCACGTGCCTCGCGAGCCTCGCGAAGCCTCTTGAGGTCGTAGCAGTCCTCGGTGGCATGGGAATGCCTGTTGTGGTAGATGCAGAAAGGGCGATCATCTTTCTTCTCGGTGTCCTCGGCTGGAGCGGCAGCGCGAGGCTGCTTGGCGTCAGGCTCAGCCGCGAGGACCGCAGTGGTCTTGCGCTTCTCGGTAGATTTCTTCTTCTTCTTGGATCCCTCGGCAGGGTCCCCTGGCTCGTTCTTGACGAACAAGCGGCCCTCGTCAGCCTTGGCACACTTGTCCGCCAAGTCAAAAAGCTTGACGACGGTGGTGATGTTGTCGTGGATGCCAAGCTTCTCGAGCATCCGCACATCCGTGCCCCAGCCTGGAAGGCCGAGATGACCTGCGCGTCGGTGGCGTTGGGAATCTTGTTGCGCACCTGGCTGAAGCGCTGGATGTACTTGCGGAGGGTCTCTCCAGGCTTCTGGCGTACGCCGCGGAGGTCGTTGTACGTGAGGCCGCGCTCGTACGTGCGCTTGAAGTTGGCGACGAAGCACCGGCAGAGGTCCTCCCAGGTGTTGATGAACTCGGCGGGGAGGTTCGTGAGACACGAGGACGCGGAGTCCTTGAGGGCCATGGGGAACCAGTTCGCCATGACTTTGTCGTCGCCCCCTGTGGCCTGGATGGCCAAAGTGTAGAGCTGCAGGAACTCCAGGGGATTGTTCTTGCCGTCGTAGCGCGGAGGAAGATCCGGCCTGAACTTGACCGGCCAGACGACGCGGCGGAGGCTGCGAGTGAACGCGGCCGTCGTGCCATAGGTGACCGGGCCGTTGGCGAGGGTGGCGCGGAGGTGGCGCCCCGCGGTGGCGACGTCCTGGACGGCGCGGTTGTGGCGATCCTGCTGGCGCTCGATGCTCACGCGTGCGTCCTCCGGGGCTCGCTGCACGATTTCGCAGTCATGCGGCGACGACGCGTGCGATGCAGCGTGGTTGTCACGAGGAGGAGCCCCGGCTGGAGCGGGTTGCGGTGGAGCTGGAGCGGGCGCGGGATGACGAGGAGGTGCATGCGGCACGCCACGCGCCACGTCCCCTACGCGCGCAGAGAGAACCAGCGAATGAGACGGTGCAGGAGCGACGACGCGAGCGGCGCCGACGAGCTCGGAGAGGCGGTTGAGCCAGGCTTCTTGAGCCTCCGGCGTGGGACGGTACTGCAGCAGCTCCTGCGCCATGAGAAGCGCAGTTGTCGGGCTGGGCGCAGGGCGGCCCAGCGAGGAGGCAGCACGTTCCCGCGACGGGTGCAGGGAGGTCGTCGTTGTCGTCCTCTGGGTGCTCGACGCGGGGCTCAGGGTCGACGTGGCGCTCTGGAGCAGCACTTCCGCACGGGCGGCCGCGCGGGTTGCCAGCGGGAGCGGTGGCGGCGCTGGCCGTCCGGCGAGCGAGACGTTCGGCGCGAGAGCCGGCCATGGTTGAAGACGCGCCTCAGCCCCCTACCTGGCGCGCCAAATGTCGGAGAACTGTCCCAGGAACTGGGTGTATCTCACTAGGTATCGAGTAAGGGGCTGAACACGGAATCAAACAACCCTCAACGTGCCTTGGCGACGGTGCTCACAGAGATTGCTGTGGGACGGCACTACAGAGATGAACACACGATGTTACCCAGGTTCAGGGCCCTCTTGGAGAGGTAAAACCCAAACGTCCTGCCTTGGTTGTATTGCACTTGTTTGGAGAGGTTTCAGTACAAAGAGAGCTTGGCGAGCTCGAGGTGGCTAACAATGGCTAACCCTAGATCTCAGATTAGCAACTGCAGAACCAACTGAAGAGAGCTTGTTTGGAGAGGTTTCAGTACAAAGAGAGCTTGGAGAGTTTTTCTTTCAAAATTAATGGTAGGCACACCTAAAGTTGCAAAAAATTATTGTAAATGACCATGGGAAGTTATTAAGGCTATGTAAGCACACACAAAAAGATTGACCTCTAGATTCAACTTCCTTGGACCCTTTTCCAATTGTGCTTCATTCAAATGATTTTCTTGGTTTTTCTTTCAAAATTAATGGTAGGCACACCTAAAGTTGCAAAAAATTATATTAAATGACCATGGGAAGTTATTAAGGCTATGTAAGCACACACAAAAAGTTTGACCTCTAGATTCAACTTCCTTGTACCCTTTTCCAATTGTGCTTCATTCAAATGAGATTTTCTAGCCTTTTTTCATTCAAAATTAATGGTAGGCACACCTAAAGTTGCTAAAAAATATTTTAAATGACCATGGGAAGTTATGTAAGCACACACAAAAAAGTTTGACCTCTAGATTCAACTTCCTTGGACCCTTTTCCAATTGTGCTTCATTCAAATGATTTTCTTGGTTTTTCTTTCAAAATTAATGGTAGGCACACCTAAAGCTGCAAAAAATTATTGTAAATGACCATGGGAAGTTATTAAGGCTATGTAAGCACACACAAAAAGATTGACCTCTAGATTCAACTTCCTTGGACCCTTTTCTAATTGTGCTTCATTCAATTGATTTTCTTGGTTTTTCTTTCAAAATTAATGGTAGGCACACCTAAAGTTGCAAAAAATTATTGTAAATGACCATGGGAAGTTATTAAGGCTATGTAAGCACACACAAAAAGTTTGACCTCTAGATTCAACTTCCTTGTACCCTTTTCCAATTGTGCTTCATTCAAATGAGATTTTCTAGCCTTTTTTCATTCAAAATTAATGGTAGGCACACCTAAAGTTGCTAAAAAATATTTTAAATGACCATGGGAAGTTATGTAAGCACACACAAAAAAGTTTGACCTCTAGATTCAACTTCCTTGGACCATTTTCCAATTGTGCTTCATTCAAATGATTTTCTTGGTTTTTCTTTCAAAATTAATGGTAGGCACACCTAAAGTTGCAAAAAATTATTGTAAATGACCATGGGAAGTTATTAAGGCTATGTAAGCACACACAAAAAGATTGACCTCTAGATTCAACTTCCTTGGACCCTTTTCCAATTATGCTTCATTCAAATGATTTTCTTGGTTTTTATTTCAAAATTAATGGTAGGCACACCTAAAGTTGCAAAAAATTATATTAAATGACCATGGGAAGTTATTAAGGCTATGTAAGCACACACAAAAAGTTTGACCTCTAGATTCAACTTCCTTGTACCCTTTTCCAATTGTGCTTCATTCAAATGAGATTTTCTAGCCTTTTTTCATTCAAAATTAATGGTAGGCACACCTAAAGTTGCTAAAAAATATTTTAAATGACCATGGGAAGTTATGTAAGCACACACAAAAAAGTTTGACCTCTAGATTCAACTTCCTTGGACCCTTTTCCAATTGTGCTTCATTCAAATGATTTTCTTGGTTTTTCTTTCAAAATTAATGGTAGGCACACCTAAAGCTGCAAAAAATTATTGTAAATGACCATGGGAAGTTATTAAAGATATGTAAGCACACACAAAAAGATTGACCTCTAGATTCAACTTCCTTGGACCCTTTTTCTAATTGTGCTTCATTCAATTGATTTTCTTGGTTTTTCTTTCAAAATTAATGGTAGGCACACCTAAAGTTGCAAAAAATTATTGTAAATGACCATGGGAAGTTATTAAGGCTATGTAAGCACACACAAAAAAATTTACCTCTAGATTCAACTTCCTTGGACCCTTTTCCAATTGTGCTTCATTCAAATGATTTTCTTGGTTTTTCTTTCAAAATTAATGGTAGGCACACCAAAAGTTGCAAAAAATTATTGTAAATAACCATGGGAAGTTATTAAGGCTATGTAAGCACACACAAAAAGTCTGACCTCTAGATTCAACTTCCTTGGACCCTTTTCCAATTGTGCTTCATTCAAATGATTTTCTTGGTTTTTCTTTCAAAAATAATGGTAGGCACACCTATAGTTGCAAAAAATTATTGTAAATGACCATGGGAAGTTATTAAGGCTATGTAAGCACACACAAAAACTTTGACCTCTAGATTCAACTTCCTTGTACCCTTTTCCAAATGTGCTTCATTCAAATGAGATTTTCTAGCCTTTTTTCATTCAAAATTAATGGTAGGCACACCTAAAGTTGCTAAAAAATATTTTAAATGACCATGGGAAGTTATGTAAGCACACACAAAAAAGGTTGACCTCTAGATTCAACTTCGTTGGTGTAACATCCCAAGATTTTCAAACTTTTGAAAAATCAGAAAAATCAAAAACTTTTTGAAAAATACTTTTTATGTTTTGAAATTTTCAAAACAAGCATGGCATTCATGTTTTCATTGCATTTGTGCATTTGTGCTCCTGGTTTTATGAAGTTTTCAAAAGAATAAAAATTTATTTTCTTATATTATGAAATATCAATTATCATTTAAATGCCCAAGGGTATTTGTGGTAATTTTATTTTGGGTAAAAATAACAAAAATGAGTTTATCATGATTTATACCACATGATACTACTCATAGTATTTTTCTGGATTTTAATTGAGTTCAAGAAGATTTTATAAAAGCCTATTTGATATTTTAATCTAAAGGTGTCAAATTATGCAAATATTACATAATTGATTTTTTTTATTTTTTGGAAAAGGTTCCAAAGTATTTAAAGGGATTATTTTGATTTTACAAAATTATTCAAATTGGTTTGAACCAATTTGAAATTGTATTTCAAAAGTTAGGATGATTTCTGTTATTAGAAAAAGAAAAGGTTTTGGTCAAAAAAAAAAAAAGAAGAGGGCCACCCCGGCCAGCTCAGTCCGAAAACAGCCCAGCCGCAGCTCAATTTTCTTCCCCACGCGCGCAGCCCAGCACCGGTCCAGCCCACCCCCTCTTTTTTTTCGTCGCCATCTTCTTCCCCAATCTCCGCGCCCGACATGGCAAGCTCCGGCCGAAATCTCCCCTCTTCAATTCGTGCCTTTATGGCCAAGATCGACACGGCCGAGCTCGCCTATTTAACCCCCTGCTCTCCCTCTCCCATATGCCCCAAAAATCCCCCTCCGATAGCCCCAAGGCTGCTCGGAATCGTCCAAGGAGCTCCGCCACCCGCCGCCGGCGAACTCGCCATTTCCTGTGAACGCCGACGACCCCATGCCCTCTCTTGCCTCCCTTTCATCTTATTTCGTTCTTGCGCACCCTTTTGACATGGCCTTGTAATTTTGCGCGCCCCAGATCGACGCGTCCGTCCGCGACCCGAAGCCACCGTCCGCGGGAGCAACTCCGGCGAGGAATTCCGGCCGTACACGTGAACATCGACGACGCCCCTCTCGCCACCGAGCTCGCCCCGACGTCCTGCAGCCCACGGTAACAAAATCCCCCTCCCTCTCCCTCTGTTTTCGCCGGAACACGGCATGCCGAGCCGTCGCCGCCGTCGGCCGACGCGCTCCGGTGACCTAGCACCGCCACCCTTTGGCCGATTAGATCTGGACCGTCAGATCTAGATCTGACGGCCACTTTTTATTTCCTTTAAACCGAATCGGTACGCACCCGTGGCAGTCCAGTCAGCACACCCCAGCCAATCAGAGGAGGCCATGTCAGATCCAGTCAGCACCAGCGTGGAGAAGGATTTTCCGGTTTTATTTTAATCTGTCTGTTTTGCAGAAAAACCCCTGCACCTTAGAATTATCATATCTTTTTATCCTTTGGGCCAAATTCAAATATTTTTATATATTTGAAATCCTTAGAACTTGTAGAATCTTTCTGACGTTTTAGTTTTCTGTTTTGCCAAGTTTAAATTTATTTGAATTTCAAACATGAAATTTGAGTAAATTTGGCATAACTTTAGTTTAAAAATAGCTTTTTGAGTAAATCCAATTGGGTTAGTTTAGTTTTGAAGCCCTCTGTCCAGAGAGACCAATCCCATATTTTGTAGTTAATTTTGTTTAACAGTAGTATTTATTTTGTGTTTATTCCCTTTTTGGGAATTGCTTTATGTTGTTATTATACTAAAAATTGTTTTAAATGCATTTTAACCTCATGCATGTTTCTAAAAATCAGAAAACAATAGTTAGTATTTTACTTGTGATTTTAAATACTTTTCATGCACTACATTTTGTTTTATTTATTGTATTGTTATTATTGTTTTGTTTGTTTATGTGTGGCTTGTTTATTTTATTAGTTTATTCGGAGAGTCACGAAGACTTTGGTGGTTGCTACTCCTGCCACTCCTGTTGCCAAGGCAAGTGGCACACTTGCATACTTTTCGTCCTATTATTTTGATATATGCATTGTTGTAGCTTTTACTTAGAAAATTTGCATGATAGGCTTATTAGTATTGCTATGCTAGACCTGTTTAGTATTACCCTAGAATATTCCTAAGTGTCTAGTACCTATATGATAACTTAGTAGAATAGGTAAATGCTATGCTATGTGTTTTGTATCAAAAGCTAATGAAAATTCTACTAAGTTAATAAACTACCTGGGTGGGTGGTTGGAATAAAGCAATTCCCCATATACGGGAGGATGAATTGTAGAAGAGGGTGATTCCCTATTTTGGGAGGAAGGATCATACGTGGTCCCCTGACTTAGGAGGATGAATCACACTTGCGGAAAGCCACCCAGGATCAAAGGGATTTGAAGTTACTCCAAGTGAAGATTGCTTCCAGTGCAGCCATTAGTCATATGGGCTCTATCTTGATCAACTAAGTTGCATGGACTCATCCCGGCTTGACAGGTGGTGGTAGAGGTTTGTAGGTGGAGCGCGTCAGGCCGGTATGGGGTGGGAAAATGCTTCTGAAAGATCTCGTCTTAACCTTCTTCTTTTCCCCGAAGCACCAATGGAGTGCGAGGGATAGTTTGGGTTGGTTAAGTCTAATGGTGAAAGTGCACAACCTCTGCAGAGTGTCAAACTAAGTACTTAGCCGTGTCCCCGGTTACGGACAACTATGAGCAGCTGATCAAGGACGTCAATGGAGGATCCCAACATTCTAATTTCTCTAAGTTAAAATTTGATGGGTGAACAAGGGTAGATGAGACGGTGGTTTTCATGCCATGAAAGTCTCGTATAGATGAAAAGTTTTATAAAGAGTTAGGAAAAAGTTGGCTTTCCGCAAAATTAGCCTTCAAACTCCACAAGCCAAATATGCATATAGGTTATTAGAGTTTTCCTCTATGAGTCCACAAAGTGTCACTTGCCAGATCCATTTTATGGTTCTGACCCACCTTGTTGATATCTTTTTATCAGGTTGTTCTGACGAAGAGTGAGGTTTCGTTAAGGGTTTCGAGTCTGCAACCAACATGTTTCGCCTGTGGCTACATGAAGATTGGGACTCCATGCAATAATATTTAGTCTTCCGCTGTTATTTTTATTTATGCTAGCTTCGAGCTATGCAAAGTTGTAATGGATTATTTTAAGTCTGGATCATTTGTGTAATAAATTGATACAATGTTATGGTATTCATCGTAAACTGTGTGTGCAAACGATTCGATCCAGGGATTTGCACTATACACAGGGATCTTGCCTATTTTTAAGTGCAGGTTCGCTACAGTTGGACCCTTTTCCAATTGTGCTTCATTCAAATTATTTTCTAGCCTTTATCATTCAAAATTAACCCTTTTCCATTTGTGGTCCCATAATTTTTAATACGTTTAAAAAAACCAACCAAAGAACCAATGTGTTTTACATTTCCACCAATTGAATGTTGAATCACAAGCCACACATTTACTTGCAAGTTTTGGTGTTCATTCATGTCATAACACAAGGTTTCACCATTTTTAACAATATGAACTCATAAATGAAACTTTGACACATAAATTTGAACAAACCTTGTGCAATTTGGTTGTCCCCTATTATTAACATGATTTTCGGAACAGTGCATATATAGTTTTTAACTTTTAATGACTCAAATAATCTTTTGGTATTATATATGACAAAAAATAATTTAAAAATGTACATTTTTTTTCAAATTTTCCTTCTTCCCTCCACCTCTTACCCGGCAATTCAACTTCCCTCCTAAATTTGGGAAAATTTCCTTCCCCCACTTTCCCCCGCCCGACACAACTAATTTTTGCATGAACCGCGCTACTATAAATACATCGTGCTACCCAACCCCCTTAATTCCGTTCCCCGTTAATTGCCACGTACAAATTCATTCCCTCCCTCATCGCTCTCTACCTCGCCAGATCCACTCTCTTCGCCGGCAGTTCCTACCCTCTCGCCGGCAGGCTATCCGGCGGCCGCCATGACCGGTCCCCGGAAACCACCCAAGGCTCGCGATCCTCCCAAATCTACACCGAAGAAGGTCATTCAGAAACGCCAAGGTGATAAATCTAGCCCACATTTCAGTACACACTAGATCGATCGTTGCCAGTTGTTAGACTAGGGTACGTGATGTTAAGAACTACATGCGTAAGAATTTAGGTTTACGTACGTTCTATTAATTTACACAATCGCATCTAGGGTTTTAGCGACATTAGATCATTTTTGTTACCACGATCGCATCTAGGGTTTTAGAAAAGGAAGTCTTTATAATATCTACATGTACTATAGAAGAGGATCTGCAATTTTTATCAATCTTAGATCTGAAATGTTGCATGAACTTTTTTAGTTAACTGAACGAGATCATATATTTGTTATGTCCATTAATTTCGGGAAATCATATACTCGCTCCGATCTGCAACATTGACGTGAAAACAAACTTCTCATGTCTGTTCTAAACTAGATTCGAACGGCACGGCTTGCCGCGCGGCACTTTTTGGTTCTTTTAATTTTTTGCCCGTGGTTTTCATATTTTATACAGATTATTAAGGAGATGGTTAATATCCTAAAGTATAAGCTAAAAAAATATTAATATCATAGTCAAGCGGATATGTGTGATATATCTTGATCGAGCACTGATCACACTGTCATTTATAGAAAGAAAAGTAGGGCATATCTCGAAGTTCAAATAAAAACAACAATTAACATTAGAAATAGGAAAAACAAAGCAATGGTGAAACACCCGGGATAGTAATCCAGAGATTCATACCACACTAACATAACATAAGATGGCTCGAGGAGAGTTGCACTTAGGTGCACATAATATATATACACAGATGAAAGCCGTACTAAATACATAAGTTCTAATCAGTGTACTCATCGAAAGTGGATAGGGAAGCATGATCAAACATATGATGAGTTTCATATAACTAATAACGATTCCAAAAGGCTGAGACGGTTGGTCTCAACAACATTGCAACCAAGACCTAGACGACGGCGGAACCAAAATATCAAACCACAGCTTGCCGGGAGGAGGCCGCGCACACAGACTGCATGCAAAATAAGTCTATTATGCAGGAACAAAGTTTGGAATTAATCGAGAGTAGTTGTGTGGAATGAAACAACAGCAAGTATGTTTCCAAAAAATAGTTTGCCTTACTAAGATGGTTAATATCGAAGGCGGTAATATAAGCTATATAAAATGGTAACAATACACACATTGAGACTTTTGGACAAAATCTTTTCATACCATAATTAGAGGATAAAAGGGAAGGAATACATACTACAATAAAAACTTTATCCAACATAGGCAGGCAGCAAAAAATTCCATAATTGGCTAGCAGAAGGTACTCAAGTTGGGGCGATCTCAAGGTGAGTGCCTCAACTATGGAATTGAAACACAGGCAACAATTTAACTCACTGAAAAATGAAACCTAATACATTCTAGAAAAAGGTGAAAACAAAATAGTCGATGTGTAACAGAATCACATTCCTATGATTATTTAGGCACCAAGTTATCATAATTAGGCATCATAAGGTAGAAGTAGTACTGACTACGGAATTGAAAAGGGCTGAGCAATGCCTACATCAGCAAAAAAGCTATAGTTCTGAAGATTTTGACGCTAAATTACTAAGATTTTGAAACAAAGGCTGAGCAATGCCATGAACTACTATGATCTTTTTACTATTTTGTTCGTCTTACCCATGGTCTTTGGAAAAACAAATAGAAAGGATAAATCAATTAGTATTTATTAGAATTCAAGGGTAAAGTACACACATATCATTTAAAAGATTATGCCCCTATCAAACAGCGTAATGTATTTCTTCTCAATTTGACCATCTTAAATAAACAACATTATCTTGTCTCAAACTCAGAGATGAATACCTCAGAACACAAGTAAGAAATATATAGCAGACTGGACATTACAGATTGCCAATCATACACGACAAAATATATATGGCCGGACTAATAAAGCAGCCTCACAGTGGTATACAGAGTCACTATAAAATTAAGAGATGAATGGTCAACCTCTAAACGGCGAGCTTAGCTGGTCTGAACCTTTCTTCAATAGATGTGTAACGACAAAATTAATCAACCGACAAGCTTAACTGGTCTGAAACTGCTATTTCTTGGATACATCATGAATCTGCTGATCTCATAGACCTTTCCTTCAAAGATTACACGTGGTTACCCTAGACACGGAAAGACAAGGTCACAAAGAGTACGTGGAGGATGTCAGGTCACAAGTGTACTACAATGATGTAAAATTACTATGACAAGTACATTACCTGTGAGCTAAGCCCATGGCCGTATGTTTATAGGTCCATTTTCGGTGCCTCACCCACAATCTTCACACATGCACAAAAACATTATAGTACTTGCTTCCATTGCTGATCGACATCTGCATATATGAACAAATTATGTCATAAGCAAGGGAAAATACAAATTGCATTCACCTAATGAACCAACTGACATAAACCATTGAGCGGTCACAAATAAGAGGGCATGGAAACGCGAAATAACAGAAAACACACACAAGATCCGCTGACAAATGTAGTGGACATCGCACAACCCTAACCACAGATGGAACCGGTAAAAAGCTGAACATGTTGACTTCTAGTTGAATTTTCCAGATATAAAGCTACAAAACCAAACATATAATAATGACTACACTATCTGTGTATTTTTTAAACAGGAAGAAAAGCACCTGCATATTTCATATTTAGCGCAGAGGAATAAGGCATAATATCGTATAGGAAGACAAACTATGTACATGTTAGAACCTTGCGTTTTTATCAGAAACATAGTTCTTATTTTTTTTGGAAAAGCAAGCAATGACACAGTTTCTTCACCGAAATTGACTAATAAACCAGAGGACTACATGATCCTCCAGGTGAAAAGGAAACAAAATAGACAGTGACATCACACAAAGGGCTCTCCCAGAAACAAATATGTAAATACATAGTAAGTATGTATATGATATTTTGCTTATGAGTAATCATAGCAGCCAGGCATGGTAAATTAACAATTGCCTCTCGGTCGCCGTCTCATATCCACATATCTATTTACATAACTACACAACCTAAAGAACCTGCCAACGGACTCTACCTCTACACATGGAATGCAAGCATCGATACTATAAACAAATTGGACATCCTAAATAACCTAGAAACTGCATCTACCTCTGGACATAGTGAACCGATGGGAAAATAAAAAATCTAATTGAACAGCTTAAATAACCTAGAAACTGCATCTATCTATATGCATAGCCAACCGACAAGAAAAAAAATATTTCTTACATGCACCTAAAGCCAGCACTTCCAATGGAGCATCGGATCCAACCTAAAAGCATGGTCGAGCAGCAACTGCGGTGAAAAGAAGGCCACGATCAACCTCAATCAACTGGATCCAACCTGTACATCGCAAAAGGAGGGGAGAGAAAAAGTGCAGTAAAGGGGACAGGCACGCCTACCTCAACCAGTGTGGGATCCCTGTAGCACCGTCGCTCCAAACCTGGACGAATTGGACGTACGCGTGCTGTAAAAAATGGAAGAACATGAATATCTCATATCTGAGCGATAAATGAAGCAAGAAAATAGAAAGAGGTGGTATTCTCGTACTAACCTGAACCAGCGTCAATATCCATTTATTCCTGGTCTCCTGGAGCTTGGTTCCTATGTGCTGCCACTGCCGGTCAACCTGGAGTTGGGGACTCGCCGATGGAAATCGAGCTCATCGAGTCGCCACCTCCGTAGCGCCACTGCTGACGGCTGAGAGAGAGAGATAGAGAGGGAGAGAGAGATAAGAGGTCGGACTAGAGAGAGAGAGAGAGAGAGAGAGCCGAGGGGGAGGAGGCAGAGACATACCTGAGCCATCGTTGTTCATGGAGATGCGGGAGAGAGAGGGAGAGAGCGCTAGCGCGGTGACGGCTAGAAGGGGGAAAAAGGGAGCGGTGGTGGCAGCGAGCGGGTGCGGTGGTGGCGGCGAGCGGGTGAAGGGGATTGGGGGAGGAGCGCACGTGAGCGGATTGGGGAGGAGACAACGCGTGAGGGGATTGTGTGCGATAGCTAGGGTTTTCCACCGCGGGCTGCGACTTTTGTCTCTCACGGTGAAAGCAAACGGACGGCCAGGATTGCATCAAATCTCTATAGGACAGCCACGGTGGTCTGAGCTCTGAGGAGCTCCATGTTTCACCCAAGGATGTAGACATCAATCTGAATCTGATGACTACTGGCCATCGATATGCAAACAACGTAATTTTTACATCCATCTCTACGCATAGACAGCAAGCAACGCTATTTACATAACTGCACAACCTAAAGAACCTGCCAACGGACTCTACGTCTGCGCATGGAATGCAAGCATCGATACTATAAACAAATTGGACAGCCTAAATAACCTAGAAACTGCATCTACCTCTGGACATAGTGAACCGATGGGAAAATAAAAAATCTAATTGAACAGCTTAAATAACCTAGAAACTGCATCTATCTATATGCATAGCCAACCGACAAGAAAAAAAATATTTCTTACATGCACCTAAAGCCAGCACTTCCAATGGAGCATCGGATCCAACCTAAAAGGATGGTCGAGCAGCAACTGCGGTGAAAAGAAGGCCACAATCAACCTCAATCAACTGGATCCAACCTGTACATCGCAAAAGGAGGGGAGAGAAAAAGTGCAGTAAAGGGGACAGGCACGCCTACCTCAACCAGTGTGGGATCCCTGTAGCAGCGTCGCTCCAAACCTGGACGAATTGGACGTACGCGTGCTGTAAAAAACGGAAGAACGTGAATATCTCAGATCTGAGCGATAAATCAAGCAAGAAAATAGAAAGAGGTGGTATTCTCGTACTAACCTGAACCAGCGTCAATATCCATTTATTCCTGGTCTCCTGGAGCTTGGTTCCTATGTGCTGCCACTGCCGGTCGACCTGGAGTTGGGGACTCGCCGATGGAGATCGAGCTCATCGAGTCGCCACCTCCGTAGCGCCACCGCTGACGGCTGAGAGAGAGATAGAGAGGGAGAGAGAGATAAGAGGTCGGACTGGAGAGAGAGAGAGCCGAGGGGGAGGAGGCAGAGACATACCTGAGCCATCGTTGTTCATGGAGATGCGGGAGAGAGAGGGAGAGAGCGCTAGCGTGGTGACGGCTAGAAGGAGGAAAAAGGGAGCGGTGGTGGCAGCGAGCGGGTGCGGTGGTGGCGGCGAGCGGGTGAAGGGGATTGGGGAGGAGCGCACGCGAGCGGATTGGGGAGGAGACAACGCGTGAGGGGATTGTGTGCGATGGCTAGGGTTTTCCACCGCGGGCTGCGACTTTTATCTCTCACGGTGAAAGCAAACGGACGGCCAGGATTGCATCAAATCTCTATAGGACAGCCACGGTGGTCTGAGCTCTGAGGAGCTCCATGTTTCACCCAAGGATGTAGACATCAATCTGAATCTGATGACTACTGGCCATCGATATGCAAACAACGTAATTTTAACATCCATCTCTACGCATGGACAGCATGCAACACTATTTACATAACTGCACAACCTAAAGAACCTGCCAACGGACTCTACCTCTGCGCATGGAATGCAAGCATCGATACTATAAACAAATTGGACAGCCTAAATAACCTAGAAACTGCATCTACCTCTGGACATAGTGAACCGATGGAAAATAAAAAATATAATTGAACAACTTAAATAACCTAGAAACTGCATCTATCTATATGCATAGCCAACCGACAAGAAAAAAAATATTTCTTACATGCACCTAAAGCCAGCACTTCCAATGGAGCATCGGATCCAACCTAAAAGCATGGTCGAGCAGCAACTGCGGTGAAAAGAAGGCCACAATCAACCTCAATCAACTGGATCCAACCTGTACATCGCAAAAGGAGGGGAGAGAAAAAGTGCAGTAAAGGGGACAGGCACGCCTACCTCAACCAGTGTGGGATCCCTGTAGCACCGTCGCTCCAAACCTGGACGAATTGGACGTACGCGTGCTGTAAAAAACGGAAGAACGTGAATATCTCAGATCTGAGCGATAAATCAAGCAAGAAAATAGAAAGAGGTGGTATTCTTGTACTAACCTGAACCAGCGTCAATATCCATTTATTCCTGGTCTCCTGGAGCTTGGTTCCTATGTGCTGCCACTGCCGGTCGACCTGGAGTTGGGGACTCGCCGATGGAGATCAAGCTCATCGAGTCGCCACCTCTGTAGCACCACTACTGACGGCTGAGAGAGAGATAGAGAGGGAGAGAGATAAGAGGTCGGACTGGAGAGAGAGAGAGAGCCGAGGGGGAGGAGGCAGAGACATACCTGAGCCATCGTTGTTCATGGAGATGCGGGAGAGAGAGGGAGAGAGCGCTAGCGCGGTGACGGCTAGAAGGAGGAAAAAGGGAGCGGTGGTGGCGGCGAGCGGGTGAAGGGGATTGGGGGAGGAGCGCACGCGAGCGGATTGGGGAGGAGACAACGCGTGAGGGGATTGGGTGCGATAGCTAGGGTTTTCCACCGCGGGCTGCGACTTTTATCTCTCACGGTGAAAGCAAACGGACGGCGAGGATTGCATCAAATCTCTATAGGACAGCCACGGTGGTCTGAGCTCTAAGGAGCTCCATGTTTCACCCAAGGATGTATTCTTTAGATTAGGCCACTATATTATTTCTGCAACCTATCACATATTTCTGATATTGCTGTCACGAATTCCTACAAGCTAATACAGACAATTCTTTTCATTATTTTTCAGCTGCCAAAGAAAAAGAGGTAGTACCTGCATATGAGTTAGAAAGGAGAAAACAGATGGAGGAAAATGCTGCTCGTCTACAGCAAGCCATGGAAGCCAAATTTGCTGCGAGAGGTCTTAATCCACAAGATTTCAGAGAGGTTGCACGTACCTTCGTGTATGGTGGGCTACAAAGCGGGATTAATCAGAAACAAAACGAGCCACAACGTCAACACAAGGTGTAACATCCCAAATTTCAAAAAATGCATAAGCATGCATTCATTCATAAGCATCATGTTTTATTGCACATAAAATCTTGCTTTGAACCTTTAAATATAAATTTTGGTTTAAATATTTTGTTTTGACATAATAGGGTGCTAAGCAACCCTTGTCACTAAATCAATTATTTTCTATTTGTTTATTGGAAAACTATGTGTCAAAGTGTTCTATATAGAACAAGCTTTCCAAAAAGTATTTATTCAAATTTTTCTGTTTGGTTTTGACTCTATTTTGAAAGTATTTGGAAAAACAGAAAATAGAAAAAGAAAAGAGAACAAAAAAAAAAGGAACCGGCCATTCCGGCCGAACCAGCCCAACCGCGGCCCAACTCTTCCCGCACCCCGGCCCAAGTTCGTGCGCAGCACCAGCCCGCCAGCAGCCTCCCCGCGCCTCCCTCTCTCTCTCGCTGACCGTCGGGTCCCACCCGTCAGGGTGACGTCACCCGTTCCTCTTCCTCTCCCCTGCACCATCGAACTGGAAGTAACCGCCGGTGGCCACCTTGATTGCGGGCGTTTCCTTCCACTAATCAACGCGAGCACCCCGCCTTCTTAAGCCCCTCCTCGCACTCTCTCCCCTCCGCTCGAAACCCTAGCAGGCCCGCCGCCAGGCTGCTGGATTGAGAGCTCGCGACGCCGCCGTCCGTCGCCGGTAAACGCGCACGCCGCGGCCAGCTCCGGCGACCCCCCGCCTCTCCTCTGCACCCGTTTCTCCCTCACCTCTCCCCTCGCTCCCTTTTGACACCTTTTGGTGCTCTCTACGCCCGCAGGAAGTCGTCGCCATCCACGACCGTCTCGGACCGCCGCCGCCCTCTACTCCGGCGAGCAATAGCTGGAGGAGGAGAAGCAGACGAAGCTCGCCGCCACGCCACCGATTCCGCCTCGCCGCCGCCGTCACCGAGGTAGGACGAAATCGTCCCGGGAAGCCTCCGCACGCCGGGAACGCACTCACCGCCGTGTCGCCGCCGTCGCCACCGTGCTCCGGTGACCTAGCACCACCGGGCACGGATGGATCCAACGTGGCCCGTTGGATCTCGATCCAACGGCCATGTTCTTTCCTTTTTTTTCCGAAACGGTATTGGCCAGTAGAAACGCGCCATGTGGCCGCTGAGTCAGCGCCCAGTCAGCCCGGCTGACTTGTAATTCCAGAAATTGAATAAAATGCCAGATTTTAGTGCAATCTTGTAAAATTCATATCTTGAGTTCTGTTTATCCAAAAATTGCAAACTTTATATCAAAATGCTTGGAAAAATGTTTTCTATCCAGTGGTGTGTTCAAATTGCACCTTTGCATCATGCACTTAAATGATTTTTACAGAATCATAAAATAAGGTATTTTAGCCTATGTCTTATTTTCTAATTTATTAAACACTGTAAAAATTGTGATCATGAGCATCATGCATATGTTAGACAACAGAAACTTTAATATAATCATATTTCCTTAATTTGTGGTTTGTTAGCTTGCATTTCATGCATTCATATTATTTTGTATTGCCTCATGTTGATTGTTGTATTGAATTGGTGATCTTTTGTTTGTTGAATAGATTGTGAGGAGTGCAAGACGTATTGTGAGTGTTGCGACAACCCGAACAACGATCAAGGCAAGTGTATACTCAAATTCATGAAAGTCCTATTATTTTATTATGTATGCATTATAGACTTTCTAGTAGTATGCATGATAGGTTTGCTACCGTTAATATTATGCTATGCAAACTTGTTAGATCATATCCTGTTGACTATGTACCTACATTATTTTAGTAGAAATGCTTGCTGCAATTGTGAAAGTTTTGATGTAGTAAGTTAAGTGAAAATTCTACTAAATTAATGAACCACCTGGGTGGAATTGGATGGCTTCGGATGTTTAAAGTTGAGTGGCTGCTCAGGCCCATTTTCATGGTGTGAACCTGAGTATGTGCACTTGTGGATGGCCACCCAGGGTTTGAGATTAATGTCACACCATGTTTGTTTGCCCGACCGTGCAACCACTAGTCATATGGGCTCTGTCTTGACGGAGTAAGTTGTATGGACCTGGGTCAGCGAGATCTGAAGATGTAGCGGGGTAGGTGGACGGTGATCTCGCTAGTAGTACCACGGGAAAGTACTTCTGAAAAGTCTCGTCTCGGTCTTCTCCTTTCCTTCTCACTAAATGAGGGTTAAGGTTAGAATGGGTTGATCGAGTCTAGTGGGGAAAGTGCCACAAACTCTCGAGAGTGTAAAACTAAGATCTTAGCCGTGTCGCCGGTAATGGACAATTTCGAGTGACCGAATATGGATGTCGACAGAAGATCTCTTCATTCCAATTTCAGAATAAAATTTTGATGGGTGAACATGGGTATATGAGACCTTGGATGCGTTCCATGGGTGTGTCTCATATTCTTATTTGAGAAAGAAATGCTTTACGAAAAGTAGGACAAAATTTGCTTTACGCAATAGCCTTGAACTCCACCAGCCAAATAAGCATGTAGTATTAGTCTTGCCATTTTATATTCCACCTAAGTATCACTTGCCGGCCTGTCACAAGGTTTTGACCCAAATTCCCTGGGCTGCAACATTAATGTTGCAGGTTACGACGACGAGTGAGGACGTCTATCGATCTTGCAACCAACATGTATGCCAGTGGCACATGAAGATGATGAAGCTCTCTGTGCTACTTATGTTTCCGCTGCCAAACTTTGTATTTATGCTAGCCTTTGGCTATGCAATTTGTAAAGAATATTTTACTTATGGATCTCGGGATGTAAAAATTAATTGACATTGACGCATGATATTACATCTATTTGTGAATTGCTATCCATACTCGATCCAGGGAATAGCATATTTCACGATGTGTTCTTGCTTTACTAAGCGAGGGCTCCACAAGATGGTATCAGAGCCTAATGTTGCCTGTAGGCTCGAAAACCATAGGTTTGGATAGAAAATTTAGGATGGCCCTTTTATTTGTTAAAATTCGAAATGCTTTTATTATTTGAAATTACATATTGTTCTTTTACGCCTGCTTATTTATTTTGTCTTGTAAATTCTTACCATGTTCATTTGAATCTCATATTTCTCTTCTCTTCAAAATTTTAGATGGGAGAGTACACCAAGACGGCCTATGTTGGAGTGGTTTCCGAGTATGCCTTTGGGAGGCAACTGTTTGAGTTGGCAGGGATGCTGCATCTTCCTCTGCCATACTTCAAGGGAAGGATGGTGAACACCGACGTACCCGGCGTGGAGCATTGGGAAGTGCGCACTATCATGCGTGGTGACCCAACGACTCCAAACTTCGAGCCGGTGGACTACTCCAAGATCTACCCAACATGGCAGGAAGGAGTCAACACGGCTATGTTGGATCTCATGTCCCGTTTGTGCTATACGCACTATGAGGACATACCGGAGGATTCCTTTTTCCGCATCTGCGGTAGGAGGGATGAGATTGGAGCACCAGTGGTGACTATGGGAAGTAGGCTGAATGTTCCCACCCTTGAGAAGCACATGGAGGACATGGAATGCTATACTTTTGACATGGAGAAAAGGGTAATGATTGAGATGACGCTGCGTGATCAAGCCAAGGCTGTCATCAACACGCAGACCCATGAGCTGCAGGCTGCGCACACTCTTATTGGACACATGGAAGAGCACGTCCATGACTTGCAACAGCAGATTTTGGAGAAGGACGAGCAAATAGCTGCACTCCAGGCGCAACTCAACCCACCTCCACCGCCGCCACCTGATGATGATGATGATGATAGTGATGATGATGATGAAGGTGGAGATGATGATGCTGGAGATGGGGCTGCAGAACCACATGCGCCAAATGACGATGAAGAGGAGGAAGATCCAGAGGAGGTGGTCCACTTCATCTCAAGCGATGAAGAAGACACGCCGGCGATGAACACTCGTGGGAGGAAGCGCAAGTGCATGAACTCGCGCGCCTATCTCAAGCTCTTCAAGAAGTGACTAGTGTGACCTCCATCTTATAGTTATTCCCGCTATGCGACGTTTATGCGAGTATCGTTTTGTAAGACCTTAATAAGTACCGTTTGGAGTTTTACCTCGCCATCTTCCTTGTGTTATTGTATTGACTTATCAACTTGTGATATGACAGTACCAATGCACTTGTTATCGCTATTATATCGTTATCGTATTCGTATAAAAGTCTATTTTCGGATTTGATAAAATCTGGGATTTTTGTGCTATTGTTTGATTGTTGTGTGGCTGTTTGTTGCCAATTGTTTGTACGGGTATATATATTTGTTTAGTATCTATCTATCTATGCTCAAATACTCTCTGAACACAGATGCCTCCCCGCCGTGATCCCGAAAACAACAACAACACGGATGCTATGCTACAGCAAATGATTGCAGTGCAGACTCAACTAATGACAATGATGCCTCAGTTCATGGCTAATCAAAATGCGCCGCCACCACCACCACCACCCCTAGTTGATAGACTGCAAAGATTTCTGAGGCTCAGACCGAACAAATTCTCTACTTCAACTAATCCCATTGTAGCCAATGACTGGCTACGCTCCGTGCATAAGGACCTCGTCACCTGTGAGTGCACCGACGCTGAGATGGTGAGATTCACGGCATATCTACTTGAGGGACCAGCAGCACAGTGGTGGGAAACTTATCAGATCACCCACCCTCTGGAGGGACTCACTTGGAACACATTCAAGGAGGGGTTCCGCAACGCTCACATTTCTTCGGGAACCATGAATATGAAGAGAGATGAGTTCCATAGTTTGAGACAGGGAAACCGTACACTGAAAGAATACATGGATGACTTCTGCACCTTGTCTCGTTATGCCCCAGATGATGTTGATACTGATGCGAAGAGGAGGGACCGATTCCTCAGAGGACTCAGTGGGGAACTGAAAGTGCCGTTGTCAATTGCATATGCTCCCAATTATCAGGCACTGCTGGACCAAGCTATCACACTTGACAACAACATGAGGAAAGAGGAGACCAGGAAGAGAAAGTATAGCAGCGGCAGCAGCAGCAAGTATAGCTCCGGACCTATTCAGAAGAAGCCACACTATCATGAGCATAGTGGTGGACACAGCTTCCACAAACATGGGAGTGGCCACAACCACAATGGCCATAACCATAATGGTGGAAATAGAGGAGACACTGGAGGATACAAAGGGCATGATCACAATCATGGGCACAATGGTAGTGGTCACAATCATAGCCGCAATGGGAACAACATAAGCAATGGACAACATCGTCCTAAGTCTGAGCACAAGAGGGACATCAGTCAGGTGACATGCTACAACTGCAAGAACAAAGGTCATTATTCAAGTGAATGCCCAGAGAAGAAGACTGGAGAAGCTACCAAGCCCAATCCATTCCAGAAAGGACATGTGAATCATGTCAACGTGGAGGAGGTGTACGATGAACCTGATGCTGTGATTGGTACGTTCTTACTCAATTCCTTTACAGCATTAGTTTTATTTAACACCGGAGCATCTCATTCATTCATCTAAAGAGCTTTTGTTAACAAGTATAAGATAGCCACTTCGACCATGCTAAATCCTGTTAGAGTAAGCTCACCCGGAGGAGAAATGTTTGTGAGTACCGAATGTAGAGGCTTGACTTTGAAAATAGGCAAAAATTTGTTCCCAATAAATCTGATAATATTAGAAACCCAAGGGTTGGATGTCATTATCGGGATGGATTGGATGACCCACTTTGAAGGTGTTATAGATTGTGCAAACCGAGTAATTACACTCACTACTCCGGAGAAAAAGAAGATTAGATTCAAATCCAAGTATGATCTAAAAAGAGTTAGGCTTAATTCTCTTAAGGGGGTTAGCCTGGGAGACGTTCTTATAGTGAGAGAATACCCAGACGTGTTTCCAGAAGAATTACCGGGGATGCCACCCGATAGAGAAGTGGAATTTCTTATTGAACTGGTACCAGGAACAGAACCTATAGACAAGAGACCGTACCCGATGGCTGTGGATGAACTAAAAGAACTCAAGAAACAGCTAGATGAACATCTAGAGAAAGGATTTATTCGCCCAAGTTCCTCACCATGGGGAGCTCCAATATTATTTGTTGAGAAGAAGGACAATACGCAGCGATTAGTTACAGACTACCGCGCTCTGAATGAAGTAACCATAAAAAACAAGTACCCAATACCCAAAATCAATGATTTGTTCGATCAGCTGGAAGGTGCTTGTGTATTCTCCAAGATCGATCTTCGATCGGGATACTTCCAAATGAAAGTCAGAGAGTTAGACATACCCAAGACCGCTTTCACCACCCGATACGGTCTATACGAGTATACAGTGTTACCTTTTGGTTTGACTAATGCGCCAGCGTACTTCATGAACATGATGAATAAAGTATTCATGGATTTTCTGGATAAGTTTGTCGTTGTGTTCATTGACAACATATTAGTTTATTCCAAAAGCCGCAAAGAGCATGAAGAACTCCTACACATGGAACTACAGAGACTGAGAGAGCATAAGTTGTACGCTAAATTCAGCAAGCGTGAGTTTTGGTTAGAGAAAGTTGGTTTTCTTGGCCACGTAGTGACGAAGGAAGGAATTGCGGTTGATCCGGAGAAGGTGTCTGCAGTAACCGAATGGGAACAGACAAAGAATGTTGGAGAAATTCGCAGTTTCCTAGGATTGGCAGGATATTACCGGAGATTCATTGAGAATTTCTCAAAAATTGCCAAACCTATGACAGAGCTGTTAAAGAAGGGAACGAAGTATGTTTGGTCAGAGGCATGTGAAGACAGTTTCCAAGATTTGAAGAAGCGATTAGTTTCAGCACCAGTGTTGTGTTTACCAGACTTAGAGAAGGACTTCCAAGTATACTGTGACGCTTCACGTCATGGTTTGGGAAGTGTATTGATGCAAGGAGGCAAAGTGGTATCTTACGCGTCAAGACAACTGAAGAAGCATGAAGTGAACTATCCAACGCATGATTTAGAATTAGCATCTGTGGTACACGCTCTGAAGACTTGGAGGCAATATCTGATGGGCAAACGTTGTGAAGTATTCACCGACCACAAGAGCCTGAAATATATATTTACTCAGAAGGAGCTGAACATGAGGCAGAGACGATGGTTAGAACTCATCAAGGATTACGATCTGAGTTTAGAATATCATCCAGGAAAAGCCAATGTAGTGGCCGACGCATTAAGCCGCAAGGTCTACGTTAACGGACTTACGGCAGGAGAGCTACCGGAAGATCTGTGTAGAGGATTCAAAGACCTTAGATTGGAAGTAGTACCGGAAGGACACGTAGCATCGCTAGAGGTACAACCATTACTGATGGACAAAATCCGAGAAGCTCAGAAGGGAGATAAATTGATGGAAGAAATCAATACCAACCTGAGTGAAGGCAAGGCAAAGGGATTCCGCGAGGATGAACAGGGTACTATGTGGTTTGAGAAACGTATTTGCGTACCACAAGATGAGGATCTTAGAAAATTAATTCTACAAGAAGCGCACGACTCGCCTTATTCCATACATCCGGGTAACACCAAGATGTATATGGATGTGAAGGAGAGATTCTGGTGGAATGGTTTGAAGAGGGACATCGCCGAATATATCGCAAAGTGTGACGTGTGCAGTCGTGTGAAGGCAGAACATCAAAAACCAGCAGGGCTGCTACAACCGTTACCGGTACCAGAGCGGAAATGGGAACAAATAGGGATGGACTTCATCACAGGACTACCTCGAACCAAATCAGGTTATGACTCGATTTGGGTTATAGTTGACCGTCTGACGAAGGTAGCTCACTTTATACCAGTGAAGACTACTTATTCTAGTGCAAAGCTTGCGGATATTTATATGAAGCGGATTGTGAGTCTACACGGTGTTCCTAAGAAGATTGTGTCAGATAGAGGTACCCAATTTACCTCACATTTCTGGAAACAATTGCACGAATCATTGGGAACAAGACTAGAATTTAGTACAGCTTTTCACCCACAGACTGATGGTCAGACGGAGAGGGTAAATCAAATATTAGAGGACATGCTCAGAGCATGTGCGCTAGACTACAAATCTAGCTGGGATGACAATCTACCATATGCGGAGTTTTCATATAATAATAGCTATCAAGCCAGCATTGAGATGGCACCGTTTGAGGCTTTGTATGGCAGAAAATGCACTACACCATTGTTATGGAGTGGTGTAGGAGAACGCAGTTTATTCGGACCAGACATAATTCAAGAAGCTGAGGAGAAGGTCAGATTGATCAAAGACAGACTGAAAATTGCTCAATCAAGGCAGAAGAGTTATGCTGATACCAAACGAAGGGAGATTGTTTATGAAATAGGAGACAGAGCTTATCTTAGAGTTTCACCACTGCGTGGTGTGAAGAGGTTTGGAATTAAGGGTAAATTGGCACCACGATTTATTGGGCCATACAAAATTCTCTCACGTAAAGGAGAAGTAGCATATGAGTTGGAACTACCCGAAGTGCTTTCAGCAGTGCACAACGTGTTCCATGTCAGCCAGTTGAAAAAGTGTCACCCAGAGATGGCCGATACCCCGTTACGTGATACTGTGCCATTGGAGGAAGTTCAACTGGAGAGTGATTTAACGTACGAGGAGAAACCAATTAAGATTTTGGAGACCGCAGAGAGAGTTACACGAACCAAGACCATCAAGTTCTGCAAGGTTCAATGGGATCATCACACCGAGGAGGAAGCTACGTGGGAACGAGAAGATGATCTACGACAAGACCATCCGCATCTATTCGTTAGCAACTTCGAATCTCGAGGACGAGATTCATCTTAAGGGGGTTAGGTTTGTAACATCCCAAATTTCAAAAAATGCATAAGCATGCATTCATTCATAAGCATCATGTTTTATTGCACATAAAATCTTGCTTTGAACCTTTAAATATAAATTTTGGTTTAAATATTTTGTTTTGACATAATAGGGTGCTAAGCAACCCTTGTCACTAAATCAATTATTTTCTATTTGTTTATTGGAAAACTATGTGTCAAAGTGTTCTATATAGAACAAGCTTTCCAAAAAGTATTTATTCAAATTTTTCTGTTTGGTTTTGACTCTATTTTGAAAGTATTTGGAAAAACAGAAAATAGAAAAAGAAAAGAGAACAAAAAAAAAGGAACCGGCCATTCCGGCCGAACCAGCCCAACCGCGGCCCAACTCTTCCCGCACCCCGGCCCAAGTTCGTGCGCAGCACCAGCCCGCCAGCAGCCTCCCCGCGCCTCCCTATCTCTCTCGCTGACCATCGGGTCCCACCCGTCAGGGTGACGTCACCCGTTCCTCTTCCTCTCCCCTGCACCATCGAACTGGAAGTAACCGCCGGTGGCCACCTTGATTGCGGGCGTTTCCTTCCACTAATCAACGCGAGCACCCCGCCTTCTTAAGCCCCTCCTCGCACTCTCTCCCCTCCGCTCGAAACCCTAGCAGGCCCGCCGCCAGGCTGCTGGATCGAGAGCTCGCGACGCCGCCGTCCGCCGCCGATAAACGCGCACGCCGCGGCCAGCTCCGGCGACCCCCGCCTCTCCTCTGCACCCGTTTCTCCCTCACCTCTCCCTGTGCTCCCTTTTGACACCTTTTGGTGCTCTCTACGCCCGCAGGAAGTCGTCGCCGTCCACGACCGTCTCGGACCGCCGCCGCCCTCTACTCCGGCGAGCAATAGCTGGAGGAGGAGAAGCAGACGAAGCTCGCCGCCACGCCACCGATTCCGCCTCGCCGCCGCCGTCACCGAGGTAGGACGAAATCGTCCCGGGAAGCCTCCGCACGCCGGGAACGCACTCACCGCCGTGTCGCCGCCGTCGCCACCGTGCTCCGGTGACCTAGCACCACCGGGCACGGATGGATCCAACGTGGCCCGTTGGATCTCGATCCAACGGCCATGTTCTTTCCTTTTTTTCCGAAACGGTATCGGCCAGTAGAAACGTGCCATGTGGCCGCTGAGTCAGCGCCCAGTTAGCAAGCCCAGTCATCCCGGCTGACTTGTAATTCCAGAAATTGAATAAAATGCTAGATTTTAGTGCAATCTTGTAAAATTCATATCTTGAGTTCTGTTTATCCAAAAATTGCAAACTTTATATCAAAATGCTTGGAAAATGTTTTCTATAAAGTGGTGTGTTCAAATTGCACCTTTGCATCATGCACTTAAATGATTTTTACAGAATCATAAAATAAGGTATTTTAGCCTATGTCTTATTTTCTAATTTATTAAACACTGTAAAAATTGTGATCATGAGCATCATGCATATGTTAGACAACAGAAACTTTAATATAATCATATTTCCTTAATTTGTGGTTTGTTAGCTTGCATTTCATGCATTCATATTATTTTGTATTGCCTCATGTTGATTGTTGTATTGAATTGGTGATCTTTTGTTTGTTGAATAGATTGTGAGGAGTGCAAGACGTATTGTGAGTGCTTGCGACAACCCGAACAACGATCAAGGCAAGTGTATACTCAAATTCATGAAAGTCCTATTATTTTATTATGTATGCATTATAGACTTTCTAGTAGTATGCATGATAGGTTTGCTACCGTTAATATTATGCTATGCAAACTTGTTAGATCATATCCTGTTGACTATGTACCTACATTATTTAGTAGAAATGCTTGCTGCAATTGTGAAAGTTTTGATGTAGTAAGTTAAGTGAAAATTCTACTAAATTAATGAACCACCTGGGTGGAATTGGATGGCTTCGGATGTTTAAAGTTGAGTGGCTGCTCAGGCCCATTTTCATGGTGTGAACCTGAGTATGTGCACTTGTGGATGGCCACCCAGGGTTTGAGATTAATGTCACACCATGTTTGTTTGCCCGACCGTGCAACCACTAGTCATATGGGCTCTGTCTTGACGGAGTAAGTTGTATGGACCTGGGTCAGCGAGATCTGAAGATGTAGCGGGGTAGGTGGACGGTGATCTCGCTAGTAGTACCACGGGAAAGTACTTCTGAAAAGTCTCGTCTCGGTCTTCTCCTTTCCTTCTCACTAAATGAGGGTTAAGGTTAGAATGGGTTGATCGAGTCTAGTGGGGAAAGTGCCACAAACTCTCGAGAGTGTAAAACTAAGATCTTAGCCGTGTCCCCGGTAATGGACAATTTCGAGTGACCGAATATGGATGTCGACAGAAGATCTCTTCATTCCAATTTCAGAATAAAATTTTGATGGGTGAACATGGGTATATGAGACCTTGGATGCGTTCCATGGGTGTGTCTCATATTCTTATTTGAGAAAGAAATGCTTTACGAAAAGTAGGACAAAATTTGCTTTACGCAATAGCCTTGAACTCCACCAGCCAAATAAGCATGTAGTATTAGTCTTGCCATTTTATATTCCACCTAAGTATCACTTGCCGGCCTGTCACAAGGTTTTGACCCAAATTCCCTGGGCTGCATAGTTAATGTTGCAGGTTACGACGACGAGTGAGGACGTCTACCTTTCGAGCTTGCAACCAACATGTATGCCAGTGGCACATGAAGATGATGAAGCTCTCTGTGCTACTTATGTTTCCGCTGCCAAACTTTGTATTTATGCTAGCCTTTGGCTATGCAATTTGTAAAGAATATTTTACTTATGGATCTCGGGATGTAAAAATTATTTGACATTGATGCATGATATTACATCTATTTGTGAATTGCTATCCATACTCGATCCAGGGAATAGCATATTTCACGATGTGTTCTTGCTTTTCTAAGCGAGGGCTCCACACAAGGACCTACAAGATGACCCTGCATATCAACCAGATGATGAAGAGCTAGGCAATGAAGATGATGAATTTGATGCAGATGAGGAGGAGCGCAATGTGTCAAAGCGGCCGTCTCAGGTCGAACATGTCTATTAATTCGCAAATTGCTTATCTAATGCATGGTAGTGGTACTACATTCATACTTATGTCTTCATGCATTATCAAACAGGCAGTGGATGAACCTGCACCTGCAGCACATAAGCGTGTCAAAAACGTTGTACCTTCATCCACCATTTCAACAAGATCAAGAGCACCTACTGTCACTGAACCTGCGGCCTCAGATACGTCTACGAGGACAGAAGACGGCAACGCTGAAGAGCAAAACACACCTACGACGCAGATTCGTACTTCTGATGGCAGCAACTCACCTGATGACAATCAAATTGTTCAGTTTGAACGCCAAGGTACGAACATCGATACTTTACATGTTTTACTGCTGCATATTTACAAATATTTGGTCAAGTTTAACCTATTTTGTGTCTTAATATCAGATGCATTGTCAAACTCTGTCAAGTCAAAACTGAAAGGACAAGGACGCAGACCTACCATGGGGCATTCACTCCATGAATGGACAAAAAAAATGGTGGCAATAAAATGCAAATTGACTTCACTGCAGGCGTGAGGAGACCCAAAAATCTGCTGCACGCAGCAAAGCTTAGCTCTGAGGTTGGTATGCACATCCGCAGCGATAAGATGCCCCTTGCAACACACTGGAAGCTGTACGACAAAGATAAGAGTCTCCAATAGGCTGTTCCTTCTGCAATTAAAAAAGTTGCGGTGAGTCTAGTCTCTTCATTTATATTAATCAGTTTGTTACATGGTTAACAACCTAATTTCTGCATATGCAACACTCTTTCGCAGGAAAAGTTTGTGATGGACACATCTGATGAAGTGACCAAATCAGTGTGCACAGAAATGATACAAAATAGTATTCGACAACAACGATATAGGCTTAAGAAAGTGTACTGGCCCAAGATTCAAAAGCTTACTCCTGAGCAAGCTTATTCGATGAAGCCTAGTAGTGTAGAAGAGAATAGTTGGAAAGAACTTGTGAACAGATGGTTTGATGAGCACTACCAGGTACATAATTCATATTTCTTTCACCTACAGCTACTTAATTCATACATATTTCCTTTTATGGATCACTTAATTAATTCCACCTGCTGAATACAGGAAATGTGTGTCCAAAATGTAAAGAACAGAGAAAATGTGAAGCAGCACCATACCACTGGATCTAGAAGCTACATTGCCCACTACGAGCATGTTGTAAATATTTCAACTAGGTCTATGCAATTCCTAGCTACTTGTACTGCAAATATATAATTTATAGAACTGATATTGAAAATTTACTAATCCTTGTAGAAGGCTCAGAACAAGGAGGAGGAAACATCACCAATTGAATTTTACAGAATAAACCAAACTAACAAGGATGGTGTGATGTCTCAGGAAGCACAAGATGCATATGTAAGAAATATTAACCACAACACAAATTTATTATTAATGTCTCGGCATACTAGCATTTGAAACATTTGAATCTAATTACAGGAACAAATGTTGTTAGAAAAGATGGGACCACACCCAGAGGATCATCCTGTATAGACAGATGTGATGATTGTTGAACAAGTCCTGGAGGAACAGAGCTCCTCCAGCTCTAGCACATTCCTGTCAAGATTGGGCGTCTCATCATGCTCCCAGAGATACACTGTTTCTAAAGAGCGCATTAGAGAGCTAGAAGAGAGGCTTGCTGATCAGGAGCAACAATCATTAGTGGCAGCTGAAAGATATCAAAATGATATGGAGTCAAGGATGCAAGCCCAGGAACAAAAATTTGAAGAAATGAAAAGGAAGCAGGATGAAGAACTAGCAGCTCTCAAGAAATCTCAGGAAGAGAAGAGTCTGGCTTATGAAAAGAGGCAACAAGAAATTGATGCACTGCTTAGTTTGCTATTAAGGACGTCGCAGCAATCATCGCAGCCCAACTGATGAACATCACCGCCATCCTGATGCATCTTTCTTAATAAGGAACAGTGCTAGATATGCTACTTTTCCTGTCTTATTCACCTCATTGTCTTAGAAATGTTTGTGTCTTTCAGACTTATAGTATGTGTGCCACAATATTTGCTATAATATTCATTTGGTTCCAGTTTTGTTTTCAATTGTATTTTTCTGCAAAAATTTGCCAGAAAATTACATTTTTACAAAATTCTTTTCTGTTCCAACCATGACGGAAAATGTGACACCGTCACCAAAATCTGGGCCCACCTTACAACAACGTATGGTCCCACAATCCTAAAATGGTGGGTCCCACTTCTCGCAAAACGAAACGGTCCCACATGTCAGCATTTTGTGGGTCCCAGTTACCAGAAAAAAAATGGGTCCCACTTACCAGAAAAAATTTGGGTCCCACCTGTCAGGAAGAAGTGGGTCCCACTAACCAGAAAAAATGGGTCCCACCGTCAGGATTAAGTGNTCTTGGAAAAAAAATAATATTGCAATTTGCTTCGTCCACTCTAAGTCTGATATAATCCCATCTAACTTGTGAATTAATACCACTCAAGTTCCAGTTTAAAATTTTCCATAATCTATTCATTGGAAATTAGAGATGAAGAAGGTAGGACCAGGTGAAACCAGTAAACCTGAAGAATGCTTGGAGAACAAATTCAGTATGTAAAAGAAAAATCAAATAGATGTGTCGAATATTCTTAGGCCTTGATAACTGTCTGAGTTTCTCCAAAATCTTTAGTTTAGTCCATATAGAAACAGTATGAGGAAAATGGACAGGAAAAGTTAAGCCAGATGTCGGGGGGAAGCCCCCGAGTGGGGTCAATATGGTAAAATAAGGTTGACTCGGAGTTGACCGAGTCAATGAGAACCGACATACCATACAGATTTTACCCGGGGTTAACCGGGTAATGGTTAACCGACATAGACTTATGTCGGATCATGATTATTATATGTCGGAATCCCCTTTGTTGTTCGTATATGCAGGAAAGGGCAAACTGAGTTAAGGGCATAGGTGTGCCTATGCCGGGTGAAGGTTATCCCGGACGGTGGACCAAGCTCCTTGAGACACGGAGCGAGACAAGGGCGGCGGTGTGCTGCAAGTGGACGGCGTGCCAAGCCTCGGCCACGCCTCTGACGCGTGCGGCGCGGCACAGTGGCGCTAGGCCTAGGCATGAGCGTGCTGTCTCGTGCAGAGGAGACCGTGGCGACCAGCGCTGCCACGGTCTGGGTATGTCGCAGCGGCGCCCGTGCCAGCCGGAGACCAAGGAGTATGGCGCCAGTAGCAATGTTTTACACTGTAACCCTGGGTTTCCCTATATAAGGGGTACCAGGGGCTCCTCTTACAGGGACGATTCCCAGACGTTACGCAGAGACGCTGAGCAACTACTTAGCAGTTCCTGGGAGCTAGAGGAGAGCCAGAGAGCTATTCTCAGACTCGGTAGAGGCTTAGATCTTGCAGCTCTTTGCATACAGCTCAAGGAGCAAGCTTGTAACTAGTTGTAATCCACATATAAATCAAGTAGTAGGCAGGAGTAGGGGTGTTATCTCCTCACGAGAGCCCCGAACCTGGGTAAATCGTGTGCGTGTGTGTAAGTGAGTGTGTGTCTCTTGTCTGTACGCCGTGCGTGCAAGCCCTCCCCGGTACCTCCAGCGTCCAATCGGCCCCACATCAAGCCTATATGGCATCTGCCGTGACACCACCACGACAGTTGGCGCCCACCGTGGGGTCAGCAGCGGCGCTGGCTGGTGTGTTCATCCGGACGGGTTCCTTCATCGAGTCGGGTGAGCGCGTTCTCTGTGGCCTTGTCCACAGGTTCGGCTCGCTCAATGTCGTCAGCGACAACGCCGGCTGTTTCGGCAGCAGGCCGCTACCCCGGAACGGCTGCCTCATCGAGTTCGGCTCCCTCACCGTCTACGTCGCCACCGAGGTTCCCTGCCAGTTTCCCGAAAGGGTGCAGGTTGCAGCGGATCCCCCCGCTGTGTGCGCAGCTCGCGGCCGACGTATCGCCCGTCCCGCTGCTAGCTGTGCAGAGGTCATGATGACCGCCCCGGTTGTTGTACGGTGCCGAGGTCAGCACCAGAACTACCAGGACGGCGCGCCCGCCGCTGGAGAGGCCGGAGAATCGTCCGGAGCAGGCCGGTACATCAGCTGTGCCGGTGACGCCGAGTCCTCTTCAGGGACGCGATCGAGAAGCTGACGACTCCAGTGGCTCCAAGCGCAGATGTTGCTCTAACTCAGGCGGAGTTGGAAGCAGCAGCGTCAGGAGATACTCCGAGAGGCTCAGGAGGTGGCCCGAGTCAGACAGGATTTCGACATCTCCCTCCGTGAGTACAATATCGCTCATGGTCTTACACCGGTTGCTAACCCGGTTAGTCGCATAAATGAGGTACGTGCTAGAGGTAGAGACCTCAATGCCGAAATAGCTAGAGATGGTAGAGCTAAATCTAGTAGAACTGCTAGTCATGTGTCGGCAGGCCGGCCGAAATATAGTACCCCGGGCAAGAATCTTAGAGCTGCTGAGGCTGCTATAGCTGAGTTACATAATTTATCCGGTGAAGCTCGTAGTAGGCAGCAGGACCGAGTTAATGAGTTGGTAGCTGTAGCCAACAGGCAGAATGAGGCATACCGGAATGCAAATCCGGGTGTGGGAGGATCCGGGTACCTTTACTCGGGTGGAAATGCTGGAGGAGTGTCCAAGGGACAGGCCTCTTCGCCGTATGTCGGCGCAAGCCGTGGCCAGAGTGTGAACTCTGGCAAGAACCAACAGCTGCAGACGTATGATCCGTATATGCCGGAAAGCAGAAAGCTGCCCAAGGCAATGTCGGCCAGGGAGGCCCAGGACCTGTTCAGGGCAGACAAGAGGCCAACCGGGTCAATCCGGTGAATCCGGGTCAGCCACCTCGGTATCCGGCACCCATTCCACCTCGTCATCAAGCGGGTGCCGGGTATGCCGAGCCGGCCGCTGACCGGTATGACGACGGTTACTCGGCCATGGAGCGTGCCGGGTACACAAGATACAGAGATCTGGCAACCGAGGGTGCACTCGGTGCTAGGCTGGGAGCTCGCCAGTTACCGGCTCACGATGTACGCAACAAGCTGGACAGAATCTATCTGTCTGAACTGCTGGAGGAGCAAGGTCCACCGGGTCCTGCATGCTTTGGACCCCGGATCATGAAGCAGGCACCGGTGCCGAATTTCCAGCTCCCCCGGGGTGCAAAGACCTATGACGGCAGCACCAAGCCGGAGGACTGGCTGACAGACTATGTCACCGCTGTGCACATTGCCGGCGGAAGTCGCAGATGGGCAGTGCGGTATGTGCCGCAGATGCTAGAGGGACCAGCCCGAATCTGGCTGAATAACCTGGAGGAGAACAGCATTGACTGCTGGCTTGACTTCTCCGATGCTTTTGTCAGCAACTTCTCCAGCACTTACAAGAGGCCGAATCGACCTCAGCAGCTGTCCATGTGTCGGCAGCGAGAAGACGAAACAGACCGGGAGTACCTGACCCGGTGGAGCACGATCCGGAACTCCTGTGAAGGAGTGATTGAGTCACAAGCCATTGCCTGGTTTGCGCAAGGATGCCGACATGGCTCCATGCTTTGGCAGAGACTCCAGAGGGAGATGCCGGCCACTTTGGCCGAGACAATGTCAATTGCTGACAGCTATGCACTCGGTGACCCGACACAGCCATTGCTGACCCAGGTTGATGTGGGCAGGAGGTATCCTGCTCAAGACCGAGATAGATCGAGCCGGCGTAGCGATCGCCCGGATAGCCGAAACAAGAGAAGAGACGACCGACCGGATTACCGGTACGGATCAGACCAGGTCGCAGCCGTCGACCAAGATCAAGCGGGTGCCGGCAGCAGCCAGCGCCAGAAGAATGAGGGTCCCGCTTGGGGCCAGAACTCGGAAGGAAGGAAGCCATGGAATGGTGAGAGGAAGCCGTGGAACGGCGAGAGAAAGCCATGGAACGGCGAAAGGAAGCCATGGAGTAGCAACAAGAAACAGTTGGATGATCAGGAGAGGTACATCTACGAGAAGATGCTGGATGGCCCTTGCTGCTTTCATACCAGACACCCCAGCAAACCGGCTCAACACTCGACTCGCGACTGTGACCGGCACAAGAATCAGTCAGCGGCTACTGGTCCGACACCGAGACCCGCACCTCTGACAGGTGCAAATGCTCAACCCCTGAATGCACAGCCGAGGCAGGAGGACGTCAACCAGGTAGCAAACAACAACAATAACAATTACAACGGCAATGCTGGCCCGAGTAGACAGAATCAGTACCGAGAGCCTCACCAGAGTTACATGGTCTTTGTGACCGAACCCAACGACAAGCAGAGTCAGCACAGGCGTGCGATGGAGGTAAATGCTGTTATGCCGGCGGTGCCGAAATTCATGTACTGGTCCGAGGATCAGATCAGTTGGAGTGTCAAGGACCATCCCAAGGTCATGCCGAATCCCGGAGGTTATGCTCTGGTGGTGGATCCGACATTCGTCGGACCAAGCATTAATGTCAGGTTCACCCGGGTCCTTGTGGACAACGGGAGCAGCATCAATATTATGTACCGAGATACCATGGTTAAGCTCGGTATAACCGAGAACATGATGCAGCCAAGCAGAACTACCTTTCATGGTATTGTGCCGGGTGTCTCGCATGCACCTATGGGCACTGTGTGGGTCGACGTTGCCTTTGGCGACAAAAGCAATAGCAGAACCGAGAGTCTGCTGTTCGAGGTTGTGGACCTCGAAAGCCCGTATCATGCCTTACTCGGTAGGCCAGCACTCGCCAAGTTCATGGCGTCCACTCATGTGGCCTACCTGAAGATGAAGATGCCGGGTCCGAATGGTGTCATCACTATCTCGGGTGACTACAAGCGTTCGATGGAGTGTGCCTCTGCCGGATCACTGCTGGCCGAGTCACTTGTGATTGCTGCCGAGAAGAGGAGAATCCATGAGGTGGTAGCTCTGGCCCAATCTGCTCAACTCGGTATACCGAGTCCGGCCAACCCGCAGCAGACTGCAACCTTCCAGGCAGCGAAGGAGTCCAAGAAAGTGGGCATCGACGAGTCTAACCCGGACCATACCGTCATCATCGGTGCCGGGCTGGACAGCAAATAGGAAAGCGAGCTCATCCACTTCCTCCGTGAGAATCGGGATATCTTCGCATGGTCCAGTCAGGACTTGCTGGGTGTTCCGAGGGAGTTGGCTGAGCATTCTCTGCATGTCAGGCCAGATGCTAGGCCTGTGAAGCAACCGACACGGCGTCTTGCCGAAGGAAGAAGGAAGGCTGTGGGTGACGAGTTAGCCAAGTTACTCGCAGCAAATGCTGTCGTCGAGGTGAAATACCCGGATTGGTTGGCTAACCCAGTCCTGGTAGAAAAGAAGAAAGAAGAACCGGATGCTGCCACTGTCTGGCGCATGTGTGTCGACTACACACACCTGAACAAGGCATGTCCTAAAGATCCATTCCCGCTGCCTCGGATCGATCAAGTGATCGACTCCACGGCCGGGTGTGAGCTGTTATCATTTGTAGATGCGTACTCTGGTTTTCACCAGATACCACTCAATCCTGATGATCAAATAAAGACTGCTTTTATCACCCCGTACGGGGCTTATTGCTATCGTGTCATGTGTTTCGGTTTGAGAAATGCTGGCGCAACTTATCAGCGCTGTATGCAAAAATGTTTGCATGATCAGATAGGTAAAAATGTGCAGGTGTATGTCGACGACATAGTTATTAAAACTAAAGAAAAACGCACTCTGCTGGATGATCTCAAAGAGACATTCGCGAACCTAAGAAAATTCCGACTTAAACTTAATCCGGATAAGTGTACATTCGGTGTACCTGCAGGAAAGTTACTCGGTTTCCTCGTATCTAGCCGGGGTATCGAGGCAAACCCGACTAAGATCCGGGCGATAGAAAAAATGAAGTTGCCAAGATGCCTCCGAGATGTCCAGAAATTCACCGGATGCCTAGCATCTCTGAGCCGTTTCTTAGGTCGGTTGGGAGAAAAGGCCTTGCCCTTATACCAACTGATGAAAAAATCAGACAGGTTCAGCTGGACTCCGCAAGCGGATTTGGCGTTTCATGAGTTGAAAGTAATGTTGGCAACTGCGCCGATACTGGCTTCGCCACTACCAAGTGAGCCAATGCTGCTCTACATTGCGGCCACTAACCGAGTCGTTAGTGTTGTAGTAGTGGTGGAGCGAGAGGAAGAAGGAGCTACCGTGCAGAGGCCGGTATATTATTTGAGTGAGGTTCTCTCCACATCAAAACAAAACTACCCTCACTATCAAAAAATGACTTATGGTGTCTACATGGCAGCCAAAAAGCTAAAACATTACTTCCAGGAGCATCCCATAACTGTTGTAAGTGCGGCTCCGGTGTCGGAAATCATAGGCAACAAGGATGCCAGTGGCCGAGTCGCCAAGTGGGCTATTGAGCTTGCAGCTTATGCGCCGCAGTACGCCAGAAGAGATACCATCAAATCTCAAGCGGTGGCCGAGTTCCTTGTGGACTGGGCTGAGATGGAGTATGAGCCGTCCTTACCTGACTCCAACTACTGGAGAATGCATTTTGACGGGTCCAAGGTAAAGGAGGGCCTGGGAGCTGGTGTAGTTCTCACCTCACCAAAGCGAGATCAACTGAAATATGTGTTGCAAGTTCACTTCGCAGCTTCCAACAATGTCGCCGAGTATGAAGCGCTGATTCATGGACTCAAAGTGGCCAAGGAAATTGGAATCCGCCGGATCATCTGCTATGGTGACTCGGACCTGGTGATTCAGCAAACATCAGGCAACTGGGATGCCCTAGATGCCAACATGGCGGCATACCGGTTCCATGTCCAGAAAGTTTCGGGATTCTTTGATGGGTGCGAGTTCACGCACATTCGGCGGACAGATAATGAGAGTGCAGACATGTTGTCCAAGATTGGGTCTTATCGGCAAGCCATTCCACCCGGAGTGTCACTGGAGCATCTTCACAAGCCGTCAATCAAGCCTTCACCCGAGTCAGACTCAATATTCATCCCGGGTAATCCAGAGCTCGGTATCATCCCGATGGATGTAGATGTCGGAAGCAAGTTGCAGAACTCGGGGACTGCTGCGCAGGACTCGGGGACTTCCATGGATGTTGATTATATTCAGCAGAACTCGGCGGTTACGCTGGAGAATTGGAAAGCTGCTTGGCGAAACTCGGGGACTCCTTGGGAGGACTCGGGGGCTCACCAGCCTATGTCGGCTCTGGTGATGTCGGTTGATGTGATGGAAATTGACGAGCTTGTACTCGGCACTCGCCCGGTACCGGCATGGGCGCAGCCCATCATGACCTTCATGTTGGATGGCACTCTACCGAGTGATGAGGTCTCGGCCAGACAAATACAAAGGCGATCCAAATCCTTCACAATCATTAATCAAGAGCTGTACAAGAGAAGTGTGACCACTGTGCTTCAGCGCTGTGTCGAGCCAGAAGAGGGAGAAAGAATCCTCCGAGATATCCACCAGGGGGAGTGCGGTCATCACGCCTCTTCCCGAGCTATAGTGGCTAAAGCATTCCGATATGGATTCTACTGGCCCAGCGCTTTGCAACAAGCAGAAGATATCGTCCGGAAGTGTGAAGGATGTCAGAGATTTGCTCACAAGATTCATATGCCGGCATCAGCTCTTAAGACTATTCCTATCACTTGGCCATTTGCTGTATGGTGTCTGGATATGGTGGGACCATTTAAACCAGCCCGAGGTAACATGACTCACATCCTGGTGATGGTGGACAAGTTCACCAAGTGGATCGAGGTGAAGCCAATCAGAAAGTGCGATGGCCGCACAGCCGTGTCATTCCTAAAGGATATTATCCTAAGGTATGGGCACCCGCACAGCATTATCACGGATAATGGCACCAATTTCGCCGAGGGAGCCTTTGCTCGGTTTTGCCAGGAAAAAAGAATCCGGCTAGACCTGGCCTCGGTTGCGCATCCGCAGTCCAATGGACAAGTGGAAAGATCAAATGCCTTAATCTTATCCGGCATCAAACCCCGGTTGATTGAGCCACTGTTGCGTGCTCCGGGTTGTTGGCTGGATGAGATTCCGGCAGTACTGTGGAGTCTGAGGACCACGCCGAATCGCTCCACTGGCTATACGCCATTCTTCCTGGTTTATGGAGCAGAGGCGGTTCTGCCGACCGACATAGAGCATGACTCGCCGAGAGTAGCATTGTATACCGAGTCAGAGGCAAAGGAAGCCCGAGAAAATGATGTTGATCTGCTCGAGGAAGCAAGAGAATTAGCATTGTCCAAGTCGGCAATATATCAGCAAAATCTCCGACGTTATCATAACCGGAAAGTGAATCCTCACAAATTCCGAGAAGGAGACTTGGTGCTCAGGCTGGTACAGCGCACCGCCGGAATGCACAAACTCTCACCTCCTTGGGAAGGGCCATTTATTGTGAGCAAAGCTTTGAACAACGATGCATATTATCTTATTGATGCCCAGGCACAGGTGAAGAACCGAATGGATAGATCCGGAGAGGAAACCAAGCGACCTTGGAATGTAGCTCTTCTTCGCCCATTTTACTCTTAAGGACTCACTGTATGTATCTCAAAACTTTGAAATGAAATGTCGGCACTCCGAAATGAAACTCGGGGATTGCCTTGCTATGAATCTGATGTTGTATGCTTGTTTATATCTGTTTCCTTTATGTCGGGTGGCTCCAAAAATCGTGCCTCCAGGTTTGCAAGTATTGTATGCTATGTTTTTGTGATTTTGTGACCCGAATGCCAAGAAACCCATCGAGGTAGGCAAGGGCTGAGATTGCAAGGGATAGTAAACAAGAAAACAGACCCGGGGACTCGGTCCAGGGGCGATTCGGTTTTCTTTTCTGTTTTATGTCGGATGGCTCTGGACCATGTCTCAAAGTTTTGAGTATTGTATGCTATGTTATTGTGATTTTGTGACCCGAATGCCAAGAAACCCATCGAGGTAGGCAAGGGCTGAGATTGCAAGAAGTAGTACACCAGAAAACAAACTCGGGGACTCGGCCCAAGTGCGATTCGGCACAAGTTGTTTCGTTCCTAATTTTTATGTCGGATGATTATGAGCTTTGACTCAAAGTTCATTAGTATTGTATGCCGTATCTCGGTAATCTTGTGACTCGACTGCCAAGAAACCCATCGAGGTAGGCAAGAGCAGGGGTTGCTAAGTATGGTAAACAAGAAAACGAGCTCGGGGACTCGGTTCAGAATGATTCGGCATACTAAGTAAAACATGCTAAAAATGTGCAAAGTAAACGAACCAAGTACCAAGCATGAAAAGCTAAAGGTTTATATTACATTTGCACCCGGCATTCCGGGGATTTGACGATTTGAGTTTTTTGTAAGTCTAGGCAGAGCAGGATCCTAGCTACTTGGAGTAGAGGCAGCGGCATCGGTCTTGGCCGATTCCGAGGTCAAGGTCTCGGCGCTATCCTTGGTCGCAGCGGCCGAGGTGGTGCCTGTGGCTGTGTCGGGAGGAGTATCGGCTTGGATTTCTTCATCGACGGGCTCTTCATTTTCTTCTTCGCCTTCGCCGTCGGTCTCCAATTCTTCCGAGTGGGGAACCCGATCACCCGGGACAAAGCTGTGTACTGGAGCATACTGGATGAGCGAGTGAGCCAACTCTTGGCGGCGTTGGATGTGTTCCGGATCAGAGAGCCACCTGGACCCGTCCCGCACTGTCTTCAGCATGTCGAGGTCAAGCTCCTCGTACCAAGATAGCACATATGTTAGCGCTTCATCCGCTCCGACTCGGGCGGCGGACGATCGCCAATCGTCGAGTCTGTCCTCGGAGGCCAACAGGCATGTGGCCAGTTCATCCACAACCAAAGGGGCCTCACACCCGGGCCAGAGAACGTTGTAAGCTCGGATGGCAGCGGTGAGGAGGTTCATCCCGATTAACCTCATTGGGACCAAGCGAGCCTTCAGAGCCACCAAGTGGGCATCCATATCCCACTCGGCCGAGATAGGACCCCCTCGGATCTTCTCGAACCGGTGCTCGGCAGCGCTCTTGTCCGCGGCAGCCTTGGTGTGGGGGAAGCGCTCTGAGTAAGGAATGGCTAACGCCACAATGAGTTATTTGAGAAGAAAAATAATAGATCGAGTAAAGGCAGAAGGGAAAGTAGCTTACTGTCCATCTCGGCGTTAATTTTGGAGATATCCACCAGCCACTGCGCAATCTTGGCTTTCAAATCTCGGAGCTCGCTCGCAGCTGAGATTACCTCTGATTTGGACTCTGCAAGGGATGCCTTGAGCTTCTGAGTCTCCTCTTCTCGGAGCTGCTTCTCGGCAGCGGCAGTCTTTTCTGACTCGGCGGCTTGACCCCGAGTTTTCTCCAGCTCGGCCTTTAGCCGGGATATCTCCTCCTGCTCCTTCTTCAGCTCGGCCTGGTGCGCAAGCTCGCGCTCCTCATGTGCGGCTGCGCCGAAGTAACTGATGTCAGAAGAAGAGAATTGATGCAAGTGTAAATTCGAAGACAAAAATATGGCTTACACTCGATTTCCGAGATCCGTTTCTCCAAGCTTTCGGCCTTGAGCGCCGAGTCCGCTACCTAGTCCAACTTGGTCCGGAGCAGCTTGAATTTATCAGAGAGCACTTTATGCTCCAGCAGCAGCTTGCGGTGCAGTTGTGTGCGCTTGGTCATGCAAGCCTGAAAAGAAGAAAAGTTAGTATTATTGATGAAGATTCAGGCCGAGTTACCCTCACTCAACCGAGTCATCTTTACTCGGCCGAGTTTCAGTCACTCGACCCGAATCTCGGGGACTGGGAAGGGATAGTATATACATTTAACAAGTAAACCGAGTTATATTTACTCGGCACAACTTACCGCAGCTGCTTGGTCGGCTACAAGAAGTGCGGTTTTGGCTGCAGCCATCTTTTGGGCCACCAGACTCGGCCCCGCCGGGTGTTCCGAGACAATCTGGCCTGCTGGTGCCTTTGAGCTCACTTCGCTCGAGGGAGCCCAGGCTTTTCCCGCTAAGTGTTCGCAGTGGCGCGAATCCCCAGCTGGTGGTCTGGATGCTGCCGGATGTCGCTGCTCCGGTGCTTGGTGGCACAATCAGTTGCCGTTCCGGGTTTGCCGACACTGATGTCGCCGGTGCCTTTTCTGCCGATACCCCAGTGGCTGGAATTGGGGCCTTAGTTGGTTGTGGCTGCGGCTGCGGCTGTGCCGGAGGCGGTGTTGGCTTAGCCATGAATGTCGATTTGGATTTTGAGGGCGAGGGCTGCGACTTGTGTTTTGGCGGCTGCGGTGCTGCTGGAGCTGCTTTTTGCTTCTTCTTCTGGTGCTGCTGTGATGGATGTGGCGGAGCGTGTTGCTGCTGAGGTTGCTGCTGTTGCTGTTGTTGTTGTTGTTGTTGTTGCGGCCGAGTCTGCTGCTCTGGCTGCTACTGTTGACTCGGCTGTGCCGAGTCCTCTTGGATCTCGGGAGCCGAAGAGCTGGCCCCGAGATAAATTACTTCAGGCGCTGCAGTTGCGGCCCCGACCGAGTCTTCAGTTCCGGCTCCGGATCCCGGAGCCGAGATGTCCGCAACCGGACTCATTCTCATTGGACTCGGAACCCGAGTATCGTCGGGCCGAGGTGGCGTCAGTGTCCTTGGTGGGATCCGGTCGGTAGACCCAGTAGCGGGGGCTTTCGTCTTCAGAGGAGCCGCGCTGGAAAATCAAGACAGCAATGTATGTTGTCAAAAGGATGAGTACAGAAAGAGCAAGTTCAGTCAAATGCACGAAGTATATGTCGGCAAGAGGGGATCTTACCCCTTAGTGACAGGGCGCTGGCGCTTTGCAGCCACCTGCTCTCCCGCAGCCTGCCCCGCCAGCTCGCTCACCGCCGGCACCGCAGCAGCATCACCGCAAGTGCCGCACCACCAGTCGTACAGAGCCACCAACAAGAGAACCACCGCCGCATACAGCAGTGCCACCACCACCGAAGCCATGACCCAGAAGATCACGATCACGAACAGCTGCTTGAAGAATCCCGCTCCCTCTCGGTGCGCGTAATATTCGTCGAAGATGGCTGAAAGGAAACCCATGGTGGTAATGGAAGAGGAAGGAATTTCAGAGACCTCCGTTTATAGCCGCAAGCTCGGATGCCGCACTGCTCAGCCTCACGCGGGAAAGGAAAAGAATCGCGCGCCATGCTCGGCCAATTGGCGCGAAACCACCAAGGTGCCCAAAGCCGTGATGGCCGCCGCGTCAATGGACAGCACGCGCAGCAGTGCCGCAGAGGAGTGCTTCGCGCACTCAGGGTCAGCCCGGTACGAGGGAAGATGCTGCGAGGAAGAAGAAGATAGAAAGGAAGAAGGAGACTGACAGGTGGACCCCGGACCCACATGTCTGCGAGTAAGAAGATGACCCTCTGTGTACCTCTATCCTTTTCTCAACAGATCAGTCCCTCATCTCTCCTCTGTTCATAGGGAAAATTTTTTTTCCAAAATAATTTTGGGGATGGCCCTACCCCACAGGGTTTGCAAGTCAATTTTGGGCGAAACAGATGCTTTCTCTTGAAAAGAAACCTTTTTCTTTTTCAAAACCTGTGTATACATGACAATATATATGCAGCTTTTCTAAAATAAAAAAACCCTAGATAGGGAATATGGTTGGCATGTCCCTAATCTGTTTGTTTTGCAAAATTTGGTTGTTGGTTGATGATCTGTGTGTAGGTCTTGTTTGATCTTGCCACGCTTGTGTTGGTTGAACTAAAAACCATAGGTTTAAATTTTGTTATTTAACCATAGTAAAGAACCTATGTTGATTGGTTGAGTGAGCCACTGCCATGCCATCCTTAGAATGCATTAAGTGGGACAACAGTATCACGCCTTGATGATGGTTGTTCTAGAAATATCGTGCTGAGAGTTAATCGTTTGGATGATAAGCTCTAATGTTTTGTAGAAAAGGGTTTTAATATTTTAAATATAGGGGTGGATTAAACCATACAAGGAATATCTTGTATAACCCCGGGAATCTCTATTAGTCTCCGAATCTCGGGACGAGATTCTTTTTAAGGGGGGAAGGTCTGTAACACCCCAGGATTTCATCCCTAATTTTAGTGGTGTTTTCCGACACCTGAATTTTTTTTCTAAGTGTTCCTCCAAAACTTTTGAGAATGATTTGACTTGGGAATTGCTCTCTCAAAATTTCCCCGGTGTCCCCGAACCACTCCAGCACCCGTGATAATTTTTGGGCTTAGGTTTTCTCTCGAAAACCCTAGCCCTGATTATCGAACCTCTAAAACCCTTTACTCCACCTACCAAAGAAAGGCCTGTTTCCAGAGCTGGAAAAATTCCACCAAAAATACCAGAGACTCCCATATCCATATAAAGACATTCCATGCAAAAATATTGCATACTTCAATGCGATATTTCCAAGTTGGGCGATACTTTCTAAAATGCCATTTCCAATTCAGAAATCATCTGGACACATTCCACTCATCCAAAAATTCTGCAATTTTGGTGAGGTGCATGATTTGACCTCCTGATCATTTCACTCCATTGGCCCAACTTCATTTGAGCAACTTTTGAGGTACTTCCTTTGCAAGGCCATTTTCATACCTTTTTAAGATCTTCAAGCAAACCTATATTTAGACAAAACCTATGACCATGAGACTTGGTCACCTTGACCACATGGACCCTAGACACTCAGATCCAGAAGATCACCCCAAGGTGAAGGGTGGAAAATGAATTGCCATGACCATGCCATTATGCCCATTTTTGGGCACCTTGCCAAAACCCAATCTCCCAGTACCCATATGAGCTCAAACTCCATAGACACCCTCCTGTTACTAAAGCCACCCATGACTGAATTTTTGGGATTTTTCTGAGATGGGCAAGGCCCCTAACATTTCATCGAGCACCTTCTGCAGTTCTGTTTTTCAAAAAAATTGGTCGCCCCAACTTGCAAATGTGCAAAAACTTTGTTCGGAAAAGTTGTTGGAAATTAAATTTGGCGCAATGTGACACGGTTAGTTTTTGCTTTGGCGCCCTGGGATGAGAGAACCATCTTGATGCCGATGTCGGCATTGCCTGTGGCATGGTCACCACCGGCATAGCCAAGCCCAGCAGCTGTTCCTCCGACCCTCCTCGCTGTTCCTCGGTCTCGGACCAAACCGGCAGTGGCCGCACCCTCTCCTGCTTCCTAGCTCAGACCGGAGCCGCCCCTATCCTCTCCCTTAAATTCTCTGGCCGAAGTAGGCGCCGTCCACCGCGTGTCAGCTCCCTCCTCGCCGCTGCCCTCGAGCTCGAGTTCAACGTGCGGATTCCCGAGCTGTTCCTGCTCCCGGGGATCAGCTCACGCTCACTCTTATCCCTCCCCATCAATTCCTGTCCGCGGCTAGGCGCACCGGCGCGCATTCAAGCGCCGCGGCATCGGTTGCCCGACGTGCTCGCCCCGAGCTATATAAGGAGCTCCCGAGCCCCTCTCTCGCCGCACCCCATCCTCCTCTCCCCCTCCTGGACCTCTCTGTCCATTTAATCGAGCAACGGCGGAGCCCTGCTCCGATCCCGGCCAAAATCGCCGCCGTCGAATCCTCGGCCGCAGCGAGCTCAAGCCGAGACCGTTCTTCGATTAAACGCGCAGAGCACCTCCTACCCTTCCCCTCTAACTCCTAGTGCAGCCAGTTGAGCTAGCGGAGCACGGTGTGCTCGAGTTCATCCTCGGCCGCCTTGTCCGTGCGCTCGAGCTTGGTGAAGACGGCAGCATGCCTCCCCCCGCCCCCGCCTCCGGTTCCTCCTCCTGCGGCCGCGGCCCGCCACCCCGGACCCGTCCCCGCCGCCGCCGGCCGGCCTCCCACGCCATCCTCGGCCATCCCCGGCCGGTCACCGTGCGACCAATGCAGAGCAAAGGTTGAGGACGCTCTGGATCGATCGATCCGTCGTCGTCGTTTCTTTTTCTTCTTCTTTTACCATTCTGAACCGTTTTTTTTTTCTGACCCAGCAAAGCACAGCAGCACAGCAGCTTAGCAGACCTCGGCCTGCCACCGGCCCGGCCAGGCGCAGCAGCGCAGTGGCACGCTGTAGCGGCCCATTTGCGGCCCGATCTGTTTTTTTTCGCGGGGCATTTTTCTTTTCCCTGCTGGACAGATTTTTAAACACCCACAACTTTTGATCCGTAGCTCCGTTTGAGGTGAATCGAATTTGTAAATTCATAGTTTGAAAATCTCTATCCAGTGGTATATGTTTTATATTTTTGTAAGATGTTTAAATGCTCAGCACCCTTATGCACATGCGTAGGTGTTTTCCCGCGACGACAAAATCGAGACCCTAGACCGCGACGTGTTCGTGACCCTCCAATCCAAATGGTGTCGATCTTCGGAGGCAAGCTAACCCCTTGCTATGAGCAGTCCCGCACCGTTGTTTGTTGTTCGCTTAGTGTTTATATTGTCCGTGTTTAGCATTTATATCATGTCGGTCTATTCTTGTTGCTTTGTTTGTACTTCATCCATGTATGCATTAGATTGATGTTTGAATCATCTGTGCGCCTCGCACTTGCGTGGCTTTGACAACTAAATAACAAAAACATGCGTTGATTGTTTGCTTCTTCTTCAACGCCGAGGCTAGGTGCGGACGAATGTCGGCCCGTGATCCTCGGAGTTGGGGGCATTTGCCAAAGAGTTATTTGCTTCTTGTCCCTCCGTCAAATATGGTTGGCGTAGACCACCCGGACTGCGACGCTTGGGAGCTGACTTTTCATTTGGTTCTTTTTGCCAAGATTGCTGACACCACGTCGAGATGACCCTCGAGTGGAATGGATGCTTTCTTTCTTATGAATGCTTTTCGGTTCATTGTTTGGAGGCTACATGCCTCACCAACTTTGTATTTGATCTATGGTGACACCGGCCGGGTTGCCCGCCACAGTCATCCATTTGCAACCCTATGTTATAATCCACCAGTTGATCTGTGATGACGCTTGTTGGCGGACTCGCCACGATAGTCACCCGGTCGACGCTAATCCACCAGTTGATCTGTGATGACGCTTGTTGGCGGACTCGCCACGATAGTCGCCCGGTTGACGCTAACCAATCGTTTTATTTTATTTCTTACTCAACCCGTGGCTGCTACTGGCCGGAGACATCTCCGCCCTCGCCCGGTTGAACGTGTTGCTTTATTTTCTTTGTCAACCTGAGGCTGGCACCGGCCGGAGGCATCTCCGCCACAGTCGCCCGGTTGATGCAAACTATCTATTGCTTGAAATATTGTGTTGCTAATATTTTGTTGCTTGATGATATATTATTATTGTGGTTGTTGTGTTGGACTAATCCTTTGTTGCTTGGATATGTGTGAATGATGGAACTTGATTAAATGAAACACCCCTCCAAACTTCGATAGGGTCAGTCCATAGTGCCATCAATCTGAACATCGAACGCACTACCACTGTCGCCCCAAATGGAAAGGCCGTAACCTATGTAACCTATCAAGCCTCCTTGATGCTACCCACTTGGCAAGTCTAGTCGGATACTGCATAGTTGTGGTCGGGGCTAGTCTTGTGAAGGTTCCGGAGCTAGGCGTTGCTCATCCGTTGGGGACGTGCCGGATTCACTTCGTCATAAGGCATAGAGTTATGCTGGTAGCTATACAGGGAGTGTCTGGGTAGCGTGAACGGTTATGTATGTGTATCTTGCTGAGTTTGACTTAAGGATGATGTCCTAAAGTGCCGGCTGAGTAAGGTGCATCTAGATGGGTGGTCACTGCAACCTCTCGAGAGTGTGTCAAACTAGCAGCTAGCCTTGTTCCTAGGTTATGGAACAGTTCAGTGTCGGTCACACTATTTGTCCTTTGTCGAGTCCGGAGGTTAAACGTAAGTATTGTTTGAAAGAAAGTGAACAACCTGAATTCACTAAATGAACAATAAGATGCTGCAGGGAATGTTACTTGTGAGGTGAATGGGATGGCGGTGTGATGCGTTGGAAGCCTATAGTTAGGCCAGAGCCAACATCAACCGTGCATGCCCCGGGAGATAGCCAGAGTTGGCTAGATTGATAGCCAGAATTGGCTAGAGGCTTGGAAGCCTGATTGTGTTGCCATGAGTAGTTATAAGATTTGGTACCAACTGTTAGACCCGTCTACTCGTCACAGGTAAGCTCGTTGCATGATTGCCGGTGCACGATCCAACCCCACCTGGCTTGGACTCTGTACTGGTGATACCCCTGTTGCTTGCTTATGACATGTTTGGTTGTCAATGCCATGCTACTTTTATGCCATGTACCTAGAGTAGACTCTTGCCATGTGTAGAATTTTATTTCAAAAGTATATCTTGCTGCATTATTGTTGGATGGTTGGTAGAGAGGGGAAATACTTGCTGAGTGCATAATAATGTACTCACGGGCCTTGTGATTGTGGCCAGATATGGGCGAGGAATCATCTCCTACCATAGCAAGGAGATCGAGAAGGAGCGTGCTAGGATCAGTAGCCCAGCCAGATGCCTGTGGAGTGGAGCCGCTCCAAGCCGTTGCCATAGCCGTCTTCCGCTGCCAGTTAAACTCTGTCCTGAGCCATGCTTGGCTTGATATTTTGTCATGCCTTGATGGCCTTGTAAACCATTTGTAGCCCTTTGGGCCTGATTGTGTAATGATATTCTCGCTATGTTGCATTGTCGTAACGTGCGTCCAGATATCCTGGGCTGGCGCACGGGGCGACCACCTCTCTGGCGACATGTGTCAGAGGGGGGTGCCACAGAGCATGGTATCAGAGCACCAGGCTGGCTGTAGACTACCCTAGCATGAAAAGCCCCGCCTTACTTTTGCCCGACAATGACCCGATGGATTTAACCCATCTCCGCCTAACCGGCATGGCTCGTGTCGGTCAACAGTATGGTGCAGTAGGACCTGTCCCAATCTTCCCCAACAAGACGAGCCGGTTTCTTCCATGAGAAGAAGCCGACCTTACCCAGTGAACCCGAGACCCAGTCCTAGTTGCTTTATAACCCACCCTCGCCAACTCTCTGGCAACCCAACTCCTTTAAAGTAGAATCCCATAGAGGAACCTCGCATCCTTATTCCCCCCAAGGAAAATCTAGTGACCCCAAGAACCCCCGATGGCGACCCTTAATGCCATCTTGGAAACCACCGCCGAGGAGCATTCGAGCTTTCGATTGCTTCTCTGGAGGGCCGTCAACCATATCCTTGGTAGCTCCGTTCGCCCAGTGTATGTGGTGTTCCAGAGCTCACTCTCGTCGGCCGGAGATGAATTCCGGGCCGATGTGAGGATCAGCCCGTGTCCCCGGGGCACGAATCAGCCCTACCTAATCCAGGGAGGCCGCATGCCCACCTTGGGGCTAGCCATCCAGGTAGCAGCCTGGGAATGCCTCGTTCGTCTTCGGTCCTCCGAACCCTTGCTTGCCGAAACTCGGGAGTTCTACTACCTTCCGGCCAGACCACGACCCCGTGGAGAGATGATCCAAGCCGACGTCACGGAGGAGCCTGACCCAGCCCTAATCAACCAAGTTGCTTACGCCATCGCAATGACGAACCTCAACAACCTCTTGATGGAGGAGCTCGTGACCACAAGGAGGAACCTCAGCCGAGCCCGCCTACACCAATACCTAGGGGAAAGCACACCTACACTCTCCCGCAGGCTAGCCCGAAGTGGCAGACCTCCACTTCCAGATCCCGGCCCATCCCGACGAATCCCCGAGCAGGTTCCGATCCTCGAAGGTGTTCCTGTGTCCTCCGACCTTGCGGAGGAAGGGGACGTGGACACCACTCTCCGGCTTGGCCGCACTCCCCCATCTGTGAAGGGCCGTCAAGTGGAGTGAGATCCGTTTAGTTTAGCCGGAGTAGCGCTTATGAGTTGTAGCTGAGAGTTTGTGAGAATGGTTGTAATTGCTATGCTTGCTTGTGTGTGTGTTGGTGTTGTGTCGAGTGTTTAGTAGCCGTTGTGTGCTTGTTATCTGGCATGGTTAAAGTGTTTGTTCCATGTTGTGTCAAGTTTTAGGGCCATAAAAGTGAAGCATTACTTTCTAAAATGATATTTTTCCCCGAGTAGCAAGTTCTACTATCTGTGTGTTAGTGCCTCTGCAATTCTCTCTGCTGCAAGAACAGATCTGTGACAGCTCAGGGAAGACCTCAGGAATGCAAATCTGGATCTAAATCAGCAGTAAAGGCAAGTTTGGTACATCCACAGAGTTCAGGACACAAGGAAAATTTCAGAAACAGAGGATACAAGTTCTACTCCAACATACAACACTCCCACTACCTCAGTGCAGATACAGAAGAGCACCCCAGGAAAATCCTACTACATGCCGCGCTCAGTGGCATCGCCTGAAGATGAGCCTGATTCACCTGAAGCCAGGTCGCGAGCCGCGCGACAACGACGACGGATGGCACGAGCCGCCAGCTGCCCTCCAGCCGAAGGAACCACTGCATCAGCCACCTGCGGCAGCACCACCTGCTCTCCCGCAGCCTGCCCCGCCAGCTCGCTCACCGCCGGCACCGCAGCAGCATCACCGCAAGTGCCGCACCACCAGTCGTACAGAGCCACCAACAAGAGAACCACCGCCGCATACAGCAGTGCCACCACCACCGAAGCCATGACCCAGAAGATCACGATCACGAACAGCTGCTTGAAGAATCCCGCTCCCTCTCGGTGCGCGTAATATTCGTCGAAGATGGCTGAAAGGAAACCCATGGTGGTAATGGAAGAGGAAGGAATTTCAGAGACCTCCGTTTATAGCCGCAAGCTCGGATGCCGCACTGCTCAGCCTCACGCGGGAAAGGAAAAGAATCGCGCGCCATGCTCGGCCAATTGGCGCGAAACCACCAAGGTGCCCAAAGCCGTGATGGCCGCCGCGTCAATGGACAGCACGCGCAGCAGTGCCGCAGAGGAGTGCTTCGCGCACTCAGGGTCAGCCCGGTACGAGGGAAGATGCTGCGAGGAAGAAGAAGATAGAAAGGAAGAAGGAGACTGACAGGTGGACCCCGGACCCACATGTCTGCGAGTAAGAAGATGACCCTCTGTGTACCTCTATCCTTTTCTCAACAGATCAGTCCCTCATCTCTCCTCTGTTCATAGGGAAAATTTTTTTTCCAAAATAATTTTGGGGATGGCCCTACCCCACAGGGTTTGCAAGTCAATTTTGGGCGAAACAGATGCTTTCTCTTGAAAAGAAACCTTTTTCTTTTTCAAAACCTGTGTATACATGACAATGTATATGCAGCTTTTCTAAAATAAAAACCCTAGATAGGGAATATGGTTGGCATGTCCCTAATCTGTTTGTTTTGCAAAATTTGGTTGTTGGTTGATGATCTGTGTGTAGGTCTTGTTTGATCTTGCCACGCTTGTGTTGGTTGAACTAAAAACCATAGGTTTAAATTTTGTTATTTAACCATAGTAAAGAACCTATGTTGATTGGTTGAGTGAGCCACTGCCATGCCATCCTTAGAATGCATTAAGTGGGACAACAGTATCACGCCTTGATGATGGTTGTTCTAGAAATATCGTGCTGAGAGTTAATCGTTTGGATGATAAGCTCTAATGTTTTGTAGAAAAGGGTTTTAATATTTTAAATATAGGGGTGGATTAAACCATACAAGGAATATCTTGTATAACCCCGGGAATCTCTATTAGTCTCCGAATCTCGGGACGAGATTCTTTTTAAGGGGGGAAGGTCTGTAACACCCCAGGATTTCATCCCTAATTTTAGTGGTGTTTTCCGACACCTGAATTTTTTTTCTAAGTGTTCCTCCAAAACTTTTGAGAATGATTTGACTTGGGAATTGCTCTCTCAAAATTTCCCCGGTGTCCCCGAACCACTCCAGCACCCGTGATAATTTTTGGGCTTAGGTTTTCTCTCGAAAACCCTAGCCCTGATTATCGAACCTCTAAAACCCTTTACTCCACCTACCAAAGAAAGGCCTGTTTCCAGAGCTGGAAAAATTCCACCAAAAATACCAGAGACTCCCATATCCATATAAAGACATTCCATGCAAAAATATTGCATACTTCAATGCGATATTTCCAAGTTGGGCGATACTTTCTAAAATGCCATTTCCAATTCAGAAATCATCTGGACACATTCCACTCATCCAAAAATTCTGCAATTTTGGTGAGGTGCATGATTTGACCTCCTGATCATTTCACTCCATTGGCCCAACTTCATTTGAGCAACTTTTGAGGTACTTCCTTTGCAAGGCCATTTTCATACCTTTTTAAGATCTTCAAGCAAACCTATATTTAGACAAAACCTATGACCATGAGACTTGGTCACCTTGACCACATGGACCCTAGACACTCAGATCCAGAAGATCACCCCAAGGTGAAGGGTGGAAAATGAATTGCCATGACCATGCCATTATGCCCATTTTTGGGCACCTTGCCAAAACCCAATCTCCCAGTACCCATATGAGCTCAAACTCCATAGACACCCTCCTGTTACTAAAGCCACCCATGACTGAATTTTTGGGATTTTTCTGAGATGGGCAAGGCCCCTAACATTTCATCGAGCACCTTCTGCAGTTCTGTTTTTCAAAAAAATTGGTCGCCCCAACTTGCAAATGTGCAAAAACTTTGTTCGGAAAAGTTGTTGGAAATTAAATTTGGCGCAATGTGACACGGTTAGTTTTTGCTTTGGCGCCCTGGGATGAGAGAACCATCTTGATGCCGATGTCGGCATTGCCTGTGGCATGGTCACCACCGGCATAGCCAAGCCCAGCAGCTGTTCCTCCGACCCTCCTCGCTGTTCCTCGGTCTCGGACCAAACCGGCAGTGGCCGCACCCTCTCCTGCTTCCTAGCTCAGACCGGAGCCGCCCCTATCCTCTCCCTTAAATTCTCTGGCCGAAGTAGGCGCCGTCCACCGCGTGTCAGCTCCCTCCTCGCCGCTGCCCTCGAGCTCGAGTTCAACGTGCGGATTCCCGAGCTGTTCCTGCTCCCGGGGATCAGCTCACGCTCACTCTTATCCCTCCCCATCAATTCCTGTCCGCGGCTAGGCGCACCGGCGCGCATTCAAGCGCCGCGGCATCGGTTGCCCGACGTGCTCGCCCCGAGCTATATAAGGAGCTCCCGAGCCCCTCTCTCGCCGCACCCCATCCTCCTCTCCCCCTCCTGGACCTCTCTGTCCATTTAATCGAGCAACGGCGGAGCCCTGCTCCGATCCCGGCCAAAATCGCCGCCGTCGAATCCTCGGCCGCAGCGAGCTCAAGCCGAGACCGTTCTTCGATTAAACGCGCAGAGCACCTCCTACCCTTCCCCTCTAACTCCTAGTGCAGCCAGTTGAGCTAGCGGAGCACGGTGTGCTCGAGTTCATCCTCGGCCGCCTTGTCCGTGCGCTCGAGCTTGGTGAAGACGGCAGCATGCCTCCCCCCGCCCCCGCCTCCGGTTCCTCCTCCTGCGGCCGCGGCCCGCCACCCCGGACCCGTCCCCGCCGCCGCCGGCCGGCCTCCCACGCCATCCTCGGCCATCCCCGGCCGGTCACCGTGCGACCAATGCAGAGCAAAGGTTGAGGACGCTCTGGATCGATCGATCCGTCGTCGTCGTTTCTTTTCTTCTTCTTTTACCATTCTGAACCGTTTTTTTTTTCTGACCCAGCAAAGCACAGCAGCACAGCAGCTTAGCAGACCTCGGCCTGCCACCGGCCCGGCCAGGCGCAGCAGCGCAGTGGCACGCTGTAGCGGCCCATTTGCGGCCCGATCTGTTTTTTTTCGCGGGGCATTTTTCTTTTCCCTGCTGGACAGATTTTTAAACACCCACAACTTTTGATCCGTAGCTCCGTTTGAGGTGAATCGAATTTGTAAATTCATAGTTTGAAAATCTCTATCCAGTGGTATATGTTTTATATTTTTGTAAGATGTTTAAATGCTCAGCACCCTTATGCACATGCGTAGGTGTTTTCCCGCGACGACAAAATCGAGACCCTAGACCGCGACGTGTTCGTGACCCTCCAATCCAAATGGTGTCGATCTTCGGAGGCAAGCTAACCCCTTGCTATGAGCAGTCCCGCACCGTTGTTTGTTGTTCGCTTAGTGTTTATATTGTCCGTGTTTAGCATTTATATCATGTCGGTCTATTCTTGTTGCTTTGTTTGTACTTCATCCATGTATGCATTAGATTGATGTTTGAATCATCTGTGCGCCTCGCACTTGCGTGGCTTTGACAACTAAATAACAAAAACATGCGTTGATTGTTTGCTTCTTCTTCAACGCCGAGGCTAGGTGCGGACGAATGTCGGCCCGTGATCCTCGGAGTTGGGGGCATTTGCCAAAAGAGTTATTTGCTTCTTGTCCCTCCGTCAAATATGGTTGGCGTAGACCACCCGGACTGCGACGCTTGGGAGCTGACTTTTCATTTGGTTCTTTTTGCCAAGATTGCTGACACCACGTCGAGATGACCCTCGAGTGGAATGGATGCTTTCTTTCTTATGAATGCTTTTCGGTTCATTGTTTGGAGGCTACATGCCTCACCAACTTTGTATTTGATCTATGGTGACACCGGCCGGGTTGCCCGCCACAGTCATCCATTTGCAACCCTATGTTATAATCCACCAGTTGATCTGTGATGACGCTTGTTGGCGGACTCGCCACGATAGTCACCCGGTCGACGCTAATCCACCAGTTGATCTGTGATGACGCTTGTTGGCGGACTCGCCACGATAGTCGCCCGGTTGACGCTAACCAATCGTTTTATTTTATTTCTTACTCAACCCGTGGCTGCTACTGGCCGGAGACATCTCCGCCCTCGCCCGGTTGAACGTGTTGCTTTATTTTCTTTGTCAACCTGAGGCTGGCACCGGCCGGAGGCATCTCCGCCACAGTCGCCCGGTTGATGCAAACTATCTATTGCTTGAAATATTGTGTTGCTAATATTTTGTTGCTTGATGATATATTATTATTGTGGTTGTTGTGTTGGACTAATCCTTTGTTGCTTGGATATGTGTGAATGATGGAACTTGATTAAATGAAACACCCCTCCAAACTTCGATAGGGTCAGTCCATAGTGCCATCAATCTGAACATCGAACGCACTACCACTGTCGCCCCAAATGGAAAGGCCGTAACCTATGTAACCTATCAAGCCTCCTTGATGCTACCCACTTGGCAAGTCTAGTCGGATACTGCATAGTTGTGGTCGGGGCTAGTCTTGTGAAGGTTCCGGAGCTAGGCGTTGCTCATCCGTTGGGGACGTGCCGGATTCACTTCGTCATAAGGCATAGAGTTATGCTGGTAGCTATACAGGGAGTGTCTGGGTAGCGTGAACGGTTATGTATGTGTATCTTGCTGAGTTTGACTTAAGGATGATGTCCTAAAGTGCCGGCTGAGTAAGGTGCATCTAGATGGGTGGTCACTGCAACCTCTCGAGAGTGTGTCAAACTAGCAGCTAGCCTTGTTCCTAGGTTATGGAACAGTTCAGTGTCGGTCACACTATTTGTCCTTTGTCGAGTCCGGAGGTTAAACGTAAGTATTGTTTGAAAGAAAGTGAACAACCTGAATTCACTAAATGAACAATAAGATGCTGCAGGGAATGTTACTTGTGAGGTGAATGGGATGGCGGTGTGATGCGTTGGAAGCCTATAGTTAGGCCAGAGCCAACATCAACCGTGCATGCCCCGGGAGATAGCCAGAGTTGGCTAGATTGATAGCCAGAATTGGCTAGAGGCTTGGAAGCCTGATTGTGTTGCCATGAGTAGTTATAAGATTTGGTACCAACTGTTAGACCCGTCTACTCGTCACAGGTAAGCTCGTTGCATGATTGCCGGTGCACGATCCAACCCCACCTGGCTTGGACTCTGTACTGGTGATACCCCTGTTGCTTGCTTATGACATGTTTGGTTGTCAATGCCATGCTACTTTTATGCCATGTACCTAGAGTAGACTCTTGCCATGTGTAGAATTTTATTTCAAAAGTATATCTTGCTGCATTATTGTTGGATTGTTGGTAGAGAGGGGAAATACTTGCTGAGTGCATAATAATGTACTCACGGGCCTTGTGATTGTGGCCAGATATGGGCGAGGAATCATCTCCTACCATAGCAAGGAGATCGAGAAGGAGCGTGCTAGGATCAGTAGCCCAGCCAGATGCCTGTGGAGTGGAGCCGCTCCAAGCCGTTGCCATAGCCGTCTTCCGCTGCCAGTTAAACTCTGTCCTGAGCCATGCTTGGCTTGATATTTTGTCATGCCTTGATGGCCTTGTAAACCATTTGTAGCCCTTTGGGCCTGATTGTGTAATGATATTCTCGCTATGTTGCATTGTCGTAACGTGCGTCCAGATATCCTGGGCTGGCGCACGGGGCGACCACCTCTCTGGCGACATGTGTCAGAGGGGGGTGCCACAGGTTGGCCAGAGACCGAGATAACCCTCCATGAAGGAGACGAAGGCGGAGAGCGTGGTGAAGGCGTTTGCCGGGAGTTGGTGCGGTTGGAGACCGAATTTGTTGAGAAAGTGCCGGAAGAAAGCGCTGGCGGGTAGGCCGAATCCTCGCTCGAAGTGCGCGATGAAGACGACGTACTCGCCTTCTTGCAAATCCGGGGTCATCTCTGGACCCGGAACTCGGCACGCTACCCCGGCAGGGATCCGCCGGGTCCGAATCAACCAATCTATGTCGGCTTGGCGGACATAAGAGCCCTCCCAGGCAGCCCGGATGGATTCCTCGGCTACTCCCTCTTCAACCACCTCTGCCACCTCGAGGCTGGGGTTGTTCGACATGTCGGAGAAGAGTTTTGGAGAGCTACAAAAGGAGTCACGGCATCAAGATCAAAATCGTCACAGTAAAAAGAAAAAGAAAAAACTAGAAGCAAACGGGGAAGATTATGAGTGTTTGCATCTAACCTAGATGCCGAAGAGCTAATGAGCAAGGAGGAAGGGAAGAAAAGGTTCTACGGTGGCTAATCCACCGGCGGCAAACCGCATCTGCGACTGCAAGTTCACCGGCGGTGCCGGATACATCGCCGCGGTGATGAACTCGAGGAAGAACAAGAACTTCCGTGGATTCAAAACCTTAATGTGCAAAAGAGAAGAAGAGAAGGGAATCCTACCGCGGTGTCGCGGTGTACGGCGGTGGCGCTGTGCGTCGGCGGCGCTAGCGTCCGGTGGCTCGTCGGCACGCGCAGTCCGTGCGTGCAAGCGGCGGCGGTGCTGTGCGCGGTGGCGTGCGGCGTTGCTTGGGCTCTGCGCGCTGGAGAAGAGAACGAAGCAAGAGGAGAATGAATGCGGAGGGGAAGACGATGCTCTCCCCCTACTATTTAAGGGCGGCGGAGGAGATCGTGGGCGCGGGATTTGCTGCGCGCGATCTCGTAACCGACGGGGAGTTATGGCCCCACGATCTCCGCCACGATTTCCTCTGTGGATTAACCGCCGCACGATCGGCCACACGGTGGGTCGCAGAGAGCTAACGGTTACCACGCCGCACACTTGATCGGGCAGGACCCGAGGAGACGCGGGCGGCGCGGTCAAAGACCGCACTTGATTGCTTGCGTGCGCACAGTCTCCGAGGTGACCGGCGTGACGCAAGTGGCGTGCGTGCCAGTGGCACGTCCATCCGGGCGCAAGAGTCGAGGTGTTGGGCAGAGATGCTCTGCCACGTAGAGGAACCAAGGACTCGGAAAAATTGTGGGATCTTCCGGTGATTCGGAACGATCCGACATCAAAGTCGAATATCATGATGGAAGGTAAAAACTGCTTTCCGACATATAAATTGTTTACCGACGTATGTTATGTCGGTGATCACTTAAGAATGTTGGTTTTACGGGTAAACCTGCCGTGGTCCTACATCTGAGGCTGCAGGATCGCGCCAGCTTCGGGGACTAATGTCGGGGGGAAGCCCCCGAGTGGGGTCAATATGGTAAAATAAGGTTGACTCGGAGTTGACCGAGTCAACGGAAACCGACATATCATACTGGCTTATCCGGATTCGTCCGAGTCAGGTCAAACCGACATAGCCTTATGTCGGATCATGCTTATTATATGTCGGACTATCCTTCATTGTTCTTATGTGCAGGAGGGAGTAAACCGAGTTACCAGCTTAGGGTACACTTATGTCTGTTGAAGGTTATCCCGGAAGATGGACAGAGTTCCTTGAGACACGGAGCGAGACAAGGGCGGCGGCGTGCCGCAAGTGGACGGCACGCCAAGCCTCGGCCACGCCTCTGACGCGTGCGGCGCGGCACAGTGGCGCCAAGCCTAGGCTTGGGCGTGCTGTCGGGTGCAGCGGCGACCGTGGCGACCAGCGCTGCCACGGTCTGGGCATGGCGCAGCGGCGCCCGTGCCGGCCGGAGACCAAGGGGTATGGCGCCAGTAGCATTGTTTTACACTGTAACCCTGGGTTTCTCTATATAAGGGGTACCAGGGGCTCCTCTTACAGGGACGATTCCCAGACGTTACGCAGAGACGCTGAGCAGCTACTTAGCAGTTCCTGGGAGCTAGAGGAGAGCCAGAGAGCTATTCTCAGACTCGGTAGAGGCTTAGATCTTGCAGCTCTTTGCATACAGCTCAAGGAGCAAGCTTGTAACTAGTTGTAATCCACATATAAATCAAGTAGTAGGCAGGAGTAGGGGTGTTATCTCCTCACGAGAGCCCCGAACCTGGGTAAATCGTGTGCGTGTGTGTAAGTGAGTGTGTGTCTCTTGTCTGTACGCCGTGCGTGCAAGCCCTCCCCGGTACCTCCAGCGTCCAATCGGCCCCACATCAAGCCTATATGGCATCTGCCGTGACACCACCACGACATAAACATGGAGGATTATCAATAAGCATAGGACCATCATCTAAAGCATCATCATATAGCATGTCTAAACCATGTTCTTCATCATTTGTAGAATCATAAAAGCAAAGTTTATCATCAGCAAAATCTTGAGTGTTACCCTCATCCATAGGTGGTGAAGGTGGATGTTTCCTCTCTTCATTCTCTAGTTGTTCATCATTTTCTTCATCTTCTTGCTCTTCATTGTCCTACTCTTGGGGCTGCATGGGCATCAACAAGCTTAGGCTTTTGTCATCTTCTTCACATACTTCCTCTTCCAAGCTTATGTTTTCATCATCTTCTTCCTGCAAAACATTAGATCTTCCTTGGGCAAATCTCTTCCTTGTGTCAACAACATAGATATTTTCATCAAATTCATCTATGCAGATATTAAGGATAATGGCAGTCATATTTTTAGATTGAGAAGCTATAGGGCAGGTTTTATGTTCATCAATGAAGGTTTTTAATTCATAGGCTGCCACAAAAATAACAAATTGCTCTACTTCTGCCATCCCTAAGTGAGCATAATTCCTTGTATGGCAAGTTGCAATAACAGGTTCAACATTATTGGAAGGGCATTGGAATTCAAAGTGTCTACAGTATTCAGAGCAACAAGTTTCTTCCTTATGGCAATTAAGCAGCTTACTAGCAATTTCATTTAGATACCTCATGATTTTTTTTAATCTTCTCCCTTCAAAAGATACACTAAATTCAGCAGCTATCATGGCATTTTTATAATAGTTTTCCATTTTTATTTTTTTTTTGGGTTTTTTATAAATGCAAAACTGAAAGTAAAACTAAACTAAATGCAAAACTGAAAGTAAACAAGAGTATATGCAAAACTGAAAATAAAAATCTAGTGCAAACAAGAATAAAAACTTAAGCGCTACACTCCCCGGCAACGGCGCCAGAAAACGTCTTGATACCCACAAGTATAGGGGATCGTTGAAGTCTTCGATGTGTAAGTATAGTATCGATCCCACGAGGAGTAGAAGGTATAAGTATTTATCCTCTCAAATAAGAGTGTCACTTCCCTTATTATCTATGCACTAGACAAACTAAAATGATTAAATGATGCAAGTGTTTTTGGGTTTTTGGTGTAGAGTTTGCAATAAAGTAAAATGCTGAGAATGCAATATGACAAGTGAAAGCTCTAAAAGAGAGAAAGCCCAATCCTCTATGCAGCAAGAGGACAAGCTCAAGTGTGTGTTTCTTATAGGTGGAGAGAGTTCCCAAGGGCTACTTAGACTTCATGGCATAAATATTTCTAGAACAACAAGGTAAACAATTTGTCAAGTTTTAATCTTCTTTGGACGGAGCCATAATTAGGAATAGCTAATAAATAAACTACACCTCTTATGATGGATCAAAGTGCCAAGTAAATGACTACACAAGAGTTATTAAGACATAAAGTCCCACCATAGCATTAATCTTTAAGGTCCCCGATACTAATACCCCATAAAGTAACTTCATAACTTGGTCTTAGGTTTACATGTCCCCCTAAGACCTCCTCAATTCATTACATCATAGTGTTCTCCTATGAGCCCATATAGGTGAAGTGATATGCAGTCGACGTTCGCACAACACCATCATAGAATTACATCAAAGATAAAAACTAGACAAGATACCAACACATGTTATATAAAAATCATTGCCAATTCATCCTATGCCCCCAGGAACATGAGAGAACTACTCACAACGCCAAGACATGATATGATTCAGTGGTACAAGTGATACAACACAATCTGAAACTATGATCTCCCCACAAAACAATGACAAGTAGCAATTCACAAACATGTAAAATAGCACTTAGACAATGGCTAGGGATCAACCAATCTCAAACTATGAGGGGGATGAAGTGGATCACGAAGATGGTGATGAAGATGGTGATGGAGATGGTGATGGTCTTGGCGGTGGTGTTGATGGAGACTCCGGAGGGGGGATGGAGAAGACCTCCGGAGGTGGTTCCGGTGGCGTTTCCCCCCTCCGATCTTCTCCGGCGGCAGCCTTCTGTCTCTTTGTTTCTGGTTTTGTGTTTCTCCGCCACCTCCCTCTGGAAAACGTCGGGGGACTATTTTTATAGTCGTTTTTAGGTCACGAGGAAGCTTCTGGGCGAAGGATCGATGCAAACGGGGCCACGAGGGCTAAAATAGGTGGGCCCACGCGGCCTGATACTGTAGCCGCGTGGGGTCCCCTATTTTGGCCCTCTGGCCTCCGTTCGTTTGCTTCTTTCGCTCCTAGGTCTTCCTCCTTCCAAAATAATGATCCTCGTAAATTTTCAGCTCATTTGGACGTCGTTTGGGTCTAAACATCAAAATATAGAAAATAGGGTTTTCTGCCAGTGCAGGGTTAATTCCAAATAAATGGGGAAACTGTGAATTATCCCCAAAATCATTATAAAACAATGATATAACCCTTATATGATGGAAATATGATTGAAATATGAGAATTATAATGCAAAGTTCATGTATGCATTTTACATGCATCACCTGCATCAAGAAGAGGGTCTGATTGAAGGTCAAGATAACCTCAAAGAGTATATCACGGACTATTATAAAGGTCTGTTTGGGGCTCCGGAGGAAGGAAACTTCTCTCTTGATGAGTCACGAACAGATGATATTACCCAAGTGACTCCTGAGGAAAATAACCTGCTTATCGCACCTTTCTCGGAAGAGGAGATAAGTAAGGCGATTAACCAAATGGAGCATAATAAGGCGCCTGGGCCTGATGGTTTTCCGGCTGAGTTTTATCAGCATTTTTGGGATGTCATCAAGCCTGATTTGTTAGAGATTTTCAGTTGTTTACATGCTGGTCAGCTCGAACTTTATCGCCTTAATTTTGGGGAAATCGTTTTGTTACCTAAGATCCAAGAGGCTGAGAGGGTACAACAGTATCGGCCGATATGTCTCTTGAATATTAGTTTCAAAATCTTTACAAAGGTCGCGACGTTAAGGTTGAATTCGGTAGCCGATCATGTGATTAAACCTACCCAAACTGCTTTTATGCAAGGGAGGAATATCCTTGATGGTGTCTTTGTTTTACACGAGACTGTACATGAGATGCATACGAAGAAACTTAACGGGGTACTTTTCAAAATTGATTTTGAAAAGGCCTATGACAAAGTGAAGTGGCCGTTCTTACTACAGACTCTGAGAATGAAAGGGTTCTCGGAGGAGTGGTGTGCCCTAATTCGTAACTTTGTAGTGGGAGGTAGCGTGGCGATAAAAGTCAATGATGACGTCGGACGCTACTTCCAAACTAAAAAGGGATTAAGGCAAGGTGATCCGTTGTCACCTATACTATTTAATATAGTGGCTGACATGCTGACCATCATGATTGAGCGGGCCAAAGTGGATGGTCAGATTGAAGGGTTAGTACCACATCTGGTTGATGGGGGGCTTTCCATACTTCAATATGCGGATGATACAATTCTTTTTATGGAACATGATCTTGATAAAGCATCGAATTTGAAATTGATATTATCAGCATTCGAGCAATTATCGGGATTAAAAATTAATTTCCATAAAAGTGAATTGTTTTGCTTCGGCGAGGCTCAGGAAGCAGCTGCTCAATATGCCGACATATTTGGTTGTGAGCAGGGTCAATTTCCTATAATGTACTTGGGTATCCCAATACATTATCGGAAACTGACTAATGCGGAATGGAAACATGTCGAGGAACGTCTGCAGGCAAGTCTGTCTAGCTGGAAAGGAAAATTACTATCCCTTGGTGGAAGATTGGTTCTCATTAATTCAGTACTTACTAACATGGTACTGTATATGATATCCTTCTTCCAGCTACCGAAAGGGGTCTTGCATAAATTGGATTACTTCTGATCAAGATTCTTTTGGCAAGGGGATGGTGAGAAAAAGAAATATTGACTGGCTAAATGGGATGTTGTTTGCCGACCAAAAGATGAAGGGGGGTTGGGTATCCATGATCTTTGTATCAAGAATTCAGCCCTCCTAGGCAAGTGGCTTTTTAAGCTGCTGACCGAAGATGGTATTTGGCAAAAACTTCTCAGAAGGAAATACATCGGGTTAAAATCGGTAATATAGGTAGTATGGAAACCTGGTGATTCCCACTTTTGGGCTGGCCTAATTGCGACTAAGAAACATTTCTTTCGCTTTGGTGTATTTAATATTAAGGATGGCACGGAAATTAGATTCTGGGAGGATAAGTGGTTAGGTGATACCACACTCCGGGAGCAATATCCGGCTCTATATAATATTGTCCGTCACAAAGGGGATACTATAGCTACTGTTATGTAGAGCTCACCACCTAATGTGATGTTCAGACGAGATTTATTTGGACCAAGATTAACGTCTTGGAACGCCTTGTTGGAACGGTTGGCGATGGTTCAACTCACACAAGGGTCCGATGAATTTCGATGGAATTTATGCGGGAATGGAAAGTTCTCAGTAGATTCTTTATATAGGGTGCTTGTGCACTCCGATATACCAGTCGATGATAACAAAAAAAATATGTCAGATGAAGATTCCACTGAAAATAAAACTGTTCTCATGGTATCTTCATAGGGGTGTCATCTTAACAAAAGATAACCTTGTCAAACAGAATTGGCACGGAAATACCAAGTGTGTTTTTTGTTCAAACTAGGAGACAATTAAACACTTATTCTTCGAGTGTAGTTTCGTACGGTCTATATGGTCAGCTATCCAAATAGCGTCTAACTTATATCCACCCAAATCGGTTGCAAACGTTTTCGGCAACTGGTTACATGGGATTGATAAAAAGTTGAGAATGATTATACGGGTGGGAGCGATTGCCGTTATATGGGCACTTTGGCTAAGTAGAAATGACAAGGTTTTCGATGATAAAAATGTTTCTCATATGCAGGTTCTCTACCGAAGCACAGGTATTCTCCATTCGTGGTCCACCTTACAACGAGGGGGACATCAAGACCTCTTTATGGAGGTGTGACACCCCCCTCTAACACATGTTGCCAGAGAGGCAGTCGCCCCGTTCGCTAGCCCAGGATATCCGGACGTACGTTACGACAATGCAACATAGCGGAAATATCATTACACAATCAGGCCCAGAGGGCTACAAACGGTTTACATGGCCATCAAGGCATGAGACATTATCATGGCCAAGAATGGCACGGGACAGAGTTTTAACTGGCAGCGAAAGACGACTAAAACAACGGCTTGGAGTAGCTCCATTCCACAGGCATCTGGCTAGACTACTGATCCTAGCACGCTCTTACTCCATCTCTTTGCTATGGTAGAAGATGAATACTCTCAATGTCTGGCCACATGAAAAGCCAGTTTGAGTACAATGACGTACTCGCAAGTAAACAACCACAAGACATGAACAGTCAAGAAGTCAGGCAACAAGTAGCTAGCAACAGAAATAATCTAAACATGGCAAGTATCTACTTACGGCAGTCCAAGTGGGTAGCAACAAGGCAGCACAACAACTCATGGCATAAGCAAATAATAGGGGTGTCACCAGTACAGAGTCCCAACCAGGTGGGGTTGGATCGTATACCGATGATCACACAAGAGAACTTACCTGTGATGAATAACGGGGGTACCCATTGGTACCAAATATTAAACATCACCTATCATCACCACTAGGCCCCACGGCCTTATCACATTTGTCAAACTGCTAGGCCCAGTGGCCTCATATCTCTGCTCGGGGCATGCACGGCTGACGTTGGCTCGGGCCCAACTCTAGGCTCCCAACGATCACACCGTCACCCCCAAACACGGGTAACCATCCACAACTCAAATAACATTCCCTGCATCAGCCTATTGTAATCAGGTTGTTCATCTTTCTTTCAAACCGAACTTAAGTTTAACCTTCGGACTCGACAAAGGACAATAGTGTGACCGACACTGAACTGTTCCATAACCTAGGAACAAGGCTAGCTGCTAGACGATACACTCTCAAGAGGTTGCAGTTACCACCCATCTAAATGCACCTTGCTTCGCGACGGCAAGATACACTTACATAACCGTTCACGCTACCAAGACACTCCTTGTATAGCTACCGACTTACCACTCGGGCTAAGTCTTATGACGAAGTGAATCCGGCACGTCCCCAACTCATGAGCAACGCCTAGCTCCGGAACCTTCGCAAGACTAGCCCCGACCACAACTATGCAGTATCCGACTAGACTTGCCAAGTGGGTAGCATCAAAGGAGGCTTGATAGGTTACATAGGCTATGGCTCTCCCATTTGGGTGACAGTGGTAGTGCGTTCAATGTTCAGATTAGTGGCACTATGGACTGACCCTATCGATGTTTGGAGGGGGGTTTCATTTAGTCCAGTTTCATTCAACAACAAGTCCAAACAACAGAGGATTAGTCCAACACAATAACGGATTAGTCCAACACAACAAGTATAATATCTTATCAGCATGAAACAGATTAGTCCAATGCAAATCCACAATATCTTATCAACATGAACAGAAACAAACTGCACATAATAGTTCAAGCAATATGTAGTTAGTTCAATCAATGGTTAGTTTCAACTGGGCGATGGCGGAGATAACTCCGACCAGTGACAGCCACAGATTGGGTAAAATAAAATAAAATAGCACAGTCAAACGGGCGATGGCGGAGATAACTCCGACCAGTGACAACCGCAGATTGAGTAAAAGAAAATAAAACAGCACAGTTGGTTAGCGTCAATCGGGCGATGGTGGAGATACCTCCGACCAGTGACAGCCACAGATCGACTACAAAAGTTAGTGGAGCCGTCCACGCGATCCCGTTCCTCCATTCCATTGACTGTGGTGGTTCCCCCAGTCCATCGTCGCCGGAATGGTACCGTCCAACGCATGCCACAACTCTACAGAAAAGTAGCCGCTTCAATCCACTTGGGCAGGACCCAACGTGTATTTAGACGGGGTACCGGAACTCAACCCACGGGACATGGGTTTATCGTATTACAGGTATGAAACAAAGTCACGATATCTCATGACGCACAGTTGACAGGATGTAAACAAGGCCACGATATCTCGTGACGCACAGTTGACAGATGATAAGCAATAAAATGCACCTATATGGCAAGGTAAAATGCAAACAAACAAACACCGCTTGAGTGTTCATAGAAAGTTGTTAGCTTGCCTTCGACGATCGACGCCATTTGGTTTCGGGGTCACGGGCACGTCGCGGGTTAGGGTCTCGGTTTGCCGGTACCGTGGAACACCTATGCAAGCATACAAGTGTGCTGAGCACCTAAACATCATACAAAAATATAAAACCTATACCACTGGATCGAGCTTTTAAAACTATGAATTTACAAATTTGAATCACCTCCAACGGAGCTACGGTTCAAAAGTTATGACCCGGCGACGGATAGCTATTTGCTGCTCACTCGGAAAAAAAAACAGCACGGGCTGCTTCTGAACCGGGCCGGACTGGTCGCGCTTTTCAGCAAAGTACGCTTTCACCTGAGGAAAGCGTAAAGTGCAAAATACGTCTTCAGCCGAACCGATTGAAGCTTCTCCTTGCTCTCGTACGGGAGAGCTCGGGGAGGAGGTCGAGGACGACCGCGTTGCCGTCCGCCGGGGCAGCTAGGCCGCCGGCGATTGGCGGGCCGAGGGCCGACGCCGGCGATGCAAGAGGCCACGTCGGGCTGCGCCGCGCCCGCGGGATGGCCAGGGACCGCGGAGGTCGCCGTCCGGGGCGACGCCGTGCTGGCCAGGACGGGCTCCCGGGAGGACGCCGGCGATGAGGGGGGGCCGAGGACGGCGGCGGGGGCGGCCACGCCGGGCCTGCCTTGTGCGTGGGAGGGGCCAGGGACGCCGACTGCGGTGGGAAGGGGCGTCGGGCCGAGCTCGCGATAGGGGGGCCCACAGGAGGACGCGGCGCCGGCGACTGGGCGGGCCGAGGCGGACGCCGACGACGCGGGCAGCCGCGTCGGGCCTCACCGCGACCGCCGTGGAGGGCTAGGGGACGGCAAAGGTCGACGGCGTGGAAGCTTCCCACGCGTCGCGCGCGAACTCGCAGTCTCGGCCATGGTGGCCAAAAACTTGGAGCCACGGAGATGGATTCCTTCGACGAACTGGAGCCGGGGAAGGGTAGCTACGACCTGCAAGGACTGTCTCTGTCGATATGCAGGAACAACAATGCTCACAAACCACTCATCGATCCAAAGATCGACGTGGTGCTTCACGGCCGCATCAAGAAGAGTAGGAGCTTTGTTCCCGTTCGTGTGCACCGACAGAGAGGTCCAGGAGAGGGGAGAGGAGGGTATGCTGCGCGCAGGTGGGGAGCTCGGGTTGCTCCTTATATAGGCAGGGGACAAGGAGATGGATAGCGACACTTCGATGCTTGCTCCAAAAATAAAATCAGACGAAGGGGATAAGGACGGGAGCTGGATAGGGACGCCGAGCTGGATGCACAGCACTCCACAGTGAAGTTACTGCGCGGGATTAGGCACGGTTTTAGGGTTAAGCGAGATTTAGGGCTTGCCAAAATGCGTACGTCCGGGACGCCTAGAGCGCGACGCGAGTGACATTGTCATGTCCCCGTTGACTCGGGGCTCCAAAAGAAAATGGTTCGCTTCACCTTGTGCCAAATTTAAAAACCTACCAGAGCCTAGTTGAAAGTCTCAGCTGGTTTGCAACTTGGTTTAAGCAAAATTTCAGAAAACCTAGGGCTCACTAGGTGCTCGATGAAATGATCAGGGCTTTGCACATCTCAGAAAAATCCCCAAAATTCACAGTAGGCTAGAATGGGTGTATATAGTGTGTCTGTGGAGTTTGAGCTCAATTGGATACATGGAAGATGGTCAAATAAATTGGTGTTCAAAAAGTTCCCTAATGGCATGGGCATGCTAAATGCACTTCCTCAAATGATCTTGACATGATCTTCTGGATATGTAGCTATATATGGGAGTTTTTCATCTTGGCAAAGCACCAATGCCAAATGATTTTTGTATCTAGGGTTTGCTTTGGAATTGGCTATTATGCATGAAAAGGGCATTACAAAGGAAGTACCCCAAATATTGATCAAATGAGGTTGGGCCAATGAAGTGAAATGTTCAAGAGGTTAAATCATCCACTTCACCAAAATTGCAGAATTTCTTTATGAGTGGAAGGGGTCCAGATAATTTTTGGATTGAAAATGGCAGAATAGGCAATATGAATAAACTTGGAATTATTGCATGGGATTATGAAATATTTTTCCATGGGAGTGATGTATATGTATGAGGGAACCATCTGTTAGCTTGGTGGAATTTAATTCAAGCTGCAATTGTGGTGGTGGCTTTGGTAGGGTAGAAGGGAGGGGTTTTGGAATGTCCAACTGGAACCAATGTTTGACAGACAAACAATGGCATGGAAATATGGTGGAGGTTGACAAAGTTCGAGGATCATTGGGAAAAAATTCTAAGAGAGCGAATCCAAAGTCAAATCAAAGACCAATAGGTTGAAAGAAAATAGTTTGAGAACAGAAAAAGTTTTTCAGGCGCGAGAAAACATTACTAACATTAGGGACGAATTTTCGGGATGTTACAGGAGGCATGTTCAAGGTTGGAATAGGTGGCGAGGGAAAAAAATTTACGACATGGATGGCCGCTTGATAGCCGCATTGGTCCTTCATAGGCCTGCAAGCAAGCTTCCGATGCAGCGTTTTACATTATCATACCGATTGTATTTCGTCTACATTTGTGATCTTTTATTTTTTCTATACTTTTGTGGCTGTGTGCATTTTTTATGCAGAGGCTGGGTGTAATACTTTTTATTAAGTAATAAAAGCCCTTTATCAAAAAAAAATCGTACGGCCTAGAGCTAAGCTACGAGAAAAATCGGGAAAAAAACCTTGTATAGCATTTCAATTTGTAATTTTGTATATAATATTTCTATATCTAAACAAGCACGGTGTATTGGCGTGATCACAAGCTATACCTGCCCTGTCTGTTTACCGTTGCTTCAACAAATTGATTGAGAGAAAATTCCTTGTATGACACTACCCGAAAGTTGGGTTCCTTATTTGACACCAGGAAAATTTCTCTTCCCTATATGACACTCTGTGTAAAAAAATTGCCTCACATGACACTCTAGTACATTTTGAGCACTAACGGTGTTAAATAGGGAAGTAAAAAGTCACATTTACCCCCGGTGCATTATGTTACAATAATTTCGTAAAGACAAAGGCAAAAGGTGCTGGTACATATTTTGGTATGTGTAGATGACAAAATGAGATATACATTTGGTCACGGAACCAACTTTAGTTGAAATTTTAGTTCTTGATTTTAATACAAAAAATTCGAAAATTTGGCAGAATATCCCCTGTAATTGATGCCATATTCCCGCAACACAGTTCATACATACATTGAAATGCATCATACAATCAGGTTCACACATATATGACAATCAGGTTCACACATATATCAGGTTCACACATACATCACAAACAGTTTCACATTTGGCACACACATTACTACCAGTTCACCATATAGCACATGCAAGTTCACACAGATCTCCCAAAAGTAACCATCAAATGAAGAAAATCACAAGCTGAGGCGTCTTTTGCTTCTTGTGCTCATTGCTGGGCTAGGGGGGTTAATTTTTTTGCTTCTTGTACCCATCACAGGGCTGTCAAGTGGCACCACCGGAATCTTTTCAGCGGACTTCTTCTTGCTCTTGGTTGTTACCTTCACATCAACATTTGTTTTCCCGCTGGAAGCAACAATTAAGCACATGAACATAAATATTTATATGGCAGCATGTATACGGCAGCAACAATTAAAAACATGAAGAGAAAAGAATACCGCTTTGATCCTCCAGATTCAGAGTTCCCCCCTTTTCCCTCTTTGTTACTTGTATTCTCCAAGCATTGGTTATGGTGAGGAGGAAAACACATCCTGGCAGGTGCTCCATCCTCGCAAGGCACGATAGATGATTCGGCTGTTTTGGTGGTCCTTTTCCTCTTCTTTGGTGGTTCTCTGCATGACCAATAAGAAAGTAGTCAACATGTATAGTTGGTTGCAAGAATGAGTAAATAATAATGCAAGAATGAGTAAATCAATATATTACCTCACAGCCATCATTGCAGCAATGTCGTCGGGGTTACCCTTCTTACAGTTATGCCAATGATGCCCATACTCTTTGCAAATAGGGCACAAGTGTTGACGTTTTTTCCCTTTATTCTCACCGCAGCCTTTATACCTCTCAGTTTTAGGCCTACCAGCTATGGATTTTAATAAAGGTGGATGCATGAAGAACCCATTATCAGATTTAGGCCACTGGGTCTTGTCAGGCATAGCAGGGATTAGTTGGGCATAAGCTGCTCTAAATTTGTCAACGGAGTAGTACAAGTCAACATAGTTCTTTATATGTGCATTGCTAAGTGATGTGATGAATGCAAGAGCATGTTTGCAAGGAAGGACGGAAACTTGCCATTGTCTACAAGAACATGTCCTCTCTTGCAAGTTGACAACAAACCTAAATCCGCTGCCTCCTAATGCGGTCACTTCAGCCACTTCTTCGGAGCTTTCTACCACCTCCAAGTTTAATTCTCTAGTCAGTGCATTCAACTTCTTCATAATATGGGGCAGAACTAATCCATCTAACACTTTTGCTACTTTTCTCCTTTCGTTCCACCTGATCATAATTAACTGCCTCAACTTGTCCATGAAGTCATCCAAGTTCAAGGACTTGTGGGTCTTGATCCAATTGTTAAAGCTCTCAGCCAAGTTGTTGGTTACATAGTCCACCTTGCATATGGTCGAGAACTGACTCCTAGACCACAACCTATTGTGCCACTTCCTTATATATCCAGTTGCGGCTGGTTTGGATTTCCAAGCAATCTAATTTTCAGCAAATAAGTTGAATTCGGATCCATCCTGTAAATGTAAGAGAAGTGCATAAGCATTGCTACTAGAGATGATGTTATCTACTCGTACATCTAATTTTCAGCACACAAAAGTGCATCAGGAGAGCAATTCGTTGGAGACGCTTACCCTGCAGCCGCGCTGTGACCCAACCCTGCAGCCACGCCATCCCTTGGCCGCCGTCCACCATCCGCAGCGCGTGGGTCGCCGTCTGCAGCACTTCCATGGCCGCCGTCCGTCGCGTCTGGGTCGCCGTCCGCAACCCTTTCTTGACTGCCATCCGGAGCGCTCCCTTGGCCGCCGTCCGACGCTCCTGGGTCGCCGTCCGCAGATATTCCTTGGCTGCCGACCAAAGCCCCCACGTCGCCGCCCTCCACCGCGCCTGGATAGCCTCCGTCCGCCCCGTCATGGCCGCCGACCAAAGCCTCCATGTCGCCGCCCTCCGGCGCGGCAGGGTCCCCGCCCTCCGCCCCGTCATGGCCGCCGTCCAGCGTGCCCCCTTGCTCCATCGCCCGTCGGCTGCTGCCGCCGCCGCTACGAGCTAGCAGGACAGCGCCGATTTAGGGTTGAGAGAGGAATGGGGAAAGGAAAGGGACGGGACACGGGAGTATTTGGTTCGATGGTTTTTTTCTTGTTTGACTTGGTAATTGATTCAATCGGGATGAAGGGGTATTTTGGTGAACCACAATTTTTTTTTACGGAACAGTATAACAGAAGTAACGGCAGTGTCATATGAGGCAAAAGTTTTACACAGAGTGTCATATAGGGAAGAGAAATTTTTCCGATGTCAAATAAGGAACCAAATTTTCGAGTAGTGTCATGCAAGGAATTTTCTCATTGATTGATGGACGTACTGCACTATGCAGTAGAAGTGCGTACGTATCCTATAGCTGAGTGGAGCTCGTCGTCGTGGCCACGATCGGGCTCCTCACCGCGTACTTGCCGGCGCTGTCCACCCACGTCAACGACCCATGCAGCACCACGTCGGCGTCGGGGGCCTTGTTCTTCAGCTGCCCCCGGATCACGACCGTGTACCTCTGCTTCTCGTGCTTCCCGCTGAACACCAGCCTGTTGGGCACGACGCTCACCGTCAGCCCTCTCAGGCCCTTCACCTTGGCGCTGTAGCTCGCCGGCCCGCCGCCCACGTTCGTAACCTCCCTAGCGAACTTCCTCTCGCCGGCGGCGCCGTCCGGGTCGAAGAATGCGATGAACGACGGGTAGTTGAGGTCGAGCGACGCGCCGGTGCAGTTCACGGGGGCCGACGGCGACTGCGCCACGGTCTTGATCTGCTTCTTGGTGTAGTTCATGGCGCACATGAGCCTGACGTAGTCCTCCGGCCCGGCGTCGTAGACGAGCCCCGGGTCCACGGCGCGGTTCGGGTCGATGTGGCCGGACCCGATCGCCAGCGGCGTGGCGGCCTCGTTTCCGGCCCCGTTGTTCATGTCCTTGATGGGAGCGAAGGTGTTGTCGGACGCGCTGGCCGTCGTCATCATCGCCGACCGCACCGCCGCGGGGCTCCACTCCGGGTGCACGGCCCTCAGCAGCGCCGCCACTCCAGACGCGTGCGGGCACGACATGGACGTGCCGGAGATGATGTTGAACTTTCCGAACAGCGTCTGCTGCCCGACGTTCTGGATGGTGACGTTCTCGGCCCACGAGGCGAGGATGAGCGAGCCCGGCGCGAGCAGGTCCGGCTTGAGCACCGTCGGGCAGCTCCCCGACGGGCCGCGCGACGAGTAGGCCGCCACCAGCGGCGCCGGCTTCGTGTTCACCACGGTGACCGCGAACTTGATCGAGGCCTTGGGCGCGCGGCTGCTGTGGATGTAGTGCAGCAGCGCGGGGGCGTCCTGTGGGCTCAGGATCACGCCCGGGAACTCGAAGTGCTCCGCGAGCTCCCTGAACGGGTTGTTCGTCAGGAACAGGCCGGCGCGCACCTTGGCCTTTTGCGCCTCGTATATCGCGGAGCCGAGGGAGTCGGTGGCGTTGCAGAGCACGACCTTGTCGCGGTTCATGGCGAGCGCGGTGGAGTTGTGGCACGCGCCGAGGAACACGAGCCCGGCGTTCCCGAAGCTGCTCGGGGTTCCTGGGTACAGCGACTCGCCGATGACCGTCGTGCCGTCGCCGAGCCTGACGACGCCGGAGAACTCCCGGTCCACCGTTCCCGAGGCGACGGTGAGCACCCACGGCGTGCCGTTGTGGAGGTACCCGAGGTCCGGGCCGTCGTTGCCGGCCGAGGTCGACACGAAGACGCCGCGCTGCATCGCCGCGAACGCGCCGATGGCGATGGGGTCTTTGTGCAACGGCACGCCGTTCAGGCCAAGGGAGAGGGAGAGGACGTCGACTCCGTCGGCGATGGCCTGGTCTATGGCGGCGAGTATGTCGGATGCGTACGTGCCTTCCTCCCACAGGGCCTTGTACACCGCCACCCTGGCGCGCGGCGCCATGCCACGCGCGATGCCTCTCGCGTACCCAAAGAATGACGCGCCGGTCACGGGCGATCCAGCGGCCGTGGACGACGTGTGCGTGCCGTGGCCGTCGGTGTCCCGAGGAGAGTTGACGGCGATGGTGACGTTGGGTTTGTTGGCGAAGACGCCCCTGTTGAACTTGCGCGCGCCAACGAGCTTCCTGTTGCACACCTTGGCGGCTTCGAACGCGGTCCCAGACTCGCAGAAACCCTTCCACCGTGCCGGCACGGGAGGGAGCCCGTCGTCGCGGAAGCTGGCGCTCTCGGGCCACACGCCGGAGTCCACCACGCCGACGATCACGTCCTCGCCGTACTCGGACGCCTCCCACAGGCCGCCCGGCGCGCTGACGCCGAGGAACTCGGGCGTGTGCGTGGTGTCACGAACCACCCTCGCGTCGTCGGGGTAGCACGACACGAACCCAGGGGAGCGGCGGAGCGTCTCGAGCTCCTCGGCCGGGAGCCGCGCCGCGAAGCCGTGCATCGCGTGGTCGTAGACGTAGAACATGTCGGCGCCCGGGGCGGCGGCGGCGAGCGTGGACTCGTACCAGCTCAGGTGGCTCGAGAACCCCGATGGCATGGCCGACTTGTCCATGTGCACGATGTAGGACGCCGCCGACGCGGCAGGCCGTACGTACAGCGCGACCAGGACCAGTGCCAGCCATGGCCACATCGCGCTGCGTATGTTACGTACGTAGAGCGGCCTGGCGACGAGGATGTACGTACGACGGCCGGCGTCGTATCGGGAGACTTGGCTCCGTCGTTGGCGCGCAATTCGGTATTTAAGCTGCATGGCCATGGTGAGCGATTTGACCCATGCATTCGGTTGTTGCCGAGTCTCTGTTCGGACAAGCCACTGCGAGCTAAGCCAGCGGCATGGGCCTCGTCCTGTGCTCGTCGTCGGCGTTCGCTTGTGTCGTGTACTGGAGGGAACGCGCATTTTGGCGAGTACTTTACAAGCGTATGATAGGGTATCATGCAGCTACTATACCATTTAATTATGTGCAGTCTGTTACAATGCAGCGATTTTGTTAGTACTGTAGTTAAATTTTAGTTGGTTCAGCTCCAAATCGTTGCGAGTATCTAGCTAGTATCTGCGGCTGGAAATGTTGAAGTTCATCATTGGGAAGTGTAGCGTCAGGCCGAAGTGACCAACTATTTGAATAAGAGAGCGAATCCAACGGACATGTTAGAGCAATTGGATGCCTCTTTTGTGTCTTTGTGCATCACGCCATGTTCCTACGCCCCGAGCGAGGAAATTCATAGCAATCGATCGATCATGAGGTGATCGATCCAGAACAGATTCCCATGCAATTATCATTGTCGACTAAGTGGCTAACGCCATGACCAGTGCAAACAGAAGAATTCATGCAATGGGCAAATAATCGCAACATGCATGACCTGTCGTCGCTCCAAATATTTTATGGAGAGTGACGGCTATCCAGCAGAAATGGATACATCCGGCGTCCCCAAGTTTTCTGATTGGCATATATTAATTCGTTGGAGAACCACTCGTGCAAGCATGTATATATGCATTTGCTGTATATGTCCATATGTGGACCAGAGGTCCATAATCATGCAGACGGAGAGAGCGACGCCATGGGAACGACCATGCAAGGTCGCGCGCTCTAGGTGAACGTCTTCTTCTTTCTGCCGGGAGACCATACACCTCCGGCGCCCGGCCTCTTAGGCCGCGCCAAGTACTCCTCCGGTAGGGCGTCGCCGTCTAGAGATGCTTATAGCTAGCACCGTCGTCTACCCATCGCCGGCCTGCGTAGGGCAACTTTGGGTTTCGGTCTCGACGACGACGGGGTGTCCGCCGCCCTTTGTTCTTTGGCATCCCGGCCTACCCATTTCGTTCTCAGGGCGCACCGGCAGGTACGGTGGTGGCCACGTACGAGTACGGTTGTAACGCTTGACCGTGACCCGCGATCGACCGGCGGTGACGCTCACGCGACAGGAGCGCCCGCATTCACCGGCTGAGAATGCGCGCGCAAGGCGCCGGCGATCGGTCATCTCTCGCCGGATCGACAGGGGTCCAAAAGCTGGCTAGCGCGCATCGCACACCCGATGCATGGGTCGACACATCTGTACGTACTGTGGCAGCGTAAGTGCGTGGCCCAATCGCGATGACCTCGTCGTTCCGTCGCATTGACATCCAATCGCACTGCTACGTACGTGCTGCCACAACATTGCTCTATCTATATATGTTGCATTATTGCGTAGAGAAATGTAGGGGCTGGGAAATTGTGCTCAGCTCGCTCATGTCAGTGTGTTGTGTACTTACAAAGTTACAGGTAACATTTTTGTGATGGAAAAAACAACCTAGGGGCTGGGGCTGGGGCTGGGGCGGCGTCTTTGATTCCCATAACATCTAAAGCACAACAATGGAAAAAAAACACAACTATGTTCCCATTCGAAATAGGAAAAAAGGCAGGATTTAAATGACAGGTATTCTTCAATCCTGCAGAATAAGTTTTGAGTCGACAGAGCTTGTTCTCAAGAAAATGCAAATGAATCCTTAGGAAAATTCCCAAGGGTTTAAATCTTGTTCATAAAGATGTCCCCCCCAAAACATCCCAAGGATTGAAATCTATCCAAAAATCAGCTGAAATTCCTTTGATCCAAAGAAGCGCAGTCATGTGTGTATTTCTTATACTTCGTGGGAGCAAATCTCCTCGGCTTCATTTTTTTTGAAAAACAAAGCCGTTAACTTGCAACATAGGTTCCCAATTCTATAAAGTAGAAAAATAACAAAATCATGTGTGGCTCTACTTACATTTTTTTCTGTCGAACATACATGTCATCGTGCTTTGTCCATTGGTGTGGCATTCCCATGTGAATGTGCAGCTGAGTAAGGCTAAAGATAGGCTAGGCAAAGAGGATGACCACCAGGCCCCGACGGGGGTGACTCCACCAGCTTGTATAGAAATTGTGGACTTTGCCTAAAAATTTGCATATGATACTCATAAAAAAATCGTGTTGTTGTTACTTGTTAAAACCAAGGGTATGTTGATTTTCTATAAATATTAAATTACTGGTTTGTATAAGTCAAACCACAGGAAATTAGAGCACACCACGTAGAACTATCAAATCAAATATGTCCGGTGAGCTTGGCTTATTTGGTTAGATTGCATCACACTTTGATGACTGACATAAGACGTAGAGCTAAAGGATATATTAGATAGAATAATATGCCTTTTATTCTAGTGGATTAACTCACATGCTTTATTTCCTTGACATTAATCATGAAAATGTTTTTTATTTGAAAAATTGACAGTAAAACTTATGTATTTTAGTTGATATCATGTGCAACGCAACATGTATACCTAATAATCAAATCATAAGTGCAAAAGTAGTATAATGCGTAGAATTTAGGGCCCTATACAGTCTAGAAGTTTCTAGAATGTATGCTTTCGAGATGTCAATTAATATATCCAAGGATAATAAGAAGTATGTGAAAACACGTAAATAAATATATATGCATTACAGTTTATAGAAGTTTCATAAAATTTTGGGTGGAGACATGAAATTTTTATGTATTTAACATTTTACACTTTAAATATTTTCATAGATATGGATAGACTTTGACTTTAAAATATTTGTAACTTTGGTTACAAAATATGGCTACATTTACAAGGCACAATTGTATTTCATAGACGGAAGAACGGTATAACAAATACATCATAATTAATCTTTAGCAACTAAGAGCATAAAAGTATACCAGTTAAGATTATAGTGTGATAAAGTACACAAGTTTAGAACAAAGACTATTTATTTTAACTCGAATCCCACTTTACATAAAACTTACAAAGAGTTTGAGTCACAATGTGGTTACAGCTTAAGGCGTGTTCGGTGTTACACAGCTTCCCAAAAATCTACAGATTCTCCTTTCCAGATGGTCGTCGGCTTCTCTAAGAGCAGAAAATGTTTGACTGGCTCCTCCCTTTTTGTCTAGGTTGTGGACGATCTTAGCTGGGCTGGCCTGTTGGGACAGGGATGGTGCATCCTGTTTTGCTAGTTGGGCGAGTTTGTGGAGGTAGTTAGGCCAGCTTGAGCAGGAATCGAATGGTGGGAAATTTATTTGGACGGGGAGAAGGAGAGAGACCATTCACTGTTGCTGCTTTACGGAGGGAGGGAGAGAGGTGGGATTATATTGCTTCTTGATAGAGGAGGCTGGTCATGCACACAAAGACATGCGGGCGGAGGGTCACAACGACGACTAGATTCCGACCAGTTTCGGGGCGGTGACGCATGCACGCGTGCTAGCATGCAGGCGGAGGGTGTAGGAGACACGACGTGTGAGGATGGGGATGGGGGTGGCCGGAGGAGAAAAGCGCGACAGCAGCTGGATTCCCACATCATCATCAAGGAGCGGCGCATGTGCGCGTACTGATGTCGGCTAGGTCACATGAGGAGAGATGGTATCTCTCGGGACTTTTTCCAGATAGGATGGGCAATGAAGGGCTTGCTCAAGATTTGATGGGACTATAAAAAACCGTTTTTGGACTTGATAGTGGCATAACACCATAATTTATCGCTGCTCCGCTATTTGCTGATTTGTAGATTTGCCGAAAAGGTGCTTCGGATTTTGTGTAGAAAATTGGCCCAGCTTCTTGGATCTAGCTCCAGAGTTAGATATTCGGCACTGCACCGCGGTGAATTTTCGGAAAGCTTGAAGCTAAAGGACTTCCGAACACACCTTCATAGGAACAAGAGTAAAAATACATATGAAAATTACTATCCAAAACTCGGTACACAGTCCGCCAGGTACACCAACAAAACATGCTCACACAGAAGCTAGATGGGAGTACTTTGTAACTATTCGTGTGTATATTTTTATGCCTTCATACAAATAAATGTGATCAATGTGGTATCCCGCTTAATTTAACAAAATTACATCATTTTCAAGCTTTATAAACATGTAGAATACATACATACATACATACATATATATATATAGGTAAATTAACTTGGGTATATGTACATTGAGTATCTACATAGTACGTATACCTTGGGTATATATATCTTGGGTATGTGTATAAATCAGATATATATATATGTATCTTAAATATGCGTACACATTAGGTATATATACCCCGTTTTTTTTCATACCCTAGGTATATATATCTATGGTACACATGATGTCTACATATCTCAATTGTACCGTATTCCGTCCTGGTGCTCGGACACCATGGTGCGCCATCTAAGCTTCGAGGTAAATTAACCGGTGCTCCATGGTGCCTGGGCATCAGGATGGAATACTGTAAGTTTTGGGTATCTACAAAACACGTACACATCGGGTATGCAAACATTGAGTATGTAGGAGGTGTACACACCCTTGGGTATATGTATATTGAGTATTTACATAGTACGTATACCTTGGGTATATATATCTTAGGTATGTGTATAAATCAGATATATATATATATATATATATATATATATATATATATATACCTTAAATATGCGTACACATTAGGTATATATACCCTGTTTTTTTTCATACCCAATGTTATATGTACCTCCTACATATCCTAGGTATATATATCCATGGTACACATGATGTCTACATACCCTAATTGTACCGTATTCCGTCCTGGTGCCCGGGCACCATGGTGCCCCATCTGAGCTTCCTGTTGCCAAAATAAAGAAATGAACACACATTGGGGAGAGACCAATCTATGCCGTCTGTTGCCATCATGATCTGTGCCACTGCGTGGTCCAAACTTTCCCTTCTATTCTTTTAGTTAGTTTTCAGCGATGTTTCGTATTTCCTCTTTGGTTACGTGTGGACCCAGTCTGGTGTGCTCGTGGCACACTCTAGGCTGCGACCCTACCGAAGAAAAGGCTGCCCCAATATTTGTATTCTTTCTCCGGTGACCCCCAGCTACCGCATTTTCCTCTCGTCTCTCTCGTTTTTCGTGGTACATCTTCTTCCTCACCTCGCCAAAATCCATTTGATTCGGTCCATCCACACCTCGTCGGGTCCCTCCGGTCGGCTGGTAGAGACGTGCAGCCCATCGCTGCGCAGGTTCCCGAGGTGGCCGCCGCCCCGCAGGCTCCCGCGGTCGCCGTCCCGGTCTCCGAGGTGCACCATGGCACTACCTCCCCACGGCCCGCCCTTGCCATGGTCGGGCTCTCCCCTATGGTTGAAGGCCTCGCCAGGCAGGGATCTTCACCGCGGGAGGGCGTGAAGACGAAGCGCGGCGGGAGCTCTCGCTTTGATGGGGAGCCTGCTACGGCCATAGCGCCTCCTCCTACCTTCTCTGCAATTTTTTGTCAGGCCCTGTTTGGTAATGTATTAGGTACTGTTTGTGTGATTTTGTAGGCACCGAATGATCTGGGCATAGGCACCGAATGATCTTCGATGTATGAGAAAGAAATTGCCACTTAATTTTTCCCTGCCTTGCAATTTTTCTGTCGTGGATGATTTTGGATACGATCTGGACAAGCACCTTTGATTTGGTACGCCTGGTTTCTAATCGAGAGAGTATATATGGCGGCCAGCGGTTTGATTTGAGGCGTGCTAGACGGCGGCCGGTTCGCAATGTTCCTTTTTCCTAATTTGCTGTTGGTCGATGTATGAGAAAGGAATTGCCTTTTTCCACTGCCTTGTAATTTCCGACCGCGGATTAGTCCTATCAATATGATATGTACAGGCACCTTCTCTTTAGTTGGAGAGCACCGCTTATGATTTAGAGTAGGCACATAATGATTCTAAACGGGCACCGCTTGCATTTTATTCCATTATGTTCTAATTGTTGTGTCATCTGACAATCTAAGTTAATCTGACAATCACGTAAGGAGCAGAGATATCAACAAAAAAATATGCAGGGTAAAGGCTCACGCTCACAGGGTCCTGTGAATGGACGATATGGGTCACGGTTCTGTACATGAAGTAGAAAGCACACGTGATAGCATGTCAGACTAGGTTCTTCTTCTGTGCATGCCTAGTAGGAAAGGAGGCAGCAGTCTTCCTACTTTGATCATGCGAAATTCAGTAATTGGTCCCTTACATAAAAGAGAACCGAATCTCAAAGCGAACCAACGGTACCGATAGCATGCATCCTAGTTAACACACATACCATGTTAATTTATATATATATATATATATATATATATATATATATATATATATATATATATATTTAAGTGGGATACAGAAAAACATCAGATATTTGATACTAATAGAATTCCCAAATTTTAAAGTAAAGGGCTATCAGGCACGCGTTAGCGGTATGAAGGCCTGTTTGGTAGCCCACAATAGCTCAACCAAATATAGGGGTGCAAAATTTGGGTGTTCGTTCGCCCGCAGGCGGGGCTGGGCTAGGCCCGCTCGAACCTTGAAAGTGCCTCGTAGCCAGGCCCGCTAAGAACAACCAGAATCGATAATTTCTTTATAGCCAGACTCGCAACGGTTAGAGAGGCGTATGACCTCGTGCGACCAAGGAAATGGATGGAGCTCGTGCGCTACATCGATAATGGGATGGGAGAAATGTGCTCACCTCCTGTTGAAACCTGACTACTTACCCCTCTTAGTCTCACCGCCCAAACCATCCACCATTTTCCCCCTTTGAGCTCCATCTTGCTGGGAGCTTACTCACCGATGAGCATGTCAGCGAAGGTCGGACGTGAAAAGGCTACTCCTTCCTTTTCAGCAAGTTGTCTTTTGCATCCTCCCACTCGTCTGATCATTGTAAGGAACCTCAAACCCTTGATCTTGCAGCTTAGATCTTGAGTATGTGCTAAGTATGGCTAGATATGAATAGATATGATTGTAGTTTTTCTTGTCCGTGCATGTTCTGATATCTGTTGTGAGAATGTGGTTGATTGCAATCAACTTATGTAGTAGTGTGTGATGTTCATGCTTACGGTTGTTCTTTAAGTTGCCCACTTGACATTTCTTGTGTAGTGCATGATTTTTATTGTTGTGCACTCCGTGAATAATAGTGATTGCTGGATGGAGGAACGATTTTGCACGGGGTATTGTGATTGGTGATGAAAGAGTTGGCGGGGAATAATCTTCTTATGTAGCTTTAGTGTGTTCCCCGGCTACGGTTCCAGAAAACTTTATGGCGGTCGGTGATGGTAATGTTGGGTTGTGCCCCAAGCGAAGGTGTGGATGTAGCAAGTAGCAGTTTTCCCTCATTAACGAACTGAGGTTTATCGAACCAGTAGGACTTTGAAATCAACAACGAGGTGAATGTTGAAGATCTCTGGCGCTTAACCTTCAACAGACGTGGACATGCACACACTCAACCAAATACTTTGCCCCCAACGGCGAAAAGGTTGTCAATCTTTCCGGTCTCGCAGAAAACAAATCGGTTAATTGTATGATGAAATAGATAAAATAATGAAAAGTGAACAGTGGAGTATTGATGGTAAAAAGCAAGTAAATGAGGTTGTAAACAATGTAAAAAGATGGACCGGGGGCCATGGGTTCACTAGTGGAGTCTCTCAAGTAAATAAAATATGCAAGTGATGGGTGAACGAATTACAGCTAGGCAATTGACAAGATCATGACACAAACCCAATTTAGCTATAAAATAAGGAACATGATAATATTTATGAAGGAATCATGACAAGTAACAAAGAACCATTGAGTCCAACTGCATCTTTATCTAAGAAGTCCACCGTGGGATCGCTATCCAGCCTGTCACCCAACGGTATTAAGTTGCAAGCAACAGATATTTGCATTAAGTAAAGTGCATGAAGTAACAATACTAATATCAAAAGAGACATTAACACCGCTGTTTTACCCTTAGTAGCAACAGCACACCCTCGCCCTTAGACATTTCTATCACTCGTGCCCAGGAACAAAAGGGGGCATGAACCCACTATCTAGCATAAATACCCTCTCTTGGAGATACACACAATCACTTGGCCAAAGTAACTACGCACACCGGAGAGCATGCAAGAACATAAATCAACATATAAGAATCATGCACAATCTGAACATAACTTCATAATCCATCGGATCCCAGCAAACACATCACATAGCATTACAATAATCGATCTTGATCATGTTAGGCAGCTCACAAGATCATAAGACATGAAGCACAAGAGAGAGAGACTACCAACTAGCTACTGACATGGACCCGTAGTCCAAGGTGAGACTACTCACAACTCATCCCGGAGGAAGGCATGGCAATGAAGAGCCCTCCGGGATCGATCTCCCCTCCGGCAGAGTGCCGGGATCAGCTTCAGATTGGACCCCGAACTAGGGTTTTCGGTGACGGCGTGTCGGGGTCGAGTTTCTGGAAAATAATGGCCGCCCCTCTCGGTTTTAGGTCAAAAGGGATTTTATAGGTGTCGGAGGGGGCCGAGGGGACGCCCCATGAGTAGGGGCGGGCCCCACCCGCGGGTCCAGTGGGGCCGCGGCTTAAAGCCGCCCCTGGAATGTGGGTGCCCCCCCCCCCCCCCCCGAGCTCCCCTTTGGTCCTCGGGTGTCTTCCGTCGCATAAAAAATCTCCGTAAATTTTGAGGGCAATCCGACGTTATTTCCTATTGTGACTTTTCTGAAATACAAAAATAGCAAAAACAGGGAACTGGCACTTGGCATCTTGTCAATAGGTTAGTCTGACAAAATGCATAAAATGATATAATTGATAGTAAAAACATGTGACAATATAACAAAACTAGCATGGATCACTCAAAAATTATAGATACGTTTGAGACGTATCATAGTGCTCTTCCTAAAATGCTTAAGCTGGCTATCTATTGTAGGAAATTAAGACGGATATATGTGCCGTATGATCTTCCAGATCCCTCGGTGTTGCATGAGAATGCAGTGAAGCTGAAGTCGCTGGTCCTGATTTGTGAGATTTTGGCGCCTTAGTATCAAATGTGTTATGAGCACATAGCTAACATGATATTGAACCCTTTTTTTTGTCAACCTTTGTCCTGAATAGGATGTACGAGGTCGTCGGAATCGGGATCCAATTTTACTACGACTTTAGAGAATGGCACATGGATGTTGTTTCGACCATTTTTTTAGTTCATTTTTAAGGTCTCCACTGGTCATTTTTATAACCACCTGAGAAAAATGGAGATTTAGGTGGGTGAAGGTGTTCAACCTTTGAGAAGTTTATGGAGCCCAATGATGTGTGGATACCTCGGCAATTATGATGGAGGAGGATCAATTTTTTCCACCTCATGGTTCGATGCATAGCACAATTTATTTGTTTCACTTGTTCATAGCATACATACGAAGCACAATTAATACATTGCCTTGTCAAATCTTAGGAGCAACCCGAACAACGATGAGTAGCTCAACAAGCCCATAGAGAAATATGCTCAGATGGAGATGATCTACTCCCCACGTGTGCGTACTCACGGTTCTCTCTTCACTCTAATGACACTTATACCTCTCAACCACCGCATGGACAACAAAGCTAAAGATATGAGCTACGTTCGGACAGTAGCTCGCAGGTACCGATGGCAAATGGGTACCCATTACCCCGCATACCCAGTGGGTTTTTACCCGTTAGGTTGAGGGTTTGGTAAAAAGTTTTACCCATGGGTAAGTAAATGGTGAAAAGTGTGCACCGATGGGTACTGCGGGTGCGGGCATGGTACGCCAAAACCCATACCCGCATACCCACATACCCGATTATTTTATATATGATTGTAATTCTGGAGAAAAAACCAAAATCTAGTATACTAACCGCCTCCAGCCTCTAGGAAGGTCCAATCCTAGTCTACACCGCCCCCTCGTATTTTTCGCTCTACCCCGAATGCCCTCGTTTCCTCTCTTGAGCCTCCTCAAATTGTAGATTGAATTGATGGCGAGGCAATTTTTCGATCTTTCTTTTTGCTATCAAAATTTGGTGAACTTATTTATGTTGCGGTCATGTGAACCTTTATTGTAATCGTTAAATTGTGAACTTCTGGAGTTACCGTCATGTGGATGTTTTGCACTTGTGTTGCTGCAAAGTTTGAACTATATATTGTTATGCTTTTATGCAACTTATGTTGGGATATAATGATGTTATTTTTCCTATACGCACAATATTATTTTGATATCTATAGTATATTGCTGTTATGAACTTTTAATGTTAATTTTTTTGTGGGTTTACCCGCGGGTTTTTAATACCCACGTGGTTGCGGGTACGGTATAAAATTTATACCCACACGCGGGTGTGGGTGCGGGTGTGGTTAAGATATAAGGACGTGGGTGCGGGTTTGGTTAGGCTATACCCACACCCAATGGGTGCGGGTGCCATCGGTACTCGCAGGAGGATCTAGCTTAGGACCTTCCTGAGCAGGGATAGAGGGCACTAAGTTGTTGATGATATGTTCATAATGGTGATGTATATTTTGGGAGATGGTCGGATATCCCCTCAATTAGTTAGGACTTGATTAAAATGGATGTTTGATCTGTAATATTTTCGGAGGTGGTATGTACTAAACCCTTGAATGATAAACTTATGATACATTGTGAGATGTTGTTGGTTAACTCGTGGTGCAGCAGTAATGTAGGAAAATTGTTAGTTTGTCGTGGTACTACCTAGTTATGTCATAATCCTAACCTATTTAGGCCCCGTTCGGAACGTAGGTGGAAAAAACAAAGGAATGATGGAAAATAGAGGAATAGGAAAGTCACGTATGTGTAAAACTTAGGATCGGAAAACGAAGGAAAAAACGCATTGGCAAGTGTTCGGAACACAGGAAGAGAGTAGATACCAACGACATGGGGCGGATTGATTAAAAACTGAGAACAGTCAGGCTTGCATGCTACTTTTTTTTATCAAATTTATGGATGAACCTAGACCATATGCACCACCTCTGTTTTCCGTCACATGTTTTCCCTTGGTTCACCTAGACAAAGTCTTCCTACTTCAGACTATCGTATTTAGCAGATGTTGTCCAGTCCAGTACTCCAACACAACGTTTAGTTGCCTCGGGCCTACGCGAAAAAATGAGGTCCGGGTGGATGTTTTGATTCCTGTGAAAAGTGAAGGAAACCTTTCCTTCCTAAGGAATTGGGAGTGTCGTTCCTTTGTTCCGAACGTTGTCAGAGGGAAATTTTCCAGAGGAAATGAAACCTTCAAAATTCCTACACTTTTCCTCCATTCCGAACGGGGCCTTATGTCTATGAAATTCTAAATCAACGCTGGGTAACGTAACCACTCCAACCATGCTGTGTGTAACCAAAGACCCATCATTTTTATTAGTCTAGACCAGAATAAATAAATGCAGATAATCAAACAGTAGGCTTCAACTTTGCTCTCACCAAAGACAATACAATGGAAACAATCAAACGACGTGCGGAACATCTCTTTTTATGTCTCCACGAGCCAGGAGAGGCCAAAAGGATAGGCCACCCGTGTACGAGAAATGGCTACAGCCTACCGAACTCGCCCATCACGGCTCTCTGCCGGCCTCTACGTATAAACGCTGGGCCACACATGGATATCAGCCCGTCACAGGAACATTTCGTTCGTTCCTTCCTCCTCTATATATTACCACTAGCCCATTGTCTCAAAAAAAAAAAAAAAAAACACTAGCCCGCATCCGCTCCTCGGCGATTGTGCTGTTCCTACTTACTAGTCCAACTCATGCGCGTTGGTTGTTAACCTGTTCAGTGTTGAAGCTGAACATGAATGCGTGACACCTCCGACACTGCAAAATACAGTAAACTGCAAACCGTCGTCTGGAATCGAACGCGGCAAGGCTGATGGGTGGAAGCGGCAGACCACGGCGGCTAGAACAGTAGTGGAACACGATCGTGTTTTTATTCATGGCGATTACGGTACCAGTGTATTATCAATTTCATTTACGCATTTCAGTACGTAAGCACACCACAAGATCGATCGATCAAGTCACATGAGAGCTGTCCCGGTGTCACTCAAAACCCCGTGATGGGCACCCTCTTGTAGCAGTTGATGCCGTGATGATCCCATATCTTCCGGTGAACAAAGGCGAAGCCCTGCTCTGGCTCCGCGGCGGCGGCGGCAGGGGCAGGGCCGCCTGCGGCCTCCTTGACACCGAGCTCCAGAGATTCGACGTCGTAGGGCCACTCGCCACCGTTTGATCGCACCAGCGTGCTCTCTGCTCCGTGCTCCAGCCCTCTCCCTTCGTCTATGATGCGGCCAGCGTGCGCCGCCGAGATGGCCAGCATGAACGCGAGGATGAAGACGACGACGGCGGCGGGGAAGCTGGCCATGTTCGGGTTCTTGGACGTCCTGTGGGTGCTTCTCTTCGTCCATCGGGAGTTTATATAGGTGCAGATCGAGGTGTATGTATCATGTATGCATGGTGGTATGGTAACCTCGGCTCATGTAACAGCTAGACGATTTTAAGTGGAAACTGTTCAACAGTAAGAGCTCCATTTAATTAAGCTGGAGTTTGCAACTTAACTAGTCGGTCGGACGTTTCCGTGGCTAAATGTGCTCCCTCTGTTTCTAATAGTCTATATATATATTTTTTAAGTCAAACAGCGTAACGTTTGATTAATTAAAAAATATTAACAGTTACAATACAAAATCAGTGCCGTTCGATATGGTGTTCATATAGTTAGTATTATAGTTACTGGTCGTTTTTCTAAAACCTTGATCAACTTTACATTGCCTGACTTTAAAAAGAAATAATCTTACTTTTAGGAACATAGGGAGTATATACTATGCACCATTTTCAGTTGTCGGCTGGTCCTCTCGGTTTGCATCATACTATTGTGGTTTTGGCGTTTCCCATTGCCTATTGTTCAGGTGTTCTCAGTGAGGGTTCCTTTGTACTGTTTAAGCGTGGGGGGTTGCGGTTCTTGTGTCTTGGTACAATTTGTCTGGCTAGCTTTACGGACATGGGATTTTTAAGCTTTGTGAGTAGTTCACTCTGTTTGTATCGTTTTTCATCAGGTTTTCCCTAAATTAACTGAAAAACTCACTTCTTCATAATTAATACTCCCACTTAAATACTACCTCCGTCTAGGTATATTAGTCCTACGTGTAGTTCTAGGTCGTTAATTTGATCAACTTAATATGATGTATACATGACAAAAATTATATCATTAGAAACTTTGGATTCTATATTTTCTAACAATATAATTTTTATGTTATATAATTAATATTATATAGGTCAAATTGATGACCTAGAAACACGCGCAGGACTAATATACCTAGACGGAGGGAGTAACAATATGCATGCGTAATATGAAGGCCAAAGAGGAAAGAAGCATTGAAATGAAGACTTTTCGCAGAAACTTTTCTTATCTCTATGTTCATTCCAAACATCCAATTTAACCATATAATTTCAAGAACCTCATTTGTAAAAAATAATCCTTCCAAACGAGATATACTCGGAACTATACTTTCAGTAACAGGTAGCTGTATTTATTGAAGCTAAAGTATACTCGTAATGAAAAAATCTTACTATATGCGCTGCACAGCCACATGTCGGGCACGTGTTCAGCGTGTCGATTTGTCGCATGCGGTGCTTGTGTACAAACAGGTCGCTGCAGTGAATAGTACAAGGACGGTGCGCAGTGCTACGGTATGCCTAGGGCCTAGTAACCACTAGGAGCGCACCCACTTGATCACTAGATTTTATGTACTACCTCTGTCCTAAAAAGGATGTCATTTCTTTGTCTAGATTTGAATGTACATTCAAATTTGGACAAAGAAATGACATCATTTTTTAGATGGAGGGAGTATATAATCTCTGAACTTAACAGACCTTCTAGTAGGTAACTTTCCCTTCTAGCATGTAGAGACTAGAGACTGCTTAGGTGATGCCAACAAACAAGTACTCCCTCTGTACCAATATATAAGACATTTTAGTTGCCTAATTTAGGTTACTAGAACGTCTTATATAATGGGACAGAGGTAGTATTTAATAAGAACGTCAGGAAATCACAGGGTACACGAGATCACGATAAGGAAAAGAGGAGGTGGATTTCGGTATTGAAACAATTTATGAACGGGAAAATGAAGAGTTGCACCGAGAACATGATCGGAATGCAGCTCAAGAAAAATCCGACAAAGCTCTTCATAATAGGAAGTCACCGGATAAAACTATGACCACTTCGAAAGGTAAGAACACACCCAAGGTAAACAATATTCTCCCGTTCTCTAAACAAAAATATACCTCTACTAGCGAGAAACTTTATGCATCCTTTTCGAAAGCCTTATAGAATCTCAGTATGCAAATACCCCATACTAATGCTATTAAGGTTCCTAGCTATGCAAAGTTTCCGAGAGACGCTTTAAATAATTAAATAATAATATATCAAAATACATACTTAGTGTGAACGAGAATAGGAAGAAAAAAAGGTAGAAAGGAGCCACTAGATCGACAAGGAGGAAAAATAGAAGGAGCGAGGTAGAAGAGTAAGAGATCTAACCGATGATGGTGAGAGAGGTGGTAGAAAGTGGTCGACCGCAAGGATCCGCAACAAGGTCGCGCTAGAGGCAGTGGTGATGGATGACGACCCGACAAGTTCAGGAGAGGGAAAGAAGATAGACAGTCATATACGCTAGGAATTTCTATTCGCTTAGACCCTGGGATAGGCATACATACAATGTAAAGATCTATTGAGAAATTTTTATAAGGATTAGAGATCTCTTCCAATATATTTATGGATTACAACACATACATATACAACATGACTGATTTGAGTGCACAATTAACCTTAGGAGGTATGATTTAGTCTGTTTTTCTCATATCAGTACTGAATTTCATGAAAGTTTTTTAAGTAAAAAAAGGTACCAAAGAGCGACAACTATATAAATTTCATTGCAAAATCATTGTAAAATTAATTGAATACATATTTGTAAGGATAAGCATGAGAATTTATAACATATATTATTGTATCTTACTAGCTTGGAAATATTAAGAACCAATTAAGTCATTCATTGAAATTTTTAATTATAAAGAAGTATAAAAGTTTAGTACAGATGACTGATAAAAATTTATTTTAAGAATTTTTTGGGGCTGTAAATTGATGAAATCAATTCTAAAATTTTACCGATATAGTAAAATCTTCGTGTATCACCACAATGAAGGATATATGGTTGACCATCTCAAACTTCTACTGGATATATTCCTCTTCTCATCAATGAAGACTCCGCGAGGCACCTATACTTGTGCACCTGTTTTAAAAAAATTGTAGGAGTTATGTAATTAAAAAATATTTATGGAATTTTAGAACAAGGTAATAAAGTTCTTATATCCAAATGTATGAATATTAAAACAAGGATGTCGGCAATTCATAAATATAAATTAGAGACCATGAAGATTCGGAATGAATTGAAGATCGGATTTCTCGTGATTGTTTTCTTGTTTTTTGGTAATACCAACCATTCTTAAAAGAATTACATACAATTTAACTCTTTATGACCCTCTATACACACAATCATTATATATTCTCACTTTGCTGTGTCAACCGTGTCAACAAACTCCCATCACATCTAGTGTGACATCAAAACTTTGGTGGAGACCCTTTTTGGACCAAATGGTTATGGAGAAAATTATGGAAATTAAATTAACGAAATTTTGCTATCCATTTCCTTCAAATTATAGAATTTTCTAAGGGATTTGATAAGATAAGATAATTTTCCTCCAAAGTTTGGAGGATTCCAAGCATGAACTCTAACCTCATGGGAAAAAATTCTTTGATACTTGCAATGCAAATTCTCTCGCACCCTCTCTTCTGTCTCTTTCTCCAGTTAAGTATCACATATTGTCAAAATTCATGTTGTACTCTTGTGCATCATGGAAGTTCCTCTTTCAAGAATTTTTTATCTTGTAGTATTGGACATGACATAGCATTTCAATCATGTATTTTTCCTATTCCTGCGTACGAAAGAGGCTCTAATTAAGTGGGATCCAACCATACAGAATTAAGATTTTCTACAAGAATCCCATGTTTTCACCTATTTTAGAGGCCAAGTTAGTGATGTATAGCCTTTTTTTCTTATGAAGATATTTAGCGGTAGAGGAGTCTTTATTCTCCATTTTAAGCAAGTGTAGCATGACTCATTCTCAGGAGGAGTTGTCCAACCTTTGATACAAACGACTAACACTTTCTGTTGTACCGCAGATATGCTTCTAGGCATGAAGTTAAGAGGAAAACTAGAATTCACGGTTTTGTGCACCAGGATACGAGTGGGAAACGATCAGAGTATCAGACACAAGAACAATTCACTATACAACAGTCCTGCAAGCTATGTCCATCACAGTAGGGAGTGAGTGTTGATGCAACACCTAAGACTAGACAAACCATTGGAAAGTTTTAACAGAAGATATGCTCGCCTACATCCTGGACAAGCTAACCAGGGTTTCCACAAAACTCGTGATGCATCACTGGTGCAGAAGAACCAGAGTAAGAACTCCATGGACAAAAACAAGTTACTACGTACAACATTTCCAAGCTGCCTAGAGCTGAATGCACGATTGCAGGCACGCACGCAGAAACCGACCACGTGCGAGCAAACAAGCTCTCTTACAACCTGGACGGCGTAGTAGCAGCGGTGCTGGTGTTGCCGTCGTAGCAACTGCTGTGGCCTGATTCTGTCACCGGCTTCCCAGTAAGTCTTGACTTCTCTAGTGGACTGCCTTGGCACGGTCGCAGGGTCCGACGATCCTGCGAGGAGATGGGGAAAAAATTGTGAATTTAGGTGGAATATAGCTCAAATTTCAGGCGTAAATGCTAGCTTCTGAAACTTCGGAGGAGATGCAAAATGACAGTACAGCAGAAACATATGCAAAAGGAGTATGTGTTAACTGTGTTGGTGAATTTGCCAAAAGAGCATACGGGCCAAGTCACCAAACACTAGTTCAGTGTCCAGCATAATCCGAACAAAAATAATCTAAACGCGACATTGTGATCTCGAGGTCATCGATAGTTCTTTTTCGAGATGGCAGAGAAATTAGCATCCCAAGGGTAGCTCAGAGCACGGTCAGGTCACATGGTGATAACTTAACTAATCTCGAGGAAGCTGCAGTGAAGGCTTGATGTAAGTTCAGACATAGAGCTAGTAATCAGAGCCAACAGTGTGCTATTTTAATCCTCATGCACCTGCTGTGTCCATTTCTTTCAGAGCTCGGATGCAGAGCCGAGCGTGCCCCAAGAGCGGCAAGCAGTACTGAATTGATTGATCAGTGCACATATTTTATGACGGTAACCCGACAATTGCCGTGATTTCGCCATAAGTAACTTGACAATTGGCTTGGTTATCCATACAGTATGTTGTTTATGAGCAAAGAGGCAATGCGGTTGACTTGATAATAAAGAGGGACAGAAGCAGCAGGGCTCACATCTCGGTAGGGGAAGTCGTCGACCTCGAGCATATGGATGGCATGCCCCATCTTGGGCCGTTTCTGGGAGTCGGGATCCACGCACCTCAGCGCGACCAACAGAGCCTTCTTCAGGGCCTTGGAGCTCGGCTTCTCCGGCAGCTTCGGATCCAGCACTGCCTCGTAGTCCCTGTTGCTCACCATCTTCTTCAGCCACTCCACAAGATTAACCTGAAAGAGAAATGCAGCAGCAGGAAGCTAGGCTCAGCAAATTCCATACTATATGGCGCCACTGCGTCAGCTCACCCGATCAGAATACCAGATGCAGCTCCTACCTCTCCTGGCGGTCTGGCGTAGTCGACGGGGCATCGGCCGGAGATGATCTCCATTACGAGGACCCCGAAGCTGTACACGTCGCTCCTCTCGTTCAGCATGCCCGTGCTCGCGTACTCCGGCGCCACATAGCTGCCCAGAAGCAGAGAGGGTTTAGCATTAAGCATCGCCCAACTTCAATGTTCAGTTCAGGTGCTGAAAGGAACCCAAACACATTCTTGTTTACCCGAACGTTCCCATGACCCTGGTGGTGACGAAGTTGCTGTCGGAGCCGAGGAGCTTGGCGAGGCCGAAGTCGGAGACCTTGGGGTTCCACCGCTTGTCCAGCAGTATGTTGCTGGACTTGATGTCCCTGTGCACCACCTTCGGCTCCAGCCCCTCGTGCAGGTACGTGATCCTGAAACCACCAAACCCAGATCGATCACGACCAAATTCAGACTAAATCCTAATAACCAATTAATAGCGCAAGATTCGGAGAATGAAATTGTAGGTAGCTGAGTGAAGCAGAGTAGTACTAGGAGGAATAAGCCATTGATGATAGTTCAGTAAGTCCACCCACCCTTTTGCTGTCCCGAGCACGACGTTCATCCTGGCGTCCCAAGACAGCGGGCTGACAGGCCCGACGTCGCCGTGAAGCCACTGCTCCAGGTTGCCATTGTCGACGTACTCGTACACCAGTATCCTGACACCACAAGCAAGCGCCAAGCGCATGGTAGGTGAGTGAGAAGAATACTACGTAGTACGGACATGGGAAAAATACGGCAGCACGACGATGTTGGTCCATCAATCAATCAGTCGATGGATCATGGCATGTACGTGGTGGGGAATGGTTCAGTACCGGTGCGCTCCCTCGGCGCAGAAGCCCAGCAGCCGAACCAGGTTCTTGTGGCGGACGCGGCCGATCGCCTCCACCTCCACCGTGAACTCCCGCTCCGCCTGGCCCCTGCGACACGACGCATGTGCCAAAAATGGAAGTTTGTCACGGAGCTGCAACGGAAACGATCGAGATGCGCATGTGCGGTCGAGAGATGCGCGCGCTCTGACCTGTTGTTGAGAAGATTCTTAACGGCCACCTGGTGGCCGTCGGCGAAGATGCCGAGGTAGACGATGCCGTAGCCGCCCTCGCCGACGACGCGGTCGGGGGCGAAGCCCGCGGTTGCCTCCTCCAGCTCCCGGAGCGTGTACCAGTGTCCCCACCCGAGGTGCGACACCTCCGGCCCCCCGACTGACGCCGCGTCGGACTGCACGGACCCGGCCGCGCCGTCCGCGGCGCACGCGACCATGCGGCGGCCCTTGCCGGCCTCGATGTACACGCGCTGCGAGCCGTGCGTCGTCGTGGCCGCGCTGCCGCACAGCGAGTCGCCGTCCCCGCCGCCCTCCTTGTCCTTGTCCTTGAGGTACGCGGCCCCCATCTCGAGGTAGTGCCGGAGGGAGCCGACTTGGACGGTCACCTCCTGGATCTCCTTCGAGACCGGCGGGATGGTCGTCGCGGGCGACATTGGCGCCGGCGCGGCGGACGGCTTCGTCGTCCGCTTGGGACGGCGCCGCCGCGCCGCGGCCGCGAAGTGGACCGCGATGAGCGCGAGGAGGAGGAGGAACGCGGCGCCGACGGCGAGGCCGACCACCACCCAGAGCCGCAGCCCCAGCACCGGCGTCTTCCGCGACATCTCGTTGGTCAGCATCGGCGGCGGCGGCGGCGGCGACATTGCGCTCGCGCGCGCCCTGCGTTCGCGCCCGGCCAGCTTCTTCACACGCCCCCTACCTAGCTACTGGTCTAGCTACCACTGCATGGTAATCGTAGCACACTGGTACTGCCGCAGCTGCAATGCTGCTGCATATAGCGGGAGGAGACAGAGTGACTGTGAGAGCACGAGGCGAGCCGGGACGAGAGTGTAGGTAGCTTGTTGGGCGGTTTCTGTGGGCCCGGGAGAGGAGAGCGCTGGGCACGGAAGGTTTGTCCGTTTCTGTTGCGCCGGCGGCCCACTGGCAGGTTAAACTGACACGGAGTTTTGTAACGAAGCTCCCAAGTCAGATCCATGGCGATCTGAGAGTAAATTAAGTTGCCATTAACTGCTGCTGCTACACGGTTGATGCGTACAGCACTCTGCATTGTCTGTACAGCATCTGCTTTGCATTGTCTGCGTACACGAACACGTGCATTTCTCCATCGGTGTCTCTAGGTTTATCGGGACCGTCGATTTAGAATCGGATGGATGGCAGCGTCCTGTGAGAGGACCCTGCCCGCACTTGGTGCTGCAAAACCAGAAGGCAGTTGTTGGCAGAGAACCTCTGACCCTACTGCGAGAATAGGGTTCACAAGGGGGAAAACCTGTCTCCGGTGTTTGCCACTGCCAGAAAGTTTCACTGCGGCCGGTGGGGCACCAGATCAGTCACCTTGCTTGCTGTCTATCCTCTTTCTTTCTCCGACAGTTTATCTCTGCATTTTCCCTCCTAGTCCGAGAGGGCGCTACCGGCGCGACCAATTAAACGAGGTTTGCCGTGTGAGCGAGTAAACAAAACTAAAGTCAAACTGAGGAGGACCAGTTAAACTCGTTGCAGAAAGTTGACCCAACGGTACGGTACAAAATACATCACTTGGTTTTTTTCCTCTCGAAAAGAACAAACCAGTAATTAATATAATATCAGCAAGCATCGGCTCTTGTCCTATGATATAATTTGCCAATGTTTATAATGTAGTAGTACTAACTAATGGAGAACGTGTGTGCGTGTGTGACTGTGGAATGCACCGATAGTACCCAACAAACACAACGCAATGGAAAACAGGTTGGTGCCCTTTGTCCGATAGCCTTTTTTTTCTATATATATACACACGGACAATCCCTTTCTCCCACACTGCGAATCATTGAGAGGCTAAAAGAAGAGCAAAACGTACGAGCGCACTCCATTTCTCTACTCCTCTCATCTCTCCCTTTCTCCCTTGCCAAAAAACCCGGACCATCCATCCATCCATGTGCGGCTACCGACAGTCGTAGGCTAGCTTAGCTTTGCATTCCGTTTGATGTCAAATGAGTAACCTTCGCCCTAGCTAGCATTAGCAGCAAGTGGCCCTTCTTTCCAGCGTGCCATTTTTGCGTGACTCCTGAATTAATCCCTCACGCTTCGATCAACTCTAACGAGCTTTGATCAGACCAGAGAGATGGAGGTCGCGTGTGCGCTAAGATTGATATCGGAGAGAAGAAGAAGAAGAAGAAGAAGAAGAAGAAGAACCCGTCCCGAGGACGGCAAGACAGAGGCGAAGGATAGATTGTACCGGGGTCAGTAGAACCGCAGCCGTGCGGGAGGGAACTACCTTCACCGAACCGAACGCGGCCGCAGAGCACACCAGTCCCCTCTAGGTCCGGTCGGGCCCGTAAAGCCCCCACGGGACACACCAGTCCTAATGGGGTCCGGCCGGTGTAACATCCCAGAATTAATATAAGTATTATTAATTCCAAAAATGTGGGTCAACACAAAAATTTTATTATTTTATGTGTGATTGCTTGTGTTTTGTTGCTTGATATGTGTGTTTGCTAAGTAATAATATGAATAAAGATAAAGTAACAAAATAAAAACACCCACACATAAAATCATGGGACAAGTGCCACACTAATTTCCCTAAGTAAGAAATTAATATATTCTTTCAAAACAAAACTCAGTGGGGTGACATAGTGATCACTCCCACTTTGCTCTTATGCCTTTTCCCTCTTCAAAATATATTTTCAAAAATCCAAATTTAAAATTCTAAAATTCTTTCCTTATCATTGAAAATCACCAAATGTGCTATGATGCACTTATCAAATAAATTCCATCATAGCACCAAAAATCCCTATTAATATATATACAATCAATTGTGGAAACAAATTTCAAAAATATGAATTTAAATTTGGTTCAGACATTTTGTCGAACACCTGGAGGGCAGAGCCCGTGTTCTTCCCCAATCCGATGAACTCGAGATCAAATCGAGGGATTTGGAGGTTTGTTCTTCGATTCCTTGCACCCCTCTACTCCTCACCACCTCGCGGACCTGCCCAGCACACTAGAGCCTCACGAGAGCAACCCTAGTGGACGCGGCGATCGTCGACGCGCAGGGAGCAGCCGCACTGTCGCCATGCCGCCCTGTCGCCGACGCGTAGGAAACACATAGCCGCCCGTCTAGCCCTAGCGCCGCGCCCTGCCTCTCCCAGCACCGCACCGTGCCCCCTGGACGCGGGAATCGGTCGCCCCCGACACCACACGCCCGTGCCCGCGCCGCCCAGCGCCGCCCGAGCTCGCACAGAGCACGCCAGAGCGTCCCCCCTTCCCGAGCTCGCGCCACGCCACCCCACGCTCCCATTCCTGCTCCCTGCCATGCCCGCACCATAGCCGCACCTCCAACGCCCCTATGGCGAGCCCGCGTGGCCGCTGCACCGCTCCCACGCCCTCTCCACCATGGACCGGCCGCCGGCTATAAAAACCCCGCCCGAGCCTCGCAATTCCACCACACCACGCCACCCCAGCACCTCTCCCTCACTCCACCCCCTCTCGTACACCGCCAGGAGGGCGGAGCCGCTGTCGCAGGGCTGCTGCTGCCCTGGTTCTTCCCCGAGCCTGCCGGAGCCGAAGGTTGGCATCGAGCATGAATTCGTCGTGCCGCTGCTTCCCTCTCCCCTCTAACCCCTCCACCCTGTTGCCCTAGCTCACCGCACTCACCCGCACTCTCCTCCCTCTGTATCGTGCACAGAGTCGTCGCCAGGAGCTCGCCGGAGTCGCGCTGTGGCCACGGAAGCTACGGGAAGCTCGACGCCGACGAACCAGCCCACCCCAGGATCTGCAACTTCGCCAGCAAGCTTCCCCGAGCCACCGCCGTTGATCTACGCCATCCCCGCATCCTCTCGAGCCCCCTAGGTGAGCCATCCGTCCACCACCGTGCCGCCGGCGCGGCGGCGTCGCCAAAATGAGGTCGTCGTCGGTGCCTTTAAACGTGGGCCGTTGGATCTAGATCCAACGGCAGCTTACCGGTTCGATTAAATAAAACTGACGGGCTGGCCCCACCCGTCAGCGTTTATTTCATTTACCCGCGTACACTGTGCCGCTGACAAGTAGGCCCCACCTGTCATAATTTTCAACATTATCCGGAATAGGAACATTTTCTAATTTAGATTTTCTCAAGAATTCCAGAACTGGACCCAACTTTGAAATTCAATATCTCGAGATCTAGGAATCCAAATAAATATGTTCTGGAATGCTTATGAAATTATCTAACTCATCAGAGTGGTTTCATTTCATTTAATTTAATAAATAAGGAATAGTTTTAAAAATGCCACAGAAAGTGTAAAATCTAAACTTGTTTGTTTCTGATACTCTGTTAATCCAAATAATGTCAAACCAATTTTGTTAGCTTAGTAATGTGATAAATTATCTGCCCTAATTTTTGTAGATTTAATTAGTCATTATTAATTAATTGGCATCTGTTGAAAGGAAGAAAGCCCTTCTGAACTAAAACATTTTTAAAACCATAATGGTAAATCCAAATGAGTTAGGACCAATTTTTCTAGATCACATCTATACTTCTTATAAAGCAAAACCCCACTAAGTGCAATTAATATTTTTCTATCTTCACATGCAAGCTATCCACATCACTTGCTCTTTTAGCCAATCAATTGTCCATGTCACCCCACTAACATTTATTAATTATTTTCTATCTCTACATGCAAGCATCCACATCATCTTTGTTTAGCCCATCAAATTGTCCATATCATTTTCTTTATGTTCGAATGATAAGATCGCACCATGGAGCTATGTAGTTATACAAGTAAATCATGTGCAAGTAGAACACCGGAATAAGTTTTGCCCGTGAAATTTTTGCCAATTATTTTCAGGATGGAAATCATACAATTGTTAGTCGAAATTGTGGGCTCTTTTATATGTATTCTCTCAAATAGTTTCTAAAAATATTATGCGGCAATGTGCATGTCATTTTCATGCAAGCCATCCACAACACCTGCTTCTTCAACCTGTTGATACAATCTTATCTATATAAATTAGATACACCCCTAAAGCATAACGATCTTTAAATTATAAACCTCACATATATTTGATGTCTAAAATTTATAGCATCTTGGCTGTCATGATTAACTAAATCTTGCATATTTTTTGTCAACTTCAAGTTTCATAAATTTTATTAAATTTCTCAAGAGAGACCCGCTGCAATGCGCGGGGTGTCGTTCTAGTTTAATCAATGCTAGTTACCCCTAAAAGGATTTAATTTTTGAATAAAATTAACTTGGGCTGTAGCAAAAACTATAATATTGACTTTCTGGATTAAAACATTTATATAGGTAGTTTAATAACTCAAAATGAATTGAATCCAATTGGGTTGTCTTCTACACATCAATAGATTTCTATAGAATTTTAGTTCACATTTTTGTGATCAACAGAACAGAAGTTATGCAGTTAAATATGAAACCCTAGTTTCTGCCATAATTATGACATAATTAAATAATGCCTAAATTGAATTCAAATTGTGTTACCTTGTGTATGTAGTAGCTAATTGTGATGTTTATGATTGTAATGATGTGATGTTTGTTTGTTTAGTCTTGGTGATTGTTTGCATTGTTTAATTATCGATTAGACGAGAACGTTGCTGGAGCCTATGAGGAAGGAGATTACTTCGAACAGCAGGAACCCGAGCACTTTGTTGAGAAAGGCAAGCTACTTCACTGAGCTTGCTTTTACATACAATTATTTTTGGATCACCTGCAATATTCAAAGTGTTAGTGATTTCAAAAGCCTTTCTACAAAAAACATGAAAAACTATTTTGCCACGCTATGTAGAATTATAGAGTAGATATTTAAAACTATAGGATGGGAAAATATGATTTGTTCCAAAACTCCTTTTTAAAGTATTTGGATGGATCTGGAATGCCGAGCTGTCGACGTGGGAATGGAGAAAGGTTGAAAGATGGTGTTTATGAAAAATGCACATTGTGTCTTAGTACTTACGTCAAGCAGCCGATAACGGGTGCGACCACATCTACCCACATATGGGAAAGGGCGTATCATATAATTTGCTCGTGTTAGTACTGGATGCCTCAACCACGAGGATGGCCTCGTTCCATGAGGGGATGGTCATTGCGACCTACCCCCTGACCTGGGTCCTAGCAATCTGAAGGATGGAGGATTGAAGATCCATATTTGGGTCGCCGGGCAGAACTATGAGTCCTCACATCTAGGTTTCTCGACGGGGGATCCTGTACTAGGTGTCGAGGGAATGGTGAATTCGTAGCGGTAGGGTCCTATACTAGCATGAGCAAAGGATGGGCTATGGTCGGTGGCTCAACTTCGCATACACCTTGTATGGCGAGACGTGGCAGACACGATGAGTTACCGGATGGATGTGGGAAAAGCGTGCTACCTCTGTAGAGGGTAAAACTATTCGAATAGCCGAGTACTCGGATATGGACAGTTGGGAGACCCTACTAGACCATGTGCAAGTTTTTGGCAAAGTTCGGAAAAGTTTAAGTAAATGAACCAAAGTAGAGGTGATGTTACCCAACTATACCAAATGGAGTGGTATGAGTTGTGGGAGATAAATGGGTCATCATGTGACATGACCAGAAAAAGGAGGAGTTTTGGTTAAATAATAAAAGGGGTGATTATTTTTCCTTAAAAATATAAATGATACTCTTCTTATCTTTTTTTCAACAAGGATATAGAGATGTTTTTCAATAAAGATATAGAGATGAAAGTGCCTTAGAAAGCAACTTAAAACTGGTACACACTCACGTTAGGCGTAGTTTGTGAGTATAATTCCCATTGTACTCATATTGGTTTCGTCCCTGGCTATTGTCTTAGCCAGATCTCGAGGAGAACTACGCCGAAGCGGAGTATGGTGACTTCTATGAGACCTAGAGATCTTCGTGAGTCAACTGCCTGTCGGGTCGTCGTTAGGACGCGTTGGACTTCTACTACGTAGCTTCCGCTGAATGCTTTTGATTTGACCCTTGAAGACAACTATGTAAGACTTGGTCTAAATGACCTATTATGTAATACTTTAATTCGGTACTGTAATGGATGTAAACTTTGGTATTCAATTCGGATTATGGGCAACGACAGACTGATCATGGGATCGTTGTGTGAATCATAATCGGGTATTTCGGACAGCTAGTCCGGGGTCCCCACAGAGTTGGTATCATAGCACATCTTGACCATAGGAGACCTTAGTTAGCATGGTTGTTAGATAGGAGTTACAAAAGTAATTTCTAAAACAAAGGAGTGAAAATATTTTCGAAAACTTCTTATCTCCCAACCCTCTCATATATGCAAAATTTTATTCACACTAAATATTACAACTTTCCGGTATCCTTAAAATTTTACCCACTCGTTAATTCATTGAGCTAAAATCTTGACTTACTTGTTGCCTCACTTAAACTTAAAATTTTGCACCCTAGTCATCTCACTAACTTAAAATTTTACTTAAAAATTGTAGATGGCGCTACACTTCACCGAGTTTCTGCAAGTTAAGGAGAGGGCAACCTCATGTTTGAGAAGGACCTGTATAAGTTGAGCGACATCTTGGGTCGCCCAGCTCCTGAGTTCCGTGGAGCGCAGGTCGACGCTCACGATAAGGGCAACCTGAGCTGACTCATCGAGTCATCTGTCCGGGGGAACATCAAGTCCTCCCATTCCAGGACGCTGTCCTTCACCACGATGGATGCCAACTAGAATGACGGACTGTATCGTGCCATGCAGAGGCTGCTGGCCCGACTTTGTGAGGAGCACAAGGAGGAGTTAGCGAACTCACCTTTCAGGTTCTACGGGAGGCGTGACACCGAGGGACATCCTACTTCCACTGTTCGCCACCCTACCTTTGGGGAGCACCTCGTGGACATGGAGGTCTTACTTTACCGTACCCACGAGGACCTACGCAGTGTGAGGTACCGGTCTCACTTTGAGTGCATCGCGCTCGAGGCAAGCCGTGACCGTGTCGCACTCCTGCAACAGGACAAGGCCGACCTTCACCAGAGGAGGATCCGCCTAAAGAAGACCATCGCCAAGCTTCGCAAGAGAGTGGCAGAGCAGGACGAGATGATCGAGGACCTTGAGCGCCGAGCCGATGAGATGGAGGAGGAAGGTGAGGATCTCCGTAAGGAGAGCCGCGCTTTCATTAGTGACGATGAGGATTACTTGGAGGAGATGGACTACGAGGAGGACGACGACGAGGAGGAGCCGACTGAGCCCCTTCTTGACGAGGACGAGGAGGACCCAGAGGAGCGTGCCTTCGAGTCTGACACTGACGACGTTGTGCCGAGTGTTCCACCCCAGTAGTTGGATCACTTAGTCGCCTTCGATTTATCATAGGGTTAGGTCAACCCAGTTGTAGTCGCTTTTGAGTAGTGTAATGGTTCCTATGAAACCATATGCTTGTAGCAACTATGTAATGGTGTGTGGAACTTATGCATGTGATGCCTTTGCTTGAGATTGTGTGTGCTTTGAAAGTTTCAAAATGTTGCAAACTCATCTCAAAACTTCTACGTAGTAAAGACCTCTTACCCCAACAACTCGAAACCCTACCCTGTTAAAGTAAGGCACATCCCTAGTCTGTTTTGCCTCTTATACCCATTTAATCTCAGGATGGTGGACACCCGAGGAGGAAGCCACAGTCGCAATGACCCGCCACCACCACCACCTGAGCCTACCCTGGCCGAACTCCTTAGGATCATTATGGAGGACCGCGAGGCCTCTCGCCAAGAGCGTCAAGCCCACCTTGCTGTTCTCCAGCAACTCGCCGCTAATGCCCAGAACAACAACCACAACCACAATGGCAATGGTAACGAAGATGGACACTTGCGATCCACTTTGAGCGATTTCCAGAAGACCAACCCACCCACCTACTCCAAGGGACTTCACCCCTTAGAAGCCGATGACTGGCTTCGCACCATCAACAACAATTTGGAAGTTGCCGCAGTAGGAGAAAATGAGAAGGTTCTGTATGCAACCCACTATCTTGCTGGACCGGCACGAGCTTGGTGGGACACTACCAAGGCTCTCCAGCAAGCTGGTTATGTGATCAGCTGGGCTGAGTTCCAAGAGAAGTTCCGCAAGAATCACATCCCTAGCGGACTTATTGAGAGGAAGAAGGATGAATTCCGCAAGCTGAGACAGGGAAGCAAAGATGTGATTGGCTATCTTTATGAGTTTACCGATTTATCTCGGTATGCTCCTGATAATGTCGACTCCGAGAAGAGGAAGATTGAGCGCTTCATGAATGGACTGCATGATGAGCTTCAATGCGCCTTGGTTATCCATGACTTCATTGATTTGGAGTCACTTGTGGACAAGGCTATCCATCTGGAGACCAAGCGCAAGTCTATGTTTGAAGGGCGCAAGAGGAGGATGATTGCTTCAGAAGGTTCTAGCAGCCAGAAGCCCCGTACTTTCCCACCAACACCCAAGCCTGCTTATCGTCCACCGCAAGCCCCACGCCCCACCCTTCCAAATCGCCCAAACAATTTCAACCGTCCCAAAGACAACAACCGTCCAGGAGGAAACCCCAACAACTTCAATCCCAAGGCCAATGTTGTCTGTTTTGAATGCGGTACCAAGGGTCACTACTCCAGAGAATGCTCCAATCCCAAGAAGCCTGCACCGAACCAAGGTCAAGCCCGCAATGGAAATGGAAATGGCAAGAATGTCGCACCCCGTGGAAATGCTGCTGTTGTCAAGGGCCTTCTGCACCACATCAATGCTGAAGAAGCTGAGGAAGCACCAGATGTTGTGCTGGGTACGTTCCTTGTCAACTCAGTACCTGCAACTGTTCTGTTTGATTCTGGTGCCACCCATTCATTTGTTACCCAAGAGTTCGTTACTAAGGGAGGTTTAGTTGAGAATCTCTTATCCAAATCCATGGTCATCCAAACCCCAAACTCCACTGTAGAGACTAAACTATTTTGCCCCACCGTTTATGATGGGGGGATACTTTATAGGTAGGCCCATGGACCCGGAAAGTAGACCCGCCAAGACCAAGAAGGCCAAAGCCGAGTCATGCATCAAGTCGCATGGGCTGGGCTGGAGACAAGCCGACCAAGGCCCATGACGGAGAAGGGACCCGTCAGGGAGGAGTCCAAGCACAACCCGGAGTCCTAACTTGGAAGACCAAGACGTAGAGTAGGACTCCGTATTCTAGGGTGACTCGGTGTAAGTTGTAAGTCCAGGGACCCGGCCACCTTTATAAGCGGGGTCCTGGACCTTAGATCGACAAGTCTTAAGCCATCAAGTTCAAACAATCCAGAAACACCAGATCAATAGTCGCCGACTCCCCAGATAGGAGCCAGAACCTTGTAATCGAGATCAGTTCTAGAGCAATAAAGAGAAGCAGGAAGTAGGTCTTTACCTCTAATCAAGAGGGGCCGAACCTGGGTAAATCTGTGTCCCTAGGCGAGATTAACCTCTCTTACGTACTTCGTGCATCAATGGCCCCAGAACTCACCTTCCCAGAGGAAGGACTTGCCGTGACAACCCCATGACAGTTGGCGCCCACCGTGGGGCAGGAGATGCGTGGAGTTGAGATCGTGGGAGCCGCTCGCCGGGCCATGGAGAAACTCGCCATCGGGCGAGTCTACACTGATGAGCATGGAGAAACCGAGATCGATGACTCCGGCTGGACTCCAGAGATGGAGGAAGTTGACGAGAGTTATGAGTTTGTTTTTGGAGGGATCAACGTGTTCGTCGGCATGGTTTGCGCGTCAGGTCTTCGCGCTAACTCGGCGGAATCAGTATCAGAGCCAACAGCTGTCGTCAAGTCCGACGGCGAGGAGTCGGTCGGTTCGTCAGAAGTCGGCATCATCGCCGAGCCAAAGGAACAACTTGCTGTCAACCCTGAAGAGGAGTCGCTGGCGGAGCCACGTATGGAGCCAGATTACGACGCCGATTCAGAGTCTATCTTGCCCTTGTTCGAGGATCGGCTTGGGTATGGAATTGAGGAGGAGGATTACGCGGAGTCGCCAGTACGCGCCCACGTCGTCGGAGTCTACATGTCTGGAAACGGCGGAAATCAGTTTGATCCAAGTCTACTGACAAAGGAAATCAATGCAAGCAACGCAGCAGAACGGGCGGCCGAGTTAGCCAGCGCGCGTGCTGCAATGGAGAGGCAACTAGCAGAAATCAACGAGGCAAACCGCAGATTGGCAGAAGAGCGGGCCCGGGTCCAGACGGAGGCCCAGGTTGTGAGGAGTCGCCAGGAAGAACTCACCTCAATTCAGCATCGCAGAGCGAGGAGTCGCCTGCGTGGCGGAGTCATTGTCAACCCTACTGCTTTGTTCAACACACCCACTGGTCCAGGCGCAGGAGCCGGGCTAGGGAGCTCATCAGCTGCGGGAGGCGGCGCAGGAGGAGGAGCAACACCACCACCACCACCACCACCACCAGAAGGACCCGGCGGCAACGGTACCAACGGACCGCCACCTGAAGGAGGAGTCAGAGGAGGATCAATAGGTGGTATGGGACCTCCACCTGGCAGGTTTCGTACGCCAGAAGGGCATTACTCTAACCCAATGGACAACGTTCATGCGGCAACTATGAGGCTAGAGAACATTGAGATACCAGAAGGAGCAGCGGGACAGGAGACCCGCCGTGCTATTGAGATGCTGAAGACAGCAATGACTCAGCAAGCTCTTTATCCAGCGTTTCCAGATGCAAGTAGGCTGCACTCGACACCGTTCAACTCTGGCACGAGGAGTCGGCATGACGAGTCTCACCCGGCCAACTCTACAAGCGCAAGGCGCCGTGAACAAGAGAGGAACAGGGTCAATCATACCAACTGCCTCACGAGCTCAACTGGTGGTTGATGAAGCAAGACAGCGACGAGAGAGGGAGGCGGCCAGGGCACGGGAGGCTGAGAGGGACAGAGCCCTAGCTGGTCCAGATAACCAGCCTCAGCCAACCCGGGCGCACACAGAGGTGACTTTTCCTGGTACCTCTCCTTCACTAACAGGACCAGAGTGCCTGTCAGATGCCATCAGGTCCGAGTCTTTCCCCAGCGACTTCAAGGAGCCGCGCAAAGTTCCCAATTACGAGCCCAACATGGACCCGACTTCTTGGTTGGGCACATACGAGATGGCAATGAGTATCCGTAATGCCACAGGTAATCTCTGTGCCAAATTCATGTACCTCATGATGGAGGGAGCAGCCAAAGTGTGGATGCGTAACTTGCCTCCTAGATCAATCAATTCTTGGGAGCAGTTGAAGTCGGCTTTCATACAGAACTTCCAGGGAACATGCAAAAAGCTTAGTACCATAGAGGACTTGGAGCGGTGTGTTCAGAGAAAGGGCGAGTCTGCAAGGCATTGGATGAAGCGGGTCTTGGAGATCATCAACTCATCGCAAGGACTCCCAACAATTTCAGTGCTAATGGCAATGGAGAGAAATTGCAGCTACAATCCCTTGAGCTGGAAGCTGGGTCGTATGAAGGAGAGCCTGAATCAAGGTATTCCCCTTACGATCGGCGAGATCATGGCAGGTGCTAACAAGCATGCTGCCACAGACAAAACAAAGGATCAGGAGGAAGGACCTAAAGGACATGGTGGCAATGGTCAGAACCAGAATCAAAATCAGAACCAGAATCAGGGAAGTAACAAGCGGCCATATGGAGACAACTCTGACCTAGTGGCTAACACAAACACTGGGGTCAGACGCAAGGACAACAGTTCTCAAGGGTATCAGGGATGTAGGCCGACCACAGAGGAGGTTCTGTCGAGTCCATGCCCTAAACACGCCAGAAACGGCAAGTGTGGTCACACCTTGGGGCAGTGCGTGGATTTGCAGCGTGCCAGGCTCCCAGGACCAGGAAATAGAGGCAATAACAATGGATATAGAGGAAACAATGGTGATGGAGGACCCGGCAACCACGGTGGAGGAGCCGGCAATAACCCTAACCAACCTCAGGGAGGAGGTAACCAACAGGGCGGGTTCCAGCAGAACCCGAAGCAGCTTCACGATAACAATGGGCAGTATTATGTCACAACTCGGCCACAGAACCCGAGTCGTGGCAGTTACCATGTCTTCACAACAAGCACGTCCAAGCGTGCCAAGAAATTAAAGGTTAGAGATGTCAATGCAGTGGAGCCGGCACTCCCACAGTGGCTCAGGTGGTCAGAGCAAACCATCACATGGAGTCGGGCAGATCATCCGCCAAGAGTCGATGACCCAGGGCAGCTAGCCTTGGTGGTAGCACCTCAAGTTGGGGATACACATTGAACAAAGTGCTCATGGATGGTGGAAGTAGTATCAACATCTTATATTATGACACATTCAAGAGGATGCAGCTGCAAGATAGGCAGCTAATACCCACTGAGACAGTTTTTCATGGAATCGTACCAGGGAAGTCAGCCAAGCCAATCGGTAAGATTTATCTTGAGGTTGCTTTTGGCAAAGTGGAGAATTTTCGTTCAGAGATTATGCCTTTTGAGGTAGTGGATCTTAAGAGTCCATACCATGCTCTCTTTGGTCGACCAGCATACTTTAAGTTTATGGCCAGACCATGCTATGTTTACTTGAAGCTCAAGATGCTAGGTCCAGCAGGAGTCATTACAGTTAATGGCAGCAGACAGATGGCATTGGAGTGTGAGCTAGGTGATGCAGCTATGGCTGAGACAGCTTGTGCTCAAGAGGAGCTGAAATTCTACAAGGCGAACATGGACCCGGAGGACAACTCGGTCCTTAAGAAGCCGGCCACAGAGGAGAAGATGAAATTCAAGTCAGCTCAGGACACAAAGCAAGTCGACTTCACCCCTGGTGATTCTTCCAAGCAGTTCACCATTGGGGCACATCTTTCTGATAAATAGGAAAGCGCGCTCGTCGAGTTCATCCGTGAGAACCGGGACGTCTTTGCATGGAAGCCATCGGACATGCCAGGAGTCCCGAGAGAACTCGCCGAGCACAGCTTACACGTTAACCCTAATGCAAGACCAGTTAAGCAAGGTTTGCGCAAGTTTCACGATGACAGGAGGAAAGCCATCGGAGAAGAGGTGGCTCGGCTCCTCGCAAGCGAGTTCATCAAGGAAGTCTTTCACCCAGAGTGGGTGGCCAATCCAGTGTTAGTGCCAAAGAAAACAGGAGAATTGCGCATGTGCATCGACTTCACGGGTCTTAACAAGCATTGCCCTAAGGACCCGTTTGCATTGCCTCGTATTGACCAGATCATTGACTCCACAGCAGGGTCAGAGTTACTTTGTTTTTTGGATGCCTATTCAGGGTACCACCAGATCAGACTCAACATAGAGGATGAGCTGAAGACGTCTTTCATCACACCCTTTGGAGCATTTTGTTATACAACAATGCCCTTTGGACTCAAGAACGCAGGAGCTACATATCAGAGGTGCATCCAGAATTGTTTCAAAGAACAGATTGGAAGGAATATTCACGCTTATGTGGATGACGTAGTTGTCAAGTCTCAAAAGGCCGACTCTCTGATAGCAGACCTGACAGAAACCTTTGGTAACCTGCGCAAGTACAAGATGAAACTCAACCCAACCAAGTGTGTTTTTGGAGTCCCTGCAGGCAAACTCCTTGGCTTCATTGTTTCAGAGAGAGGCATTGAAGCAAACCCAGAGAAAATCAAGGCTATTCACAATCTGCAGAAGCCGACTTGTCTAAAGGACGTTCAGAAACTCGCTGGTTGTGTAGCAGCTCTCAGCAGATTCATCTCAAGACTCGGAGAGAAGGCGGGTCCTCTCTATCGACTCTTGAAGAAGTCAGATAAGTTCATATGGGATAAAGAAGCCGATGATGCTTTTGAGAACTTGAAGAAAACCCTATCATCAGCACCAGTACTTGCAGCTCCTACAGATAAGGAGCCCATGCTATTATATGTGGCTGCCAATGAAAGGGTGGTCAGTGCAGTAGTAGTTGTGGAACGATCAGAGGAAGGAAAAGAGTATCCAGTGCAGAGGCCTGTTTATTACATCAGTGAAGTCCTCACAGAGTCAAAGCAAAGGTACCCTCAATGGCAGAAGCTAGTCTATGGAGTTTTCCTTGCAAGTAGGAAGCTTAAGCATTATTTCCAAGAGCATCCAATCAAAGTGGTGAGTTCAGCACCGCTAGCTGATATCATACGCAACAGAGATGCAACAGGTCGAGTCGCCAAGTGGGCAATCGAGTTGGGTCCTTACCATATCACATACGAGCCCAGGACAGCAATCAAATCTCAAGCTTTGGTCGACTTTGTCAACGATTGGACTGATTGCACATCCTCACCGAGTTCACCTTGCACCAAATATTGGACAATGCACTTCGACGGGTCTAGACAGCTAGAGGGCTCAGGAGCCGGCGTGGTTCTAACTTCACCAAAAGGAGATAAGTTGGCATATGTCCTTCAGTTACATTTTGATTGTACAAACAACATGGCAGAGTATGAGGCTTTGCTACACGGCCTGCGTCTGGCAAAGCAGATGAACATCAAGCGTATCAGGTGCTTTGGAGACTCGGATCTCGTAGCCCAGCAAGTATCTGGAACCTGGGACTCGAAGGATGCAAACATGGCGGCTTATAGAAGAGCAGTCGAACAGATAGCCGGGTTCTTTTCTGGTTATCAAGTGGAGCATATTGACAGACGCAAGAACGAGGCCGCAGATGCGTTATCACGACTCGGCTCTCGTCGAGAGAAAGTACCCCCAAATGTATTTGTGGATGAACTTCACCACCCATCAGTCAAGTTGCCCTCAGAGGAGGAGTTAGCCTCCCCAGATCTAGAGTCGGCATTGGTAGCAGCAGTACGAGCAATATTAGCATGGACAGAGCCCTACCTTGCATATCTCCATAGGGGTGAACTCCCACAAGATGAAGTCAAACAGAGATAGCTCATCAGACGATGCAAGTCCTACATAGTCATTGATGGCGAGTTGTACAGAAGGAGTGTCACTGGAGTCTACCAGAGGTGTGTGTCTCCAGAAGAGGGCAGGCAAATATTGCAAGAGATTTATGCAGGTGATTGTGATCATCATGCATCCACTAGATCCTTGGTGTCAAAAGCTTTCAGGCATGGGTTCTTTTGGTTAACAGCACATCTGGACGCAGAAAAGATAGTACGAGTCTGTGATGGATGCCAAAGGTACGCAAGGCAAGACCACGTGCCAGCCCAAGAGCTCAGAACTATTCCTATCACTTGGCCGTTTGCAGTTTGGGGCTTGATATGGTGGGTCCTTTCTCAAAGTCGCCCTGTCAGAAGACCCATCTGCTAGTAGCAGTTGACAAGTTCACCAAGTGGGTGGAAGTCGAACCCGTCAGCAGAGTCGACGGAGCATCAGCAGTGAGATTTTTCAAGAAAATAGCAACACGCTTTGGATATCCTCACAGCATCATTACAGATAATGGTACCAACTTATCAGTTGGAGAGATGGCCAAGTTCTGTGGTGAGAACAACATCAGACTCGACCTAGCCTCAGTGGCACACCCACAGTCTAATGGACAAGCAGAGAGGGCAAATCAGGAGTTGCTGAAGGGAATTAAGCCTCGGCTCCGAGTCCCTTTGCTAAGAGCCGCCGGGTGTTGGGTTGAGGAGCTGCCAGCAGTACTCTGGAGTATAAGGACGACTCCTAACAGATCCACGGGCTTCACACCTTTCTTCATGGTGTATGGAGCAGAAGCCGTCCTGCCAAGCGACTTGTTGCATGACTCGCCACGAGTCGCCAATTATGTCGAGACAGAGAATGAACTCGCTCGCCAGGACTCGGTGGACGCACTTGAGGAGGCAAGGGAGTTAGCCCTTGAGAGATCAGCAGTCTATCAGCAGGACTTGCGGCGATATCACGCACGCAGAATCAAGACTCGGACTTTCCAGGAAGGCGACTTAGTGCTTCGACTTGTCCAAAACAGGGAAGGAATGCACAAGTTATCTCCACCATGGGAAGGACCGTTCGTCATAAGAAAGAACTTGCACAATGGGTCGTACTATCTAATGGATGTACGAGAGCCGGCAAGTGAAAGTAAAGGAGCTGACACAGCTCATACGCTAGATCCCTATGCAGAGGCAAAGAGGCCATGGAATATAGCTCAGTTACGTCCTTATTATACTTAAGTTGTAATAGTTTTATGAGTTGAAAGGCAAAGAGCCCAGTGAGCCATGCCCAGATGTAATCAAATTATTATGATCAAAGGAAATAAAGCCGGCTTCTGTGAATATGAGTCCTTTAGTCGAGTCACCCAGCGAGTGCGCTTTATCTTGTTAAATTTTGATCATTAGGTTCTTGGGGGCTTGCTTTTCAGTGAAAAAAGTCAAAGCTTAGACTCTTGAACCCGGCACAGTAGCCAAACTTTTCCTAATTTTCTCGCTGGTAAGTCAGATGCATCCTGCACAATATGACTAATCTACAGGCATGGCTTGTCTCCGGCTCTCATGAATCTTAAGGGACATGAGTTGTCAGGAGCCTGTCAGCTAAAGCTGTAAGAGAAGTCATGCAGGGCCTACTTATTCATCAGTGGATAATTAGACGGGTTATAAGAACCACAAAATGACTTGCATAGATAATACATATCAATCTCACAGTTTAACAAGCAAGTCATTACAAGCCGATTGGCACAATTCAAGAACAAGTAGTTCAAAAGACCTAAAAAGGTTTTGCACCAGCAGTGCATCATTACAAAGTTTAAACACCAGTAGCACATCATTACAAAAATTCAAAAGTCATTCAAGGGATGGTCCTCTAGAGGAGTCGACTTCTCAGCTGGAATCGGGGAGTCCTTCTTCACAGGAGACTTGTCTTTGTTTGAACAGCAGTGGCAGGAGCCGGATTCACAGGAGGCTTGGTTACAACTCTCTTAGTTTGAAAACCAGTACCTCTGGGACTCTTCATGTGCTTGTCCAGTTCTTCCTGTCTCTGGGCGTCGTCGGAGATAGCTCTTGAAGGAGTGGGCATAGCAGGAGTCTTCAATACAGGCTCTGCACCAGTGGGTTTGCCAAGCACAGGAGCCGCCGGAGAGGAAGAACTCGGCGCAGTAGAAGAAGAAGGGGCAACAGCTAAGTCCTGTGAGGGACGGCCAAATTTTACAATCTCAGGAGTCTCTGGAGCAACCCGTTGTTCTCCAAGTCATAATTGTGAACCCATACCTCAGGATCCATCTTGTTGGGAATCTCACAGGCATAGGGGCGCACCAGCTTTTCCTCAGCTTTGAAGTCGTCTTGGGTGAAGGGTTTGCCATCCTCATGTTGTTCCGGCTTCCCATAGTAAGCATTGCCGGCTCCAAAACAGTGGAGTAATAACTGTGGGCTAGAGCAAGGATTCTGATGGATGCTCTCCTCAAAGAAGATTGCTTCCAAAGCCGCATATACCCTGGTGCCCTAGACAACTCATCTACTAGACGTTCAGGCTCTTTGGGGCACTTGCCCTTAGGATTCAAATATTTCACCACAGCACGGGCTCCCTCTTGCAGCCCATGACAGTGGTCAAGCATCTCATGCAATTGCTTGCTGGTGGGCAGCTTGAGCTTTGGGGAGTCAGCCCCTGCAGAAAGGAAATCAGTCATTATCAGTTTAAAAGTAGTTCAGAAAATGCAAAGAAGAGTAAGCAAAGGTAGTAACTTACCAAATATATGTTGACACATGGCCCCAATGCCTTTGCGGCAGGTGTCAAAGACAGCTTTCAGATCATTGTGCGCCTTTTGGGCAACCCTCTTAGCATCTGCAGATTCTTTCTTCACCTGCTCCAGTTGAGCAGATAAAGCTTTCAGTTCCTTCTCCAGTTGAAGAGAGTGCTCTTTCTCAGCTTGAGCAGACCTGGCACTAGCAGCTGCCTGGTCCTCCAGCTCCTTCATATCCCTCTTCATTTTGGAGACAAGGCACTGCAATCACAAGTCAAATTTTTGCAAGTCAGAATTGACAAGTCATAGTTTGCAACTCAGGATTGATAAGTCAGAATTTACAAGTCAGCTTTACAAGTCAAGCAGAGAACTCATGAGCTCCAAGTCGTCACAAGTCAACAACTTGGCGCTTGGGGGCTACTCAGGAGTCAATTTTTTCTTTTACAACCAGCAGGCATGGGTCCTAGTCAACAAGTCATTAAGCTCCAAGTCGTCACAAGTCAACAACTTGGCGCTTGGGGGCTACTTGCAGAGCAGAAATTTTTCTTCTATAAGCTAAGCTATAGTTAATTACATGTATTTGTAGCTCCAAGTCGTCGCAGGCTGACAACTCGGCGCTTGGGGGCTACTCGTGGAAAAGTTTTTGGTCTAAGGACCCGACAGACAGCAAATCAGCAGCCCCGAGTCCTAGTAGAGCTAAGGACTCAGTGCTTGGGGGCTACAGTGTGCAAAATTTTCTATACAGCAGTGGAGTTCAATTCCAAAGCAAAGCACCTATCTTAGTCACAAGTCACCACAGACAGGTGCTTGGGGCTACTGCAATAGGAGGACGCTAGAAAGCATAAAGGGTAGAAGTCAAAAAGCTTACGTTATGAATCATGTGAAGAGACCTAAGAGCCGCTTGCTCATCATCCTTTAGCCTGGCGGATTGATCGTTCAGGTCGACCGCTTCAGCATAAGCTTCAGAGAAGGACATATTGTCAGACACCCGAAGTCGGCTGTAGTCAATTGAGGACTTGGCCTTGTCGCACGGTTGAGCTACAGGAGCCGTCGACGGAGGAGCCGGATGGGCTTGAGGCACGGCGACAGGAGTCCCAGTCCCAGATGAGGGCTGGGCCACTAGTGGAGTCGCTTCCCGAGTCCTTGAAGGGGACTCGAGAATGGTAGGAGCTGTAGTCGCGCCAGCAGATGCGGGAGTTGAGGGACCTGTCCTCGTGCTTTTGGTTTGAGAAGTCGAAGGAGGTATAGGTCCACGAGCAGAGGTGACATCAGTCATGCCTGGGAGCTTGGTTACCTTGACACAAGGCCGAGCCCTGAAATTTACAAGGACAAAAGTCAGCAATAAATCTAGTGAAAAGGAAATGCAGAAGTCATTTGAACGCAAATATAGTAAACAGAGGAGTCTTACCCAGATTAGTCTCCAGGTCCAAGGAGGCCTGAGAGTCTGAGGAGGGCATCGACATGCCGGAGTGGTAGTAGTCGCCCTTGCTAGGAGGAGAAGCCGACTTTCGTTGGTGCGAAACAGGTAGAGGCTCAGGAGCATCTGCAGGCCCATCGGAGCATAGTTTTCTCTTCCTAGCGGCAACAATGCTCTGCACACGTTCTTCGGGCTTAGCAAGCGAGCGAGTTGAACCAAGGACTCGAGAAAGGGGTACCTTGGGAACAGCCTCTCGGGACCCATTATTATGAGAAGCCGGGGAGGAAGAGGAGTGACTTTTGACTGAGGACTCTTCAGATAGGGATGGCTGAGCAGCAGCAGTCCCAGAAGTCGTGTGAGCTTGCTCAGTGACAGGAGCCTCCGGAGAGGACTCATCTTCATCAGTATCATTCACAATGGAGCCTCTGGAGAGGACTCCTCATCTTCATTGTCATCATCACCATCATTTGCAGTCGGGGCCTCCTTAGAGGACTCCTCGTCTGCATCATCATCGTCTTCAGCATCCTCTGCCACAGTGGTTGGCTCTGTGACAGGGGTCTCTTCCTCAACCTCAGCCTCGGCTTCAGTTTTATTCTCAGTGCCAGCTCCAGAGGCCGGCTTCCAGAAGGAGTCGGTGAGCTGCAAGAGAGTCAGAGAAAATGAGTTAACAAGCGATACAGGTAAAAGCAAGTTAGAAATGTGGTAAAGTGTAAAGCTTACATCAGGAGCCGGATTGGTGGAGCAGAAGGGCTGGAGCCCAAAGTGTGCCTGGTCCTTCACCGGCTTCCCAGTCAGCTTTTTGATGAGCCGACCGAGCTCAGGACCATCTGACAGCTGCTCCGTCACCCGGAGGTCGTCGCCCGCGCAGCGAGTATATGTGCAAATAAGCCGAGTCCTATGACTCAGCGGCTGAATCCTCCAAGTTGTCCAGCAGCGGACTAGGTCCATGTTCTCTAGGTTGTGGGATAGAAGGGCCCGAATCCTAGAGATCAAAGACTCGACTTTTGGCCGGGCGGCCTCTGAGCACCTAGCCTTCATCAGGGAGTCGCCTCCAGGCGATCCTCAGAGAATAGTGGGAGTTGGGTTCGTTTGCAGGAGAAGTGTCCTTGCAGTAGAAGAAAGTCTTGTGCCAATCCTTGACACGGTTGGGAAGATAGGTTTAGGGAAAACAGAATGGAGGGCGCCGTTGAAGAGCGACGGCGCCACATTGCAGAAGGGGGCCGNCATATTCTCCAAGTTATGGGATAGAAGGGCCCGAATCCTAGAGATCAAAGACTCGACTTTTGGCGGGCGGCCTCTGAGCATCTAGCCTTCATTAGGGGAGTCGCCTCCAGGCGATCTTAAGAGAATAGAGGGAGTTTGGGTTCATTCGCAGGAGAGGTGTCCTTGCAGTAGAAGAAGGTCTTGTGCCATCCTTGACACGGTTGGGGAAGATAGGTTTAGGAAAAATAGAATGGAGGCGCCATTGAAGAGCGACGGCGCCGCATTGCAGAAGGGGGCCGCCGGAAGTTTCGGGCTGAGGGTTGCAATAAAAGAGTTCAAGCCAGAGGTCAAGATCTGGCTTGATTTGGAGGTAATCCTCACACAAAGTGACAAAATTGGACAATGTGAGGATAGAATTGGGAGCCAAGTCATGAATCCGCAGCTTGTAAAGATCAAGGAGTTGGCGGAAGAAGAGAGGTTACCAGGGGGCGTAAACCGCAGAACAAGTGTTCCGTGAAAACCACAACCTCGTCCTTAGCGGGAGCAGGCACCACCTCATCCCCTGGGGCCCGAGCTTTCGCGTTGGAAGGAATAAGGCCGGTGAGCCGGTGCGTCTTCAATTGCTCCGCTGTAACTGTAGATCCGCCCCAATCGGTGAAGATCGACCGCTTTGATGAAGATTTGGCGGCGGCGGCTGCGGCGGCGATGTCAACCGTCCTGCTCGATGAGGAGGCCTTGGCCTTGGATGCAACCTTGGCGCGCTTGGGAGCCATGGTGAGCGTGCGGGGTGTGCTGCGCGCGGGAAGAAAAGAGCAAAGGAGAAAGAGGATTTTTGGAAGCGAAAGGGGTAAGTGAGGACACTGGACCCTACCCTTCGCGATTTATAAGAGGGGAAAAACCCTAGAAAGCAACAGTAAACGGTCCACAGTTAAGTTGTGGATAAAGGTTCAGTGATTAAAGAGTCATATAGAAATGTAAAGGGAATGACATGTCACAGAAGTGGAAGGAGCCGGCTTGTCTCAGAGTGACGAGTCCTGTGACAGGGAAAGTTAAGAGTCAAGTTCCTTAGTCCTTGTTCGTGAGAGTCATAACAAAACTCGGCCAACTAATGCAAAGGCAAGAGTGGTGACTCGAACGAAGGATGAGGATGGACTCATTTTTCATGTGTGTTATGTTTTTATGCAGGAATTCATCTTGGAGCTAGCAGCAGGCGACTTCTGAGTTGATGACTCCGATCGAAGGAGTCGAACCAAGGAGTCGACCCAAGGAGTCAGAGGAAGCCGCAAAGCTGCGCCCAAGATAAATTCGGGGGCTACTGATGGGGGGATACTTTATAGGTAGGCCCATGGACCCGGAAAGTAGACCCGTCAAGACCAAGAAGGCCAAAGCCGAGTCACGCATCAAGTCGCATGGACTGGGCTGGAGACAAGCCGACCAAGGCCCATGACGGAGAAGGGACCCGTCAGGAAGGAGTCCAAGTACAACCCGGAGCCCTAACTTGGAAGGCCAAGACGTAGAGTAGGACTCCGTGTTCTAGTATGACTCGGTGTAAGTTGTAAGTCCAGAGACCCGGGTCACCTTTATAAGCGGGGTCCTGGACCTTAGATCATAAGTTCTAAGCAATCCAGAAACACCAGATTCATAGTCGCCGACTCCCTAGATAGGAGCCGGAACCCTGTAATCGAGATCAAATCTAGAGCAATAAAGAGAAGCAGGAAGTAGGTCTTTACCTCTAATCAAGAGGGGCCGAACCTGGGTAACTCTGTGTGCCAAGGCGAGATTAACCTCTCCTACGTACTTCGTGCATCAATGGCCCCAGAACTCACCTTCCCAGAGGAAGGACTTGCCGTGACAACCCCACGACAGCCGGCGTATGCATTAGCCTGGATCTCTCTTTTTTTTTCTCTTGGACTCACACTAGTACTAGTAGGACTCGGTTTCTTGACCTGATGGCTTGATCAGCTTGTACGAGTACTAGTTGCATCCGGATATCTTCCTTTTTTTTGTTTGCTTGAGCTGACGTACGCAATCATGCTGTCCAACTTTCCTTCTGATTTGCTTCTTTGGATCATGTGGTCCGACTACTTGTCCGATGCTTGCTCTTCTTTCCTTTTTTTTATTCTTTTCCTTCGATCCTTGTGTGAGTCGTACCAGCTGCTACAAACTCCTTTATCGACTCGAACTGGTCCCGGACTGCTAGCTTAGGATCCGGACTGCTGATCGAATTGCTCGTATAGCAGAACCGAGGCAAAACTAGACTGGCACGGCAGAATTTCCAAGTAGCACTGCTGGTCGCAAGTCACCACGACGCGCGCGATGGCAATGCTGATGTCGAGCCCCGCGCCCGCCGTGTGGATGAAGAACTTGATGCGTCCGAGTCGCTTGACTGACGCGGTGATGAACTCGCCATCGTCGTTGATGAATATTTGGACCCATCGAATTGTGAATCCACGCGCACTTAGCCCCATGCACTACCACAGAATGGGTTATAGGGAGGTTGGCACTCTGTGGCGCACCGTTAATTCGTGCGCCACAGAAATATGTTTCTGTGGCGCACCGTGCTTGGTGCGCCACAGAAAGTCACATTTTTGTGGCGCACCTGGCCACATGCGCCACAGAAATGTGACTTTCTGTGGCGCATGTGGCCAGGTGCGCCACAGAAAGTCACATTTCTATGGCGCACCTGGCCACATGCGCCACAGAAATGTCACATTTGCGATGTAGTTAGGTATGAGTGTCTAGTAGGTCTAGAAATTTTGAAATATGAATTTTGACCTTTTTTGCAACAAATGAAAAAAAAATCTTATAACGGGCATAACTTTTGCATACGACGTCAAAAAATGCGTATAATACCTTAAAAAAACTAGAGAAAATTTCGGATCCGCCCTCACCCGAGTTTACCCGGTTAGCCTTTTTTTAGATTCTCAAAATTCCAAACGAAAAAAAAGTTATGGCCAACAGAAGAAATTCCCAGCAAAATCAAAAAAAATTAAAAAAAGGAAAAAAAAATTCTGTGGCGCATGTGCCAAGGATGCGCCACAGAATTATTGGGCGGGATTCGAAATTTTGAATCCCGCCCAATAATTCTGTGGCGCATCCTTGGCATTGGTGCGCCATAGAATTATTGGGCGGGATTCGAAATTTTGAATCCCGCCCAATAATTCTGTGGCGCACCAATGCCAAGGATGCGCCACAGAATTTCAAACAGACGATTTTTTTCTACAAAATCAAAAAATTCAAAAATTCAAAAAAAATTTAAAAAAGAAAAAATTCCAAAATTCCAAAAAAAGTTATAACAAAGAAGATTGTTGAAAATTTTGGATTTTTGAATTTTTTTTCTATTTTGAATTTTTTGGATTTTTGAATTTTTTTAAAGTTTTTTTTAAAATAAGTTTTTTCAATTTTTTGGATTTTTTGAACTTTTAAAGTTTTTTTAAATAAGTTTTTTGAATTTTTTCGATTTTTTTGAATTTTTTAATGTTTTTTTTTTAAATTTAAGTTTTTTAATTTTTTTTGGATCTTTTGAAACTTTTGAATCTCCTTTTGAAAGTTTACAAGTTTTTGAAAAATCTGAAATTTATAACACATACATAACATATACACATACAAGACTAAGAGGAATCATATGATATATATATCAATAAGAACTTGAGTAGCACAAGGGTAGGTGAAGTGGGTGGAACTTAGAAGTTAAGCGTGCTAGAGTTGGAGCAATTTGAGGATGGGTGACCTAGCGGGAAGGTATCTGTTCAAAATGTGCAAAAAATCTGAAAAAATTCAAATAATTAGGATTTTTCATATTATTTCATATTTTGATTTTTCTGAATTTTTTTGAAAATTTTTATATATTTTTTTGCATTTTTTGAATTTTTTCAAAATTCTGTGGCGCACCAGGCCAGGTGCGCCACAAGGCCACGCCACAGAATTCTCACATTTCTGTGGCGCACCAAGCAAGGTGCGCCACAGAAAATATTTTTGTGGCGAGAATTCTGTGGCGCACCCAGCAAACCTGGGGGTGCGCCACAGAATTCCAATTTGGTGCGCCACTGATAGCCATTTCGGTGGTAGTGACGGTGGGGGCCAATGTCGATGGTTTAGATCAACGGTGAAGATACGGGACTATGTACGCGAGGACATCGTCGATGTGGGTTCGTAGACGAACGACACGGGAGACAAGATTTTATACAGCTTCGGGACCCGGGAAACATCATCCGGTAATATCCCTACGTGCTGTTTGTGGCTAGGTCTTATTCCACTCATGGTGGAAGTCGCCGATAAGGCGGCTCCTCTATTGTGTATGTCGGGAGTTGAGGCTATAAGCCCTCTGTTGGACTTGTCTAATCTATCGAGCTCCGTCCCATCTGTATTGGTCCTCCTCTCTTGGTGCGCCTTGCCCCTCCTTATAAAGGTGGAGGAGGCCGGCTTACATGTCGAGTCCTAGTTGGATACGAACTATTCTTCTATTACAAGTTGGCAAGGTGAGTCCTTGTCCTAATCTGACCGTGGAGTCAGCCTGCTGGGCCACCCCTGAATGGGCCACGTTAATCCTCCTTGCGGGTACCCGTGTCCCATATCCACGACAAGTACTCTGGAGCATACGGACGACTCCTAACAGATCCACTGGCTTCACGCCATTTTTCATGGTCTATGGAGCAGAATTAGTCCTGCCCAGTGATTTGCTTCATAATTCACGACGAGTCGCCAATTACGTCGAGACAGAGAATGATCTCGCTCGCCAGGACTCGGTGGATGAATTTGAAGAAGCAAGGGAGTTAGCCCTAGAAAGATCTGCAGTTTACCAGCAGGACTTGAGACGCTATCATGCTCGCAGAATTAGAAGGCGGACTTTCCAGGAAGGAGACTTAGTGCTTCACCTAGTCCAAAATAAGGAAGTGATGCACAAGTTATCTCCCCCATGGGAAGGACTGTTCGTCATCAGTAACAACTTGCACAACGGGTCGTACTATCTAATGTATGTACGAGAGCCAGCAAGAGAAAGTGAAGGAGCTGACACAGCTCATACGTTGGACCCTTATGCAGAGGCAAAGAGGCCCTGGAACATAGCGCAGTTGCGTCCTTATTATAGCTAAAAGTTTTGTAAGGCAAAGTATGCAAGTTAGTACAGAGCCCAGAGAGCTCTGTAGCATTGTAGCATGATTACTATGATCAAATGAAATAAAGCCGACTTCTTCACAGTATGAATTCTTTTTCGAGACACTCAGTATGTGCATTTTATTACAATTTGATTATGAGGTCCTTGGGGGCTTGTATTTCAGAAAAAACTTCAAGCTTTAGACTCTTGGACCTGGCTTAAAAGCCAACTCCTTCCTGATTTTGGTTGGTAAGTCAAATGCAACTCGCACAATTTGACTAAGACTATAGGCTTGACTTGTTTCGAACTCCTATGAAGCCTAAAAGGACTTAGGAGGATGCGGACTTGTCAGAGCGAGCTGTTAGCAAAAGTCATGTTGGGCCTACTTATTCATCAGTATAAAATCAGACGGGTTATAAGAACCAAATCAACTTGTATAAAAGGACATTTACATGTCTTCCACATAAAACAAGTCGTCCATAATCATACTACCAAAAATAGAAAAAGTTTTACATCCCAAGAAGCCGGACAAAATGGCATAAAGTTAATGTTACAAGTTCAGAAGTCATCCAAAGGATGATCTTTCTCCGCAGGAATATTTTCTTGCACAGGAGTCGTGCCAGAAGTTGGAGTGTTGGCTGCAGCACCCTGGGCAGAACGTTGTGGGACAGTGGAGTCCTTGACCCCTTGAGAAGCTTCTTTTTAAGGCTGGGAGTTGCCATCATCCTCTGGACGAACTTGTGCAGGAGTCGGAGCAGCAGGAGTTGACAGCGATGGCCCAGCAGAAGTTGAAGCGCCGGCATTCGCTTTCGAGGGGCGTCCAAAGTCTATTACCGGGGGGTGTAACATCAACAGCTCTCTTGTTGTTTTCATCATAATGATGAGTCCATAATTCCGGATGCATCTTTGCCGCAATCTCTCACGCAAACGGCCGGACTTCTACTTCGCGAGCTTTGAAGTCCTCTTTAGAAAAGGGGGAGCCGTCCTCATGCTCAGCTGGCATACCCAAGGTTAGCAAAGCCGGCTCCACCACCTTGGGGATAGTAGCTGCAAGCTAGGGCAAGGACTCAGGCTGCCGCTCGCCGCAAAGAAGACTTCTTCCAGGCCAACACGTAACCTGGAGCTCGTGACAACTCCCTCACGAGCGACTCCGGCTTTGATGGGCATTGATCCTAGGGATGCAAGTACCTCACGATGGCACGAGCGCCTTCTTGGAGTCCACGACAGTAGTCCAGGAGCTCGTTCAGCTATTGGCCAACAGAGAATTCTAGCTTTGGAGATTTTGGGCCTGTTAACATGCAAACAGAAACAAGTCCAATTATGGAGCTATAGACAAAGGTGTCAAATATGGAGAAAGGATAGAGGAATATTGCTTACCAAAGATAAATTGGGTCATCGCCTTGATACCCTTGCGGCAACGGTCCAAGCCAACGTTCAGATCATGGACCGACTTCTCGGCAATCTTTTTGGTGTGGGCAGCTTCTTTCCTCACCTCCTCCAACTCGGCACAGACCTTTTTCAAGTCCTCCTCAAGTTGAAGGGAGTGTTCCTTCTCGGAAAGGGCAGCCCTAGCGGAAGCAGCCGCCTTCTGTTCAAGCTCTTTCATGTCTCTTTGCATTTTAGAGACAATATTCTGCAAGAGAATAATATCAGCAAAGTTTACAGTCAGATTCAAACAAATATCTCCAAGTCGTAAAAATTAACAACTTCGCACTTGGGGGCTCCAGGGAGTTCTTTTTAAAGTTTTAAGACTAACTTGGAAGTCCAGAATTTCAGCAAGTTCAGAGGATAGGACCTATGAGTACCAAGATGCTGTAAACAACAACTCGGCACTTGGGTGCTACATGGGTTCAGGTTTTAAATTTTACATAGTTTGCTAATGGTAGCTCTGAGTTGTCGCAGGCTAACAACCCGGCGCTTGGGGGCTACTCAGGGATCAAATTTTATAAGTTGGTTAAAGTCAGTTGAAGCTTAAAAGTCCTACAGCTCCGAGTTGTTGAAAGCTAAAACAACTCGGCGCTTGGGGGCGACAGTATGAAAATTCAGATTTACTAAGCAGTCAATTAAAGTGTGAAGCACCTATCTTAGTCACAAGTTGCCACATCTAGGTACTTGGGGGCTACTGATATGAGACAATATACAACTATAAAGAGCAGGGAGAAGAGCTTACATTATGAGTCATTTTAAGGGTCATCAAGCTCGACAGCTCCTCGCCTTTAAGCCTGGCAACTTCCTCATTCAGTCTGGAGGCTTCTTCCCATACCTCCATGAAGGACTTGTTTTCTCCAACCCGGAGTCGGCTGTAGTCAATGACGAGCTCAGGAGAAGGGTCTACAGGTCCCTTGGCAGCTTCAGTGGGAACTGCCTTGGAGGTGTTCGTCATGACATACTCAGCGGTAGCTGCTAGCGGAGACTTAGCAACCAAAGGAGTGCTTACTAGAGTCGCCAGCACGGACTCGGGATTTGGAGGAGGAGTTGCGGTGATGGTAACTCCCGCAGAAGCAATTGTCGAGGGAGTCGGTCTTGTGCTTGTAGAAGTGGATGTTGCAAGAGGAACCTTAGGCTTGCGCACTGAGGTAGAAGTGGCCATGTTCTCGGCCTTGGTGATTTTAGAGGGGAGAGCCCTAACAATGAAAGTACAGTAAGAAAGAGGGTTAGCGTGTTGATTAAGTGCGGTTGAAGAAGTTGAAAGTAACAATACAAGCAAAAGAAGTCTTCCCCTATATATGTTGGTCTCAATATCAGGAGATGCTCCAGAATCAGAGGAAGGCATCTTGAAACCGGAGTTGTAGGAGTCGGAGGAGGTAGGGCGAGAAGCAGTGGGAGACTTGTGCTTGTGGGGGTTTGGTATGACACAAGTGGAGCATCAGCCGGCCCGTCACTTCGCAGCTTCCTTTTCTTCGCAGCCTCCACGCCCTGTGTTGGTTTACCATCTTTAGTAATTGGACTTCGAGTTGGAGGAAGACGTGAGAAAGGCACCTTTGTAATGCCGGTCCGGAACCTCTTCTTGGTGTTCTTTGGAGGAGTCGGGGCCGGGTCCTTGTGACTTGACGACTCCCCAGAGGAAGTTGTCGCAGCAGCAGGCGGGTCCGAGTTGGAGGGTCCCGCGCCAGTAACGACAGGAGCCTCGAGCGAGGATTCTTGGTTTTCTTGGTCAACGCCATCATCGCCATCGACTCTGGCTGTTTTTTCTTCACTTCCCTCAGAATCGGGAGTCGCTTTCCACCAGTCAGCATCCAACTGTGCAGAGTTCAGAAAAAGATAGTGAGATAAAAAAGGAGTTGAAGCTATACAAAAATGAGTTGAGATTACAAATGGAATGGGACTTACTGCCGGTGGAGGAGTTTTAACGCAAAAGGGCGAAAGACCAAAGCCCTCTTGGTCCTTAATCATCTTGCCAGTCAGCTTCTTAACCAAATGATTGATTTCAGTCTTGCTGGCTTGATTTTCAGTCATCCGGAGGTTGTCAGTAACACACCGGGAGTATTCGACGATCAGCCGAGTCCTGGGGCTGAGGGGCTGGATCCTCCAGGTAGTCCAGCACAACACCAGGTCCATGCCAATAAGACCGTGCGACACGAGGGCACGGAGTCGGCCCATCAAGGCCTCAACCTTGGGGCGAGCCCCCTCCGAGCACCTTGCCTTCATGACGGGAGTTACTTTCAAACGGTCAGAGGAGAAGTTGGGGAGGCGGGGCTCGTTATCATGAGATGTGCCCATGCAATAAAAGAAAGATCTTTGCCAGTCTTCGACATGACTGGGGAAAATAGGCTTAGGGAAAGGAGAGCCTTGGCATCGGTGCAGAGCAACAACTCCACATTGAAGCAAAGCGTCACCAGAGGTTTCAGATTGAGGTTTGCAGTAAAAGAGTTCAAGCCAGATGTAGCGGACCTACACTTAAGAATTAGGCAAGATCCCTGTGTATAGTGCTAGTCCCTGGATCGAATCGCTAGCACACACAGTTTACGATGAATACCATAACATTGTATCAATTTATTACACGAATGATCCAGAGTTAAAATATTCATTACAAGGTGCATAGCTCGAAGCTAGCTTTGAAAGAGTTGCAGCGGAATAAATAACATAAAGCATGGAGTCCTCATCATCTTGATGCAGCCACAGGCGAGCATGTTGGTTGAAGACTCGAAACCCTGATTCGTTCCTTACTAATCATCAAGACAACCAGCAATAGTAAAAGCGTTGCAGCCAAAAATTGGTCAGAACCATATGAACGGATCTGGCAAGTGATACTTGTGGACTCATAGAGGAAAACTTCTAATAACTATATGCATATCTGGTTGGTGGAGTTTGAAGGCTCTTTGCGTAAAGCAAGTTTTATCCTATAAAAACATTTTGACTCATTAATTGGTATCACTGGGAAACTCCAGCATAACCGTGACAACACTTGGTAAACTCCAGTGTGTTAGGTGACTACACACGGTAAACTCCGGTGAGTCACTTATTGTTGTTCACTAATAAGTTTTATTTAGAAGTTGGCATGATGAGATTCTTCCATTGTCTTCTTGTCCAGCTGCTCAGAATTGTCCGTAACCGGGAACACGGCTATGATCATAGTTTGACACTCTCGAGAGGTTGTGCACTTTCACCACAAGACTCAATCAACCCATTATGTCCTTGACCCTCATGTAGTGAAAAGGAAAGGAGACGATTGAGACGAGACATTTTGGGAGTAGTCCCTACTTAGTCAAGATAGGGGCCATCTATCAAGTGGCTACACGGGAAGCAATCTAAACTTGGAGCAACTTCAAATCTCTTTGATCCTGAGTGGTTGTGGGCAGTGTGATCTATACTCCAAAACTGGAAAATCAACCTCTTCTAGCAACTTTATACTCCCAAAACTGGGGAAATGCTTAAACCAACCACACACCCAGGTAGTTCTTTAACTTAGTTATTTTTCAAGACATTTACCAAGACAACATCTTTGCAAGGCTAAGCAATTCTACTAAGTTAAAGGCTACTACAACAATATGGTATAAGAGGGGTGGCTACACTACTTTGGGATTTCATAGCATAGCATAGTAGTAGTACTCCTATAATGCATACTACTCAAAGATAGCTACTCATGCATAGAAAAAATACTTAGGCAAAATTATGCATTGAGCATCACTTGCCTTGGAAACAGGTTGAGCAGGAGCAACAATTGCTAGAATTCCCGGGTCTCTCCGAATAGTCTAACAAGCATAAATCAAGCCGCACATAAGCACACAAAACAAATATAACAATACAATAAAATATGCTATGCATGAAATGCATTAAAAATCACAAGTAAAATACTAACTATTGTTTTCTGTTTTTTTAGAAACATGCATGAAGTCAATACATTTGAAACAATTTTTAATATAATAACAACACAAAACAATTCCCAAAAAGGGAATAAACAAAAATTAAATACTAATCTTAAAAAAAAATTACAGAAAATATGGGAGTGGTTTTACTGGACAGAGGGCTTCAAAACTAAACTGAACCAATTGGATTTACTCAAAAAGCTATTTTTGAACTAAAGTTATGACAAATTTACTCAAATATCACATTTGAATTTTGAATAAATTTAAACTTGTCAAAATAGAAAACTAAAACGCCAAAAAGATTCTACTGGTTCTAAGGATCTCAAATATATAAAAATATTTGAATTTGGCCAAACCAATAAAAAGTTATGATAAATCTAAGTTGCAGGGGCTTTTCTGCAAAACAGACAGAAATTGCTAAATTCGGGAAAATACACAGAAATTTCCCTGCCACATGGCAGCTTCCTATTGGCTGGGTCTGCTGACTGTACGCTGACTGGGCTATTGACTGTGCTGCCACGTCAGCATACCGATTCGGTTGATAGAAATTAAAACGTGACCGTTGGATCTTGATCTAACGACCCAAAATAGATCCACCAAAAGCTGGCGGCGCGGCCTCGCCGGAACCCTAGCCCGCGCGGTGGCCAATGGCGGCGACTCATGTTCCGGCGAAACGAAGGGGATAGGGAAGGGGGTTTCGTTACCACGAGTTGCAGGACGTTGAGGCGGGCTCGATGGCGCGATGGTTGGCGCCTAGGTGCTCCGGTGCTCCTGCAATTCCTCGCCGGAGTTGGCTCCCGCGGTGGTTGGCGTCGGTCGAGGACGCTCCGCTCGATCTGGCGGACAACAAATCACCAAAAGGTGTTAAATAGAAGCGCGGGCGGAGGAGAAAGAAAATAGGACGGAAGAGGAGGTGCGGGGCGTCCTGGTTACGCCAGGAACGGGACCTCTTGCCGGCGGCGGGCGGCGGACGACGAGCTCGAGTGCAGCATCCTAGGGGCATTATTCGAGAGGAGAGGAGGGGGAAAATGAAGAGGAGAGAGAGTACTATAAGATGGGCACGGTGGTGTTGCCGTTTGCACTCGCGGGAGTGCGAATTGAAGAGAGAAGGTCGACGGGGTCTGGCGGGTGAGCTCCTGGGGCGGTTGAGGATGCTGCTGATGGGTGGGTCCCGCACGTTGGTGACAAAGAGGAGGGGAGAGAGCGATGGGCTGGCTGCTGGGCCGCGGCTAGGCCAATTTGTCGGTTCGGCTGCGGTCTGGCCCTTTTGTTTTTTTTTTGTTCAAAACTTTTGCTATTTTCTGATTTCCAAAACCAAACCAAACCAACTCAAAACTTTTTCAGAAAAATTTCATAAAATACTTTTTGAAAAGCTTGTTGAATATAGAACACTTTGGCACATACCTTGCCACAAAATAAAATAAAATAATTGATTTTTTTGACAAGGGTTATTTAACCCTATTAGGTCAAAATAATTGTTTTAACTCCAAAGTTTGAATTTAAAACACAACTCACAAGAAATAAAATGCAATGCAGCAAGATGATGATGCATGAATGCATGTTTTTGAAATTTTAGAATTTTGGGATGTTACATACTACCACCCTTAAAAGGAATCTCGTCCCGAGATTCGAAGAGGCTAGAAAGAATGGGTTTGAAAACTCTGGGTTTTAACAACTGGGTGGGCTACCACCCTTAAAAGAAAATTTTGTAGTTAGTCTAGAATATCAAGCTTCAAACTGGATGCTTGTTTAAAATGTACCATTCATCATACCAGGTTCATTATATGCTCTTTCCATATGGACATGGTTCACATATCCCTTATCGAAAGGATTTGGCTTGGCAGCTTCTTCAGTCTTCCATTCAGGGGAGTTACTTACATAATGTCCCATATTCTTGCACTTATAGCATTTTATCTGACTAAGATCTTTCTTTCCGTTGTGGTGATGATGATTCTAACCATGGTGCTTCCCATTGTTGTAACCATTCTGGTATTCCCCATTATTTCCTTTGCTTCCACCATTATGAGCATGACCATGATGGTTGTGGTCATTTCCACCATGATAGCTGGACTTCTTTTGTACAGATCCTGAGTTGTACTTGTTATCACTGTACTTCCTCTTCCTGTTCTTAGCCTTTTTGATATTATCCTCCAGTGTGATTGCTTGATCCAAGAGGGCCTGATAGTTCGGGGCGTATGCAACTGTTAAAGGAATTTTTAGCACGTCACATAGTCCCTTGAGGAATTTATCCTTCCTCTTGCCATCAGTGTCAATGTCTTCAGGAGCATAATGAGGCAATGAGTAGAAGTCATCCATGTACTCCTTAAGCGTCCTGGTACCCTGCTTCAAGTTTCGGAATTCCTCCTTCTTCAAGTTCATAATGCCAGAAGAGATATGGGCATTGCGAAAGCCTTCCTTGAATTCTTCCCAAGTCAAATCTTCCAGAGGATGGGTGATCTGAAAGGTATCCCACCATTGTGCCGCTGGTCCTTCCAACATATAAGCGGTAAATCTTACTTTCTCAGGCTCGGTGCACTCACATGTTACCAGGTCCTTGTTTACTGAACGCAACCAATCATCCGCCACAATTGGCTCAGTTGCATTCGGGAACTTGGTAGGTCTTAGCTTCAGAAATCTTTCAAGCCTGTCCACTTGAGGAGGTTGTGGCGGCGGTGGAGGTGGTGGTGGTGCATTCTGGTTGGCCATGAATTGTGCCATCATAGTCATCAGCTGAGTCTGCGCTGCAATCATCTGTTGAAGCATTGCATCGGTGTTGTTGTTGTCGGGATCCCGTTGAGGAGGCATCTGTGGGTTTTAGCATAGATGAGCAAAAGATAGACAGATCTAGGAGAAATACTCCTACCCATACAAGCAATTTACACAATCAACCAAAATCTATAAACTCAAAACATCTTTTTAGAAAACCGAACTAATCGTTTTGGAACGAAGCACGCCAAGGCTATGGAAAACAATTATGATAGTACTGCCATACCACAATTTGATAGGTCAATACACTATCGCGATCTCGTTATTCTAATAAATAGGTGGTCTAGTCTATCTCTTTCTTGTGCGCATCGAGTTCTTTTCCTTCAAATCCCAAGCTCTTCATGTTGTCCTTGAGTGCTCTTGGAAACTCAGTCTCACATTGCAGAGTCATGGTCATCACTGGTCCTTTCTAGATGGATTAGATGAGATTGGTTATCTAAAGATGGGAGAAGATACTTAGAAAGCAATTAGACAAGATGGTTACAAGAATGATATTAGAAAAGTTTTTGGACGAAAAGAAAATAACTTTTAGTCCTATGGGCTTGCTTATTTCTAACCAAACTTAGGGTTTCGAACCTACAGGCAACACAGTGCTCTGATACCATCTGTAGCGGACCTGCACTTAAGAATTAGGAAAGATCCTTGTGTATAGTGCTAGTCCCTGGATCGAATCGCTAGCACACACAGTTTACGATGAATACCATAGCACTGTATCAATTTATTACACGAATGATCCAGAGTTAAAATATTCATTACAAGGTGCATAGTTCGAAGCTAGCTTTGAAAGAGTTGCAGCGGAATAAATAACATAAAGCATGGAGTCCTCATCATCTTGATGCGGCCACAGGCGAGCATGTTGGTTGAAGACTCGAAACCCTGATTCGTTCCTTACTAATCGTCAAGACAACCTGCAACAGTAAAAGCGTTGCAGCCAAAAATTGGTCAGAACCATATGAATGGATCTGGCAAGTGATACTTGTGGACTCATAGAGGAAAACTTCTAACAACTATATGCATATCTGGTTGGTGGAGTTTGAAGGCTCTTTGCGTAAAGCAAGTTTTATCCTATAAAAACATTTTGACTCATTAATTGGTATCACTGGGAAACTCCAGCATAACCGTGACAACACTTGGTAAACTCCAGTGTGTCAGGTGACTAGGTAAACTCCGGTGAGTCACTTATTGTTGTTCACTAACAAGTTTTATTTAGAAGTTGGCATGATGAGATTCTTCCATTGTCTTCCTTGTCCAGCTGCTCAGAATTGTCCGTAACCGGGGACACGGCTATGATCATAGTTTGACACTCTCGAGAGTAGCTTGGAGCGTTGTGGTAGAGAGCGTTGTGATCCCATGACGATGGAGCTGGGTGGTGAACAGCAGGTGGTGCATGCATCACGGGGTAGGCTTGTGTCGGCACGCCTGGACGGGGTCCGAGAACACCGGAGGAGTTTGGCGAGATCCACGGTGATCGTGGTGGGAAGGGCATCCCCATGGGTGCAAAGTAACCGAGCCAGGGCTGTTGGCCACCGCCGTGGCCTCCTGCCTGGTCGTGGGACCAGCGTCCTCCTCCTTGATCGGACTGGCCGCGACCACGGCCTCGACCACCACCACCACCGTTTGGCGAGGGAGTGCCATGCCCACCGTTGACACCCTTGTTTGGGTGCACGAAACCTGGAATCGGGTTCTTTCCTTTGTAGTTGGGGCTGACACCGGGTGGGCGCGAAGGACCGTCATAGGTGGGGGCGCCGCGGCCACCTGACTGGACGGCCATGGCTTGGGCGCCAGCCTGTTGCTACTGGGAGTCGTCGTCGACCTCAGTGAGTTGAAGGCGGGAGCAGGCTTCAGAGAACGTGGGGACTGCGGTCTTCATGATCTCGGCCTGGAGTTTGAACTTGGGGCCGAGACCATCGACGAACTGGAGCGTCAGATCGCGGTCGTCGACAGGGCGACCGATTGCGGCCAGATCGAAAGCGATGCACTGCAGTTTGCTGGTGTCAGTGGAGATGTCAAGATCACCGCGTGGAGTAGAGCAGAAAGCCTTGCTGACAAAGAGATACCGGGAGGCCTTGTTGTTGACAAAGAAGCGCAGGAGCTTGGACAAGGTGGAGCAGGCGCGTTCGTTGCTGCTGGAGACCAGATGGTACAGGTCGTCGCTCAGGGTGCCCATGAACTACAAGGAGATGTGGATGTCCACGGCCATCCAGAGGTCGTCAGGGACGGCGGGGGCCGCACCCTTGGTGATGTGATCCATCGCCTTGTACATGGTGAGGAGGAAGGTGATGATCTGCCGCCACTTGGAGAAATTTTCGCCGGCGGCCGTGACCTGAAACTTGACGTAGTTGGTGATGTGGACGCTGAGGATGGGGTGGGAGGTGGGGAACGGTGCGATCGGTTGTGGGAACATGAACGGGGACGATGTGGAGGAGGTGTGGACGAGCGGAAGGCTGGCGGCGAGGCTACGTAGATCGAAAGCGTTGGTGAGAGGAGGGATGTGTTGAGTGGAGGGGGAGAGGTTTGGGGTCTCGGTAGGTAGGGCAGCGGAGGTGGTGGAGGGGATAATAGTGTTTGGGGGAACAGGAACTGTCGAGGTAGGGGAGGATGAAGCTATGGCGGCGCGCGGCAGAGGTGCACGACAACGCCTGGGGTGGCTCTGATACCAAGAAGACAAGTAGAATAGGTTTTCTGTATCTTGATAATCACCAAAGGTACAAGCATATATAGGAGGGAGGAGGTGTAGAGTAAACCCTAACCCTAACAGAATCGTACTTGTCGTGGGGTTGTCACGGCAAGTACTTCCTCCGGGAAGCTAAGTTGTGGGGACGTTGTGACAGAAGTACACGGGAGCTGGTAAATCTCGGCGAGGGACAAGGAGTTTACCCAGGTTCGGCCCCTCTCGAAGGAGGTAAAGACCTACTTCCTGCTTGTTCTTTATTGTTGGGAGTTGATATCAATTACAAGGTTCCGATCTCGCTAACTCGAGACTTGGCGACTATGGGACTTGAGGGCTCGAGAGACTTCTAGCTTCTGTCTGTCTAACTCGTTCTGGCCTCCCTATGACGACCTGGGAGCTCCACTTATATACACGAGGACTCCCAGGGTTACAGTTTGTCTCCTGGTCGGAGTCCTATTCAGGAACCTACTAATCTTCGTGTCTTCCAAGTTAGGACTCCGTCTTGTAGTTGGACTCCTTCATACGAGTCTTCTGGAAGTGGGCTGGCCCAGTCTGGGGAGTTCTTCGGGGACCTTCCAGATTGAGGGGTTCTTCGAGGAGTCGGCCCAGTGCCAGGTCCTTCAAGGAGTCGGCCCAGTGCCAGGTCCTTCAAGGAGTCGGCCCAGTGTCAGGTCCTTCAAGGAGTCAGCCCAGTGTCAGGTCCTTCAAGGAGTCGGCCCAGTGTCAGGTCCTTCAAGGAGTCGCCACAGTCTAACTCCTGTCAAGGAGTTGGCACAGTCTATAGGTCCTTCTGGAACCTGCTGGTTCCTCTCCATCTTGTTGGCATACCCGGTTGGGTATTCCCCCGTCAGTACTCATGACGTATACAAAATAGGATACTCAACAGTGACGATATTAGAAAGATTGAGGATAGAGTTGGGGGCTAGGTCATGAATGCGGAGCTTGTAGTGTGCAAGGAGCTGGCGGAAGAACAGGTTACCCGGGGGAGAGAAGCAGCGGAAGAGGTGCTCGCTAAAGACGACGACTTCCCCGAGAGCCGGAGTGGGCTCGGCCTCTTAGCTGGTGGCACGCCACGCGATGTTAGATGAGATGAGTCCGGTCTGCTCATACTCCATGAGGGTTTCTTGGGACAGGATATATCTGCCCCAGTTAGTGGAGATGGTGCACCGGGATGCAGGCGCTGCAGAGGCAGCCGCAGCAGCGGCGGCGGTGGTGAGGTTCACCACGGTATCGAGGGTGGCTTTCTTGGTCTTGCCCTTTTTCTTGGCCAGCTTGGGAGCCATTGCTGAGCACGGAGAGGTGTGCGCGCGTGCGGTTGGCCATGTGCGCACGAGGAAAGGTAGAGGAAGAAGACGAAGCAGAAGCGGAGGGGACAAATGAGATCTGGTCCCCCCACTTAAGTACTTGTAAGGGGATAAGATAAGCCCTAGAGGAATAACGGTGCCGCCTGCCACGATAAAATCGCGAGAATAACGGCGTGGTTGTGATAATTTCGCTGGTCAAAGATGCGGCGAACCCGAGGCGTCACGTAGACCACGGTCAACAGATGACACGTGCAGAAAATAAAATAATACTGACAGGCTGACTTGTTCTAAGTACAAGTCTTCAGAGTTGTGAGTACAGAAGTCCGCCCTAAGTCTTCTAGGAGCTTCCAGCAGGAGCCGGCAAGCTTATCATCTTCGCCTGTACGGAGGCTGGAGCCCGGGGGTGAGCCTGCCCTCCTACCGGGCGTCCGGGCCCCCGGGACCTCCGCGTCGTCTGCCGGGTTGAGGGTGACCCCGGAAGGCCACCCGGTCCTTAGTCGTGATTTTCGATGTCATCCTTGTCCGATTGCTGTGGGGCAGATGGGGGGCCCATCTGCCGGTGTTGAACCCTTGCCTTGTTCGCCTTCTTGATGGGCCCACTGGTGGTGGATCTACTTTGACCGCATCAGGGAACCCCGTGTTCCACTGTTTCAACAAATTCCTTCACCGTTTTTACATAATGACCCAGTTCATCTAGTCCAGGCATAACATATATACTTGCAAAATGCTGAGCTGATGCCTTCACCAATATTACACACATAAATGCCAAACACAAGGACGCTTACAATGATAATGTTGATAACGCCTGGTAGCTTACTACATTCTACTGGCATTCGCCATCATTCTATTCTAGTCTATGTCCCCTGACCCTGAGCTCTTCTACTTCTTTCTTCAGGTTATTGATGACAATGCTTGCGGCTGCAATGTCATTCTTCAACCTCTTCGTTTCAGCCTGAGCCATCAATCTAGCGTTCTGGGCAGCAAGGGCAGATATGAGATCTTTATGATGCTCCTCCATGGCATTGTATTTCCCACATTCAAGTTTCTCACACTGCACCCGGAGGTTCTTCTTTTCCTCCATGATCTCGTTGATGAGGCTGAGAGCCTTGATCTTTGTTTCATAGCTCCTATTATTTTGCATGTTCAAGTTGCATACCTCATTTTTTAAATCGTTGCGCTCCGCATGAAGGTTACCGGCTTCATTCGCAATGGATTGACGCACGGTCCTCTGCAACTCCAAATCATTATGCAGGCGTGCACATTCTTTCTTGAGCAGGTTGTTATTCTGCAAAAGTTTGGAGCACCAGACATTTGTGTCGGCCTCCTTTGCTTCCATCCTAGCTATGGTTTCCTGCAGATGATCATAAATTACCAGGAAGATTGGTCGCAACATGAACAATAGACAGCTAATTGGACAGTTCAGACCTCGCTTCGTCGGAGAGCATGGACAACCTCTCCGTAGGATGGATTGCCGTCTGTTACCACCTTTGTACTGTGTTCTTGGAATGGATTGCACATGTTCGAGCCGCCGGCTCTGAAACATGTACACTGACTGTTTAAGGCTGGTTATCCAAATATGACAACATCAAGAAACTATATTGGAGGGATAAGTAAACATACCCGGCATGTCCTTCCATTCTACGGAATCGTTTCTTAGTAGGGATTAACCGCGATGTAGAGTCCTCACCCGTCGGCTTGTTCAAAGTCACAGACAATAGGATTTTTGCCTCTGTCAGAGAACAATCTTTGTCGCCGCCATCTTCTCCAGTCAACAGTGCCACCTTCTTACGGCGGATTCTTTCTGTGGCCTCCGCGGCCTTCGTCGCCGACGCCTGTCTCTTTTGGCTGGAGGACATGGCTGCTATAGTATGTATCCCGACGAGTTCTCCACCGAAGCGTATCAGGCGAGGAAGATGGTCACTACTGGAAGGAAGGAAACGGATGCTGGTTTAATACCTGGAAATCATCTCCTCGCATTCATCGATCAATCTCATCCGTGTATGCATAATCATAGGGCTTACAGTCGATGGATCATCAACAGATGTAGACACACGAAAGCAGATGGATCCGGTCGTTTTTTTTTCATGAACGGTGATTATATTGTGCTGCCTCAAGTTACCCATTTATACTGCTCGGAACCATTTCATATTGCACATGTCACAGACTGCGAAACCAGTTTTTCAACGATGCACTGCCTCTCAGTTAACCGGTGCACTGCCGTACGAAATCTTGTCCTGAGCTTTATATAATGCACCGCCTCTTGGTGAACCGACGCACCGCCTTCTTAGGCCTGTGTCAATGCATCGTCTCTTAACATGTTTTTATAGGTGTCATAAAAATCTAAGAGACTAGTAGTCCAATGCATTGTTTCTTAAAGGTTGTATCTAAATTTAATGATTTGGAGCTCATGCATGGATGTGATTGGGCTAACAACTTTTTTTGCCTATGATAACGTGCAAAGGTTGTATGTTAGTTAAGATACAAGCTTAATCTCTTTCTTCATTAACTACTATGCAACATAAGCAAATTGCCTATAAAACCGTGCTAAGAAACCTCCATTGGCACGGGCCTTATCTCCTGTCATGAGCATTTTAATGATTGCACTACCTCGAGATCACCCGATGCACTGCCTTGTAATCCACTGCCTTAGGAACTCTGGTCTCCTGACCCGATGTTTTATGTACAGCCCTGCCTCGCGGTGAAAGCAGAACCCTAGATTCATTCTTTTCTCTTCCCTGCCGCCTCACGCACAGTCGTCATCTCTTTCACCACCAAGAAGCGCGTCCGTCCACCCCTTGCTCCGAGGTCAAAGGAGATCAAATCGCTTGCATTCTTCAGAGGTACGCTCTGTTCGCTTAATATCCTCCTATGGATTGGAAGGAATTTTGTGAGATATTTTTCATGGATGCATTAAATCTCTCTCGAACTCCTTTTCAATCCTCTCCGATTGCATCGCAGCAACCCAGAGAGGCAGAGAAAATTGACGGTAAATTTGGGGATATTTAACATGAATTCATTGAATCTACCCCAATCCTTAACATTCTCTGATTCCATCAGCCGAACAAGGGAGGTGCTGATTCCCAGTAGTTTAAATCTCCATAAAGACATTTCTTTCCACATATATGTGAAAGGATTTGTTCGTACTGTGTGTGAATTACTGGCAGCGTATAAAGTGGTGTTTTTATTGAGTGGTTCACAATTTGCTGATAGTTACTTATAAGATGATAATGTTCGTTAAAGAAATGTTTGATGGCTTTTGGAATTTGTTTTCAAGCATATAACAATTGTACTGATTATTATGTCTGCATTGTAGATTTATAGGTATTTTGTGCAACGTATGCCATTCAATGCATTCATATTGCCTTAATGATGCTAAAGATCGCTCGTTCATCGTCGAACTTCGCAAGGGCCACATTGATTCAGTGGTAATTAACTAACGACCAACAAACTAATTTTCATATAGTTCTACTCTTTTTTGTGTGCCCTCTCGTAATACTTGTTTTCTTTTCTTATGTTTTCTAGACTGTGCCATGCCATGTTAGATTAGAGTTCAACGAGAGAAACGGATCAAAGGTTCATTTCCTCTCTCATGGGCGGTTGTACAACATCGAGGTGATGAAAGGACATAGGAAAACGATTTTGCACGGTCAAGAATGCACTAGTAGGAAAACCCTCTTTAGTGGCGCACCTATTTAGAATTCTGTGGCGCACCTAGGTGGGTGCGCCACAGAATCATCGCCACAAAAATATAATTCTGTGGCGCATGCCACAGGTGCGCCACAGAACAACCACTTTTCTGTGGCGCACTCCCAGCCATGCGCCACAAATAGCCTTTTTTAGGTTTAAAAAAAAGGGGAGGCTGAGGTCCTGGTGAACCCGACCAGGCAGCTGGTCGCCGTCGTCCTCAGCCAGCAGCTGCGCGGGGAGGCGGAGGAAGACGAGCGCGGGACGGAGAAGGCCGGCCAGGGCGGCGAGCGAGAGAGGTCCCGATGCGTCGCTGCTTGATCTGCTCTGGGAGAGCAGCGGCACATCCCCCGCGCGCCCCTCTGGTCCTCTGCTCCGGCACCCGGCAGCGCGGCAGCCGACGAACGCGGGCACAGACGGCAGGAGTGGAGGACGGTGTCATCCATGGTGTAGATTGCTACCTCCACTGCAACCGCACGGCGTCGGCGACAGCCATTGCTCTGCGCAAAGAAGGAGGAGGAAGAAGATGTCGCACATCGCGGTGGAGCGGAACCAGCGGCGGCCGATGAACGACCACCTGAAGGTGCTCCGGGCCCTCATGCCGGCCTTCTACATCAAGCGCTGCGACCAGGCGTCCATCATCGGCGGCGCCATCGAGTTCATCAGGGAGCTGCACATCGTGCTGGAGGCGCTCGAGGCCAAGAAGAAGCGCCGCCTCTGCAGCCCCAGCCCACGCTCCCTCCTCACCAGCTGCTCCACGCCCACCAGCGCCGGCGGAGGCTCCTCCCTCGACATCTCCCCCTGAAGCAACGGAAGCAGCGGCGGCGCACCCTCTCCGGACGAATCCCCGGCCAGGCTGCCAAGATCGTCACGCTGCTCGAGTGCCTCCACCTCGAGGTGCTCCAGGTCAACATCAGCACCATGGACGACACCGTCCTCCACTTCTTCGTGCGCGTAGTGCTGTGTGTGTGTGCTGTGTGGTGGAGATAGATCGAGGGGAGGAGGAAGGAGATAAGGGGGAGAGAGAACGGGCAGTGTGGTGCGAGAGCAGCAGCGGGATGGTGGCGTGGTGCGTGTGAGCGTGGGTTTGACCAGATCAAAGCAGAGGAGAGAGAAACCAGATCTGAGATCAGGTAATTTGTTTTTTTTAATTGCTATCTGTGGCGCATGCAACAATATGCACCACCGAAAGTCACATTTTGTGGCGCATCAGACAGCATTCGCCACAGAAATGTGACTTTCTATGGCGCATCTGACCGCATGCGCCACATAAATGCGCATTTCTGTGGCGTATGCGGGACGTGCGTCACAGAAAGTCACATTTCTGTGGCGCATTTGGTTTTCGTGCGCTACAGAATTCCAAATTTCTGTGGCGCATATAAAACAATGCGCCACAGAAATTATTTCTGTGGCACATGGCTATTTGATGCGCCACAAAATCAATTTCCACCTATAGCTAGTTTCCTAGTAGTGATGGGAACGTTTCACTGCAGAGAACAAACTTACCGGGCAGGGACAAGTTGTATTATTTTCTATGAGTTCAGATCCTCCAATAATGGCTCCTATCTTTATGAACCATTCGGATGAGGATGCCAGTGACGACAAGATGGAGGATCACAATTCATATCAGTCTACAATGTTCGCACAAAGCTGCACCATTGGTGAAGATGAGAAAAACCATCTCATTCATATTCTACCGTCTGTGGGGTAGCTGCATTGCTGTTCCTTTTGTGTCTCGTCTCACAAGCACGAATCTGGATAAGCGTGTGATGGTATATTGTTAACGTACGTAATTTAATGTCATTAAAAAGAGTGTACCGGTTTGAACTTACTGTTTTGTTTTTTCATCCTAGATAATTCCTCAGAGACTGGCGGAGATATTGAGCAGCATCCCTAGTACAGGAAGAGCTAGCATTCGCATGGAAAAGGATGGGGACGTTAGCCATGTATCATACAACACGGGCACTGACGGGCGAATCCTCTTCAGCAAGTAAGAGTGGACGAATTTTCTTGATGGCAAGGATCTGCAGGTTGGTCGAGCAATTCTGATGACACTATGGAAGACCAACAGGCCCAACTGCGATGTCAAGATAGTGATTGATAAGTTATAGACATGTTCTGTTTGTGGTTACGTTAAATTATCAGTTATTTACATTTTCATGACTGTGTCAAGATGTTGTAGACATGACTAATGACAACGTTTTGTGATGCCGAGAAGAATTAGCAACTATGTTGTTATCCGGCAATACCCATCTTCTTTTGAATGTCTTGTACTAGTGAGGCTATAGTTTAGTTAACCCAAGTTTGGAATATTGGACTATATACTAGATCCAGAGGCTAAATTGGTGGCTATTACGGTCTCCTGTAATTAAATTCCATATTGCACCGCCTCGCGGTGAACCGGTGCACTGCCTGACGAACCTATGTGCTCAGGTTTCATTATTGCACTGCCTTGCGGTAAATCCAAGCACTGCCTGACGGACCTGCGGTCCTCAAGTTTCGGTAATGCACTGCCTCATAGTGAACCGATGCACTGCCTGACGGTGAACAGATTTCCAGTCTTGAACTTCTACCATCTCTGCCACATGGTGAACCGATGCACCTGTTGGGAATATGCCCTAGAGGCAATAATAAAATGGTTTTTTTAGCATATACATGTTTATGATAATAGTTTATTCTCCATGCTATAATTGTATTAAATGGAAACATAATACATGTGTGGAATATAAACAACCAGTTGTCCCTAGTAAGTCTCTACCAGACTGGTTCGTTAGTCAAGAGATGGTTAGAGTTTCCTAACCATGGACTTGTTATAGTCACTTGATAACGGAGTCATATCATTAGGAGTAATGATGTGATGGACAAGACCCGATAATAAAGAGTTGCAATTGATCGTGTCATACAGTTTTGTTGCCAACACTTTTAGTATGCAAGTATAGTTTTCTTATACCATGAGATTATGTCACTCCCATTTACCGGAGGAATACTTTGTGGACATCAAACGCCACTTCGTAACTGGGTGATTATAAAGGTGGCTTTCAGGTATCTCCGATGGTATTTGTTGGGTGACATGAATCAAGACTGAGATTTGTCCTTCCTTGTGACGGAAAAGATATCTTTGGGTCCTCTCGGTAATATAGCATCAGAAAGGTTGCAGACATGTGGTTAAGTGTTAACCACGGAGATCCTATATTATGGACGAGTAAAGAGAACTTACTAGGTAAGAAACTAGATATGGAGATATCGACGATCGAATATCAGGCAAGTTAAATATCGGTGAGACAAAGGGAATCGTATATGAGATTAAGAATCTCCGGCATCATGGTTCAATCGATAAGGAACTTCGTTGAATATGTAGGAGTCAATATGGGCATCCCGGTCCCGCTATTGATTATTGATCTGATCATGTCTACATGTTCTCGAACTCGTAGGGTCACATACTTAACGCTTCGATGTAGCTAGGGTTAGCGATGAGATAATTAATGGTATGAACGAATAGTGATTCGGAGTCTCGGATGGGATCCCGGACGTCACGAGGAGTTCCGGAGGAGTCCGGAGAATAAGATTCATATAAGGAAAGTGGTTTCCGGAGGTATCGGAAAAGTTCCGGAATTTTTGCATAGGGTACCGGAAGGTTCTAGAAAGTTCTAGAGGAGTCTAGAAGTGGGACCCACCTAATATATGGGGCCCACATGGACCAAAGGGGGTGCAGCAACCACATGGGCTGCGCACCACCCAAAGGCCCACATGGGCCTAGCCGGCCAAGGCAAGGAAAGGGGAGGCCAATTCCTAGTTGGACTAGGTGGCCGGCCACCCCTAGTTGGAAGGGGCCGAAGCCCGAGTCCACTTAGGACTCGACTTGGGGGCCAAGTTGGCCGGCCTCTCGAAACCCTAGCCGCCACCTATATAAAGGGGACGAGGAGGGGGTGCGGCAGACCCTGGTCAAAAACCTTAGCCGCACCCCTCCACCTCCATATGCTGCGCCACCCCTAGATCCCTAGGGCTGCCGCACTCCACCTCCCAAGCCGCACCACCCCTATGCCCTAGGGCTGCTGCGCCTCTTCTTCTTCTCTCTCTCTCGCTCATGGCTTGGCGAAGCCCTGTCCGTGGGAGATCTACATCATCAACGCCCCCACAACCGTCGTGGTGCCGAGATCTATCTAGCCATGTCCTCCTCACTTGCGGGATCAAGGAGAGGACGACTACATCGAGCCGTACGTGTGGATACCGCAGAGGCGTTGCTCGTGCGGTGCTCTATTGGATTGGATCTCAGTTCGGATAATACATCTCCTCACGACTAGATGAGTCTAGTTGCGGGGATCGACAGACCAACCCCTGCATCGACAAAACGCTTTGAACATTCTTCAAGGGTAAGAGATTGGATCTCATCTTTGCTACCTCCATCTAGTAGATCTAGATCCTTGGGGTTTATTCCGCTTGTTCCGTAGGAATTTTTTTTGTTTTCTATGCAACGACCCCTTCAGTGGTATCAGAGCCTAGATCTATTCGTAGATGTTGGTGCGATTAGAACACAAGGAGTTGTGGGCGTTGATATTTTATGTTGCTACCTTCTAGTGTGCACTTTGCATCTTTGCGGTATTGTGAGATTGAAGCGGCCCGGACCAACCTTACTCGTCCACGCATGAGAGACCGGTTCCACGACTGACATGCAACTTGTATTGCATAAGTGGCTGGCGGGTGTCTGTTTCTCTTGCTCTAGTGAGGGTGCAATTTTCAATGGAAGGCCTTACAAAAGGATGAGTAAATAAGCAACTATTATATCACCATTGTGGTTTTGCGTAGATTAGAACGGTTCTATCTCGTTGACCCAAGCCACGTAAAATTGCATAAACAAAGTAGAGGACATCTAACTTGTTTTTGCAGGGTCTGTGATGTGATATGGCCGACGTGTGATTTGTGATAATGTATGCAATGATCATGTTTGTAATATTTTGCGACTTGCATGTCGACGAGTACGGCAACCGGCAGGAGCCATATGGTTGTCTATTTTTAATGTGACCTGCGTGTCATTGAATCATCATGTAATTGCTTTACTTTATCGCTATGAGTAGCAATAGTTGTAGTTGCAATAGTTGGTGATGGCAACCATGGAGGAGGCGCCACAATGTCGGTGATGATGGAGATCATGCCGGTGCTTTGGAGATGGAGATCAAAGGCACAAGAAGAAAAGGCCATATCATATCATAATTATGAATTGCATGTGATGTTAATCCTTTTATGCACCTTATTGCTTACTTAGATTTGATCGCGACGGTAGCATGATAAGGTGATCTCTCCCGTTAATATCAAGATGTGTTCTCCCCTAGTATGCACCGTTGCCAAAGCTCGTCGTTTTGAAGCACCACGTGATGATCGGGTGTGATAGATTCTACGTTCACATACAACGAGTGTAAGCCAGTTTACACATACGGAAATACTACGGTTTTCTTGACGAGCCTAGCATATACAGACATGGCCTCGGAACACAAGAACCGAAAGGTTAAACACGAGTTATATGGATGATATGATCAACACGGTCATGTTCACCATTGAAGCTACATCATCTCACGTGATGATCGGTTGTGGTGTAGTGGATTTGGATCGTATGTCACTAAACAACCAGAGAGATGTTGAGTTTAGTGGGAGTTCATGTAGTAATTTTGATTAACGATGAACTAAAATTATCATAAATAAAAGTCCTAAGATGTCTTTGCAAAAATCCTTGTAGATCATGGCCGACTATGGTCGTCTTGTCATGGCCGAGGCGCTGCGTCTAGATGGGTCAAACTTTATCAAGTGGTACCTGTTTTTGTGTGAAGTCCTACACGCCAATGACTTGCTTGACATGCTAGAAGAACCAATAGGAGATAAACCCAAATATTTCTGCAATCCATGAAGAGTACATGGAGTGGTTTTGAACCACCTACTTGAACGTCAAGTGGATGATGTGCACCTTCATGAATTCTGACCTAAGTAGACAATTCAAGAACTTGACTGCAATAGAGATTGTTGATGAGCTGAAAAATAGGTTTTTCGGCACAAGTTAGAATTGCAAGGTTTGAATGTCTGAACAGTTTTCTTTCACTCAAGATGGAAGAGAACACTTGCTTGGAACAACACCTGAGGATAATGCATGAGATACATCATCGTCTAGTGCTTGTTTGGAACTACGAGATGCATGGCGATTTCGCGATAGATGGGGTGCCATGCTAGCTTCTCCCCAGCTTCAAGAATTATGCCGGAGACTATGTCATAGGAAGGGATTTGATCACATTCTATGAGTTTGTGTCTCAGCTGCGTCATGTCAAAGTGGAACCCATAGCAAGAGAAGTTGACAATGCAGAAAGTATATATTGATATACAAGTTATAAGTGTTTAAGTCCAAATTGCAATTGTGGCGGTTTCAATAAGTATTTTATACTCATTCTGTTTTATGAAAACAAAACCTGCTGCTTGAGATTTGCATAAAGGATCTACGAAGACGTTGCGGAATGGTGGCAATCAAGGAGTTTATGCTGGCAACGATCTGTCTCTACATTTATCGTTTTGATTAGAGGATTTGAATGAGTTTTGTAATCGAATTAAGTGTGATCTTTAAATTAGTGTGTCTCAGTTTGTGAGACGGTTATTCATGTTAAAGACAAGTGGTTGTTCTATTTTCATGAGTAATTCTTTTTGGTGATCACGTTTCGATTATGAGATTATTGTCCTTAGTTTAATCTAAACGATGATTAGTTAAACATTTATAAAACATGTGACATACTAAAGATATCCAAAACTTAATGATGACAATTTGTTTTAGTCGTGCTAAATATTGAATAAACATTTTGATGTTTTATCAATGCGCCTTATTGAAGGAGTATGACCAAAATGCCACCCTTTGGAAGAGTGACAAGACTTGCCGGAAATAAACACAAGTGTTGGTTGTATTTTCAGCAAATGTTAAATGTCATTATTTTGTGCGCTCCGTCATAAATGATTAAATAGGTGTATTTATTCAAGTTATGATATTTGATGAGATCAAATAAAATTCTGAAGTTTAGGATATTAAGTTAACAAGAAAATTGAGTCTTTATGATTTGATCAAAAGAGACAAAAAAAATTGAGTTATATGTTAGTATGCGGACTTGTGAGAAGTGTTATCACAAATTATAATGTTTTAGAATATTCAAAGGAATTTTACATATCCTAGGATATTGTAATCACACACTATTCAATATTGTGTGGTCTCAAAGAAGGGATTTATTTCAGGGTTTAAATAGCATTTAGATTAATTTTGATAAACACTCTGTTTTAAATAAGGGTCTATTTAATGATTTGCATTTTGCATATGAGTTATGTGAAACAGTGGTTTCAATAATTATGGGATAATTAGAAACTATTGCAAATAAAGTTTGTAGTATATTCATATGTGACTATGAATAGAGATTCCACAATGAGAGACTGAAAGGGACAAATCAATTGTTGGTTGTGTTAAATGTTTTAGTGGATTTATCATGAAAAGGTTTCATCGATAAAAGGATTGTTGGAATAAATTGAGATGCTAAAACCTTGCCTGTTTATGTATCAAGTGGCACATATGTAAAGTGCTCTGTTGATTAAAACTTGACACATGAATGAATTAATGATGGTGATCATTGAATTTCGGTTTAGCTTGTCTAAAGAAAAGTAGGATTCAAGAATATTAAATTTTGTCAGGTTACAAAATAATATTCATGATTTACTTGTCATGTTTGAGAAACAAGACATACCTACGAAACTACAAAGAAGAAATAGAAGCCTTAAATACGAAAGTGACTAAGAGTCATCCTATGTTAAGTTTAAATCACAAAGTAATTGTTACTTGATTTTGTGAAAGTGATGTTTCACATATTTATTCCTCAAAAGGGGTTTTGTAGAGAATAAATAAAACATAAAGCTAGCAAAGTACTAGCGTTTCGTATATGAGTTCTCGAATTTTAAAAGTTAATTAAGAATTTTGGAGGTGTCCAAAATATCGAGAAAGTGCATGAGAAACTGAGTGGGATCTAATTAACATATGTGGTGACATATATTAAGTTAGAGCAAAAACTATTTTCCATGATCAAAATATGTGGTGACATATGTTTGAGTGGGAGCTAGTTAATCATGGTCAAATATAAGGATAACATATTTCTGGTGGGAGCCAAAGTGGTTTCACAATTTAATATGTGTATGGCGTATATTTGAGTGGGAGTTTACAACATCTTGTTTATATGAAATGGAGATTTCATAAATGTTGTAAATATTTCAGGAACCAAACGCATAACTTGTGAAGTTAATTTGAATGTCAAATATCTATGGAGATAGATGCGTATTTTGTCGATAAATGAGTCAGGATGTTTAACCTAAATAAGATTTTGAAGGAGTTCAAAATGAAACAAGAAAAGAAAGGTTCATTTCTTGTGAGAAATAGGTGAAACATTGAGTTGATAACTCAGTACAAAAATAATGGTTGGAGGATATGTTAGTATTCGCTATGAATTGATCACAGGTCTAAACATATAAGAACCATAGTTTTGTAGTTAACGAAATATGACCCAAGTTCTTGGTTAGAAGAACATGTTAGAAATGAGGAGTCATTTCAACATGGAGATGAGATAATTGTTTCTAAAAATTGGTGGACTTGAATGAAGTCGTAATGCCAAATTAGATTAGAAATCTCATAAAGGCAGAAGCGCAGCGAAAGCATGATCGAAAATATCGAAGTGATATGTATTGCACTATCGATTTGTTGAGTCTACAACATATAGGAGTATATGATTAATTAGAGAATTAAAAGATATAATATGTTGGTTTGAGAAATTTGTTTCAAGATTGAGCGAGTTCTAGGTACACATGCTATGTGAAAGTTCTATTGACTGATCATATGCCATGTAGGTATAAAAGGGAAACAAAAGCCTCACTCTGCAACCAAACATATTATATTCATCATATGATGATGAGGTTTATCATGTGATGATAAGAAGTTTATCATGAGATGATAAAATAATGTCAAATTAGGTGACGTTGACGTTTTGCAAAGAACATAGAGAACTGTATAGTACAGAGCACGGACAGAACCTCTTCCACGAGCAAACATGATCAGCACTAAGACTACATGAGTAAGACTACATGGGTGTTGGATCGAGAAAATGTAAACTAGATTATTGACTCTAGTGCAAGTGGAAGACTGTCGGAAATATGCCCTAGAGTCAATAATAAAATGGTTTTTTTAGCATATTCATGTTTATGATAATAGTTTATTCTCCATGCTATAATTGTATTAAATGGAAACATAATACATGTGTGGAATATAAACAACCAGTTGTCCCTAGTAAGCCTCTACCAGACTGGTTCGTTAGTCAAGAGATGGTTAGAGTTTCCTAACCATGGACTTGTTATAGTCACTTGATAACGGAGTCATATCATTAGGAGTAATGATGTGATGGACAAGACCCGATAATAAAGAGTTGCAATTGATCGTGTCATACAGTTTTGTTGACAACACTTTTAGTATGCAAGTATAGTTTCCTTAGGCCACGAGATTATGTCACTCCCGTTTATCGGAGGAATACTTTGTGGACATCAAACGCCACTTCGTAACGGGTTGATTATAAAGATGGCTTTCAGGTATCTCCGATGGTATTTGTTGGGTGACATGAATCAAGAGTGGGATTTGTGCTTCCTTGTGACGGAAAAGATATCTCTGGGCCCTCTCGGTAATATAGCTTCAGAAAGGTTGCAACCATGTGGTTAAGTGTTAATCACGGAGATCCTATATTATGGACGAGTAAAGAGAACTTGCCAGGTTACGAGATGAAACTAGATATGGAGATATCGACGATCGAATCTCGGGCAAGTTAAATATCGGTGAGACAAAGGGAATCGTATATGAGATTAAGAATCTCCGGCATCGTGGTTCAATCGATAAGGAACTTTGTTGAATATGTAGGAGTCAATATGGGCATCCCGGTCCCGCTATTGATTATTGATCTGATCATGCCTGCATGTCCTCGAACCCGTAGGGTCACACACTTAACGCTCCGATGTAGCTAGGGTTAGCGATGAGATAATTGATGGTATGAACGAATGGTGATTCGGAGTCTCGGATGGGATCCCGGACGTCACGAGGAGTTCCAGAGGAGTCCGGAGAATAAGATTCATATAAGGAAAGTGGTTTCCGGAGGTATCGGAAAAGTTCCGGAATTTTTGCATAGGGTATCGGAAGGTTCTAGAAAGTTCTAGAGGAGTCTAGAAGTGGGACCCACCTAATGTATGGGGCCCACATGGACCAAAGGGGGTGCAGCAACCACATGGGCTGCGCACCACCCAAAGGCCCACATGGGAGGGGAGGCCAATTCCTAGTTGGACTAGGTGGCCGGCCACCCCTAGTTGGAAGGGGCCCAAGCCCGTCCACTTAGGACTAGACTTGGGGGCCAGGCCCCTCCAAACCCTAGCCGCCACCTATATAAAGGGGACAAGGAGGGGGTGCGGCAGACCCTGGTCAAAAACCCTAGCCGCACCCCTCCACCTCCATATGCTGCGCCACCCCTAGATCCCTAGGGCTGCCGCACTCCACCTCCCAAGCTGCACCACCCCTATGCCCTAGGGCTGCTGCGCCTCTTATTCTCTCTCTCTCTCTTTCTCGCTCATGGCTTGGCGAAGCCCTGTCCGTGGGAGATCTACATCATCAATGCCACCACAACCGTCGTGGTGCCGAGATCTATCTAGCCACGTCCTCCTCGCTTGCGGGATCAAGGAGAGGACGACTACATCGAGCCGTACGTGTGGATACCGCGGAGGCGCTGCTTGTGCGGTGCTCCATCGGATTGGATCTCGGATCGGATAATACATCTCCTCACGACTAGATGAGTCTAGTTGCGGGGATCGACAGACCAACCCCTGCATCGACAAAACGCTTTGAACGTTCTTCAAGGGTAAGAGATTGGATCTCATCTTTTCTACCTCCATCTAGTAGATCTAGATCCTTGGGGTTTATTCCGCTTGTTCCGTAGGAAATTTTTTTGTTTTGTATGCAACGACCCCTTCAGCACTGCCTCGCAATTAATAGATGCACTGCCCCGCAGTTAACCGATGCACTTCCTGACGAAGGAACTCCGGTCATCAAGTTTCAGTAATGCACAGCCCCACTATTGACAGATGCACTGCATAACGGACCTCCGGTCCTTTGGTTTCAGTAATGCACTGCCCCGCGGTGAAACGATGCACTGCGTTCTTATCTCCTGTCATGAAATTCTGTAATGCACTGCCTCTCAGATAACCGATGCACTGCCAGACTGACCTCCGATCTCATGTCTTGAACTTCTACAATGCACTGCCCCGCGGTGAACCGATGCATTGCCTGACGGTGAACTGATTTCCAGTCTAGAACTTCTGCAATGCACTGCCACGTGGTGAACTTATGTACTACCCCCAAATTAACAGATGCACTGCCTCTCGGTGAACCGATGCACTGCCTGACGACGGAACTCCGGTCCTTAAGTTTCAGTAATGCACTACCCCACTATTAACAGATGCACTGCCTGGCGGACCTCCGGTCCTTAGGTTTCAGTAATGCACTGCCCCGCGGTGAAACGATGCAATGCGTTCTTTATCTCCTTGCATGAGATTCTGTAATGCACTGCCTCTCAAATAACCGATGCACTACCAGACTGACCTCCGATCTCATGTTTTGAACTTCTACAATGCACTGCCTCGCGGTGAATCGATGCACTGCCTGACGGTGAACTGATTTCCAGTCTTGAACTTCTACAATGCACTGCCACGTGGTGAACTGATGCACTACCCCCAAATTAGCAGATGCACTGCCTCTCGGTGAACCGATGCACTGCCTGATGACGAAACTCTGGTCCTCAAATTTTAGTAATGCACTGCCTGACGGACCTCCGGTCCTTAGGTTTCAGTAATGCACTGCCCCGCGGTGAAACGATGGACTGCGTTCTTATCTCCTGTCATGAGATTCTGTAATGCACTGCCTCTCAGCTAACCGATGCACTGCCTGACGGACCTCCGATCTCATGTCTTGAACTTCTACAATGCACTGCCCCACGATGAAACGATGCACTGCCTGAAGACGGAACTCCAGTCCTCAAGTTTCAGTAATGCACTGCCCCTCGGTTAACCAATGCACTGCCTGAAGGACCACCGGTCCTTCGGTTTCAGTAATGCACTGCCCCGCGGTGAAACGATGCACTGCGTTCTTATCTCCTGTCATGAAAATTTGTAATGCACTGCCTCTCAGCTAACCGATGCACTGCCTCCGGTGCTCAGGTTTCAGTACTGCACTGCCCCGTGGTGAACCGGTGCACTGCCTGCGAGCTTAATCCATGTAGACCTCCGATTGCCTCTAATGAAAATAAGTGATCTCCTTCAACATCTTTATTAACGATAGATGCGCCGAAGGCTCGTGCTTGGGCGCAGCCCGTAGCACACGCTACGACAAATGCATCGACGAAATACTAGGGACATCGACCAATGCACCCCCCTTCAACATCTTACTAACGATAGAAGCGCCGAATTGGCCGTGCTAGGGCGCAGCCCGTAGCATAGGGTACGACAAATGCATCGACAAAATATAAGTGACAACGACCAATGCACCCCCTTCAACATCTTTATAAATATGATTTCTCTTTCTTTTTTTTCTTTGTTCAAAGTATTTGATCTATGCTGTTCAAAGTAGACCCCTCCCATAATACCCCATAAAATCTCCATTGCCCACAAGGAGAATAAACGAGGAATTAAAAGAAGAAGAAAAAGTGGAGAGACAAAAAGAAAAATCGCGTCAAAGAGAAGAATTTAGCTACTCTTTTAATAGAGATGAACATAGGTGCACGTATGGATAGTTTTCGATCGTGCGCGCAAACTTTTCGCGCGACAGAAAAAAACAGGAAAAGAGAAAACCGTCTGATGCGGAAAGTGAAAACCGCTTCGCGCGGGAAAGTGAAAACACCGCGTGCCGCCCTGTCGTTAGCTGTCGCGCGAACTCTGGCGCGGAGCGCAGAGGGCGCCCTTACCCTTGACGGGATCCTTTGGCATGTAGTAGAAGCATTGACTAGTACAGCAGCTAGGAGATCTGCAGCTAGGAGATCAACATGGTCTTGAATAATTGCCAGAACTAGGTTAGCTAGTTGCTTACCTCCGGACGCCCACTTGATTCAACAGATTACCAGGCAACAGCTTCCTCGTATCCTCTAAAAGCTAGCTCAGGGAGCAGAAGAGCTTTTCCCTATCGGGGAAACGCAAAGCAAACTAGCAAAGGAGAGATCTAGCTTTGTTTGGCGATGGGGAGAAGCTCCGGCCAGCTGAAGGAATATTTATAGTCTCCAGACCTCGTACACGCTCATCAGGATTTTTAGTGCAAACGGATAAGAATCAACCGGGGGAGGCTTGGAGGCTAAGGATAAGAACATATCCCATTGCCATTTTTTTTCAACCAACGCAAGGGATAAACATCAGCGGTCTCTCAAAATATCTATGGTGGAACCTTACCGGTAGCCCCTTGATGGTTTTTAAATTTACTTTTCTTTCCTTAGTACATGATAATTCTCTTGTTTAATTCACACTTGCGCTTAAGTATTGAAAATTAATCGTAAATATTTTGAGGTTATTACAATTAATCGATCACGAGATCACACAATCCTTTGTGACACTGACATGGTGGACCCGGACGGTTTGAACTGCATACCGCAACCTTCAGGTAACGGAGCAACCGAAAAAAACAAATCAGCTAGAATCGACCATGATCCTTCGAGACCCTGACAAGGCGGACGCGACCTGCATCGCATAGCCTCAGGTAACGGAGCCAACCGAAAAAATAAGTCACGGACATCACACAATTCTTTGAGTCACTGACATGGTGGACCTGACTGTTTGAACTGCATCCCGTAGCCTTCAGGTAACAGAGCACCTGAGCAACCGAAGAAGAAAAAGGTCAGCTAGAATCGATCACGAGATCACGATCCTGTGAGACACTGACATGGCGGACCCGTCCTGCATCGTCCAGCCTTCAGCTAACGGAACCAACCGAAAAAATGTCACGCGCATCACACAATCATTTGAGTCACTGACATGGTGGTAGGGTCAAGTCATGTGTGGAATCGAAATCATGAGCTGCTACCACAAAAACCAACGTCAACCGTGGTAGGGGAGCCAACCGGAGTAGGCCGCCGATCAGAGACCACGAATTGCGCTTTTCGTGGTGGATGGTGGGCATCGACCACGAAAACACAAAACTGGCCCAAAATAGGTGGTAGATGGTGAGCATCTACCACAGACAACATGCTAATCCGTGGCGGACTCCTCTGTTTCTTCTAGTAATCATAATTCTTTACGTTGACTTTATCCATGAGATAAGAATGTTTAAATTTGAAGCTTTGCTGAAACTTGAATCTTCCTTCGTGTTGACTTCAAATAATTTTGACAAGAAAATATTATCTTGAGAACTAACTTGTTATGCCAATCTTTGTAGTTTCATGTCTCCAAATTAAGTACTATTCATGAAAGGTTTGTACTTGGATGATGCAACTTGGTAACTCATTTTTCCCTTCATATCAACTATATACCATTGTTTTGGATCATATTATTACATCTCATGTGTTTTTACATTACTACCTATCAAGATTGTGTTGGTAGCATGTCACATAAAAAAAAATTGTAATCATTTACCTACTCGAGAACAAGCAGGAATTAAGCTTGGGGACGCTGATGCGTGTCAAACATATCTATAATATTTTTATTGTTCCATGCTTGTTTTATATCATTGCTACATGTTTTTACTATGGTTTTATAGAATTTAGTGGACTAACCTATTAACCCAGTGCCAGTGCCAGTTTCTGTTTATTTTGTCTGTGCATTATAGAAAATGCCCAAAAATGAAAGTGCTCAGAAAAAATCTGAAAAATTAATAGAAATTTAATTCATCGGAAAACTCCAATTGCCAGAAGGACAACCCAAGTGGAGGCCAACAGAGGGCAGGCGGGTGCCAGCCGTAGCTCCCCTATTGTCCGCGGCCCAAGGCTGCCCCTGCCCCTCGGGCGTCGCCTCCCGACGCCCTTCGGACTATAAATTTGACGCGGCGAAAAAACCCTAACCCATGGATTTTTCCACAAACTCAACAGAGCTCCGCCGCGATAAAAAACACTAGTTCGGGGGACAAAAGTTCCTGTTCCGGCACCCTGCTGGGACGGAGATCGACCTCGGGCTGGAGCCATCTTCATCAACGTAGCTGCTTCCCATGATGATGCGGGAGTAGTACCTCATTGGGGCTGAGCCTTGTACCTGTAGCTATGTGGTTATCTTTCTCTCCCATGATGTGATCTTGATTATGTAATGGATATGTTGTTGCTCACTTGATATCTAGTATAATTTCCAGAGTCATCATTGTGATCATGGTGCCAAGGTGACATGTGTGACTCTGTGGATAATAGATTAGAGGTATATTTATCAAGAGTGTAACGCCCCAAGATCGGTACTATGCAGATTTTAGCGTTCCAGCCAAATCCGCATAATAACGATCCTAAAGGACGCCCACCAGGCATAACGTGCACGTCACAACACACACGTTATGCGGGTGGAATAGTGATAACATTACAACAGTTCTCGATGGAACCCACAAAAGAACATATATATACAACAACGACTCACAGAGTCAAGAACCAAAGATACAATACAAAGATCCAATTAACAACGGAAGCGGGTAGCGTCCGGCTACGGACAAGAAATAAATTGGACTAAGAGTCCTGAAGATAAACGAAGGCACCATATCCCTGCCCAGGCCAAGCCGGAGGGATTCCCAAGCTAACGTCGTCACACTTCAAACCTGTTGGCTGCATTGGAATAGCAGCCCCGAAGGGGTCAGTACTAGTAGAAGTACTGGCAAGTAATACTCACAAGATATCAAAGCTGGAATTCCGGTGGAAGAGGGTTAGCGATTGAGGCAGCAGCAAGCAACACTATCAACTAATAGAGACACGCTACAACTTCCGTCTAACAGAGACAAGGTAAGAGAGCGCATAAGGAGCCATCTATACTACACACCAAACAAACCCGCCCTAAAACAACTCCCTCGTATCCTCAACCCACGAGGAAGAAGTCCGGGCACTCACACTGTGGACAAGTTTTAAAACAGATTATTATTCAAGTAATCTATCTTACTAGTCAAGTTATTATCATCATAAGGTGCAAGTTGTCTATGATCTTTTTAGCCAGCGCATTTCACCAAGTCGTCCATAACCGCGGACACGGCTTTTCGAAAAGATTTAACCCTGCAGGGATGCACCAATGAACCCACACGCATCGAAACTCTTGCTTAGAGGTGTACCGGTGGAGGTTTCGACGCAATACTTCCCTTCTCTACAAACAAGTCCAGGGAGCCACCTAGCTAGGACTGATCCACCTTGAGAGTCCGGCCGAAGCTTCGAGGTGGGCCTAACCGTTTGCGACTACGGCTAGGTGACACAAACTAGCATGAGTTGGTCACTTCGCATCATACCGCAAGCCCTACCGTAAGTAACCACGTATCCATCTTATCATATCATTCGCGCTTGTAACCGTAGAAACACCCGAACTACTTGTGGCATCCTGGACAAGTTTGAGGATCCGGTAATAGATTGCGGGGAGGCCCATAGAACTCCCACATGTGGTTAGTGCGCTCAGTCTTGGATCAGCGGAAAAGAACTCGGGTCCTAGGCGACACTAGCAGAACAAATCACCACGATTGGCCTTCCGCCGGTGCCTTATCTTTATTAAGTTATTCCCATCACGACAGAAAATAAAGATTACCATTTAAGTTGAGCCTAACTACCATATTTAACGACAAGACTAGACAAAAAGATAACAGGACTGAAGCAAGGCACCTAAGCATGCACTACGACTCGCAAGGCCAACAAGATAAACAAACAACAGGTTAATAGGATGTGGGGGTGTGGCTATATCATGGCTGCAAGGTAAACATGCATATAGGATCGAGACACAAGCATCGTGACATAAGGCTAGCAAGGAACAAAAGATAGGACGAGTAAGAGACAGAAGACAAGCAAAGATAGCAAGGGAGTATCACTTGCCTGCAATCCGGTAGAGGTAGCAGAACCTGTCGTTGCTCACATCAACTCAACGTCCTATTCCCGAAGAAGCAAGAAACACTGGACAACAGAAAAGATGCATTTTACTACTACGGCAAAAGAACCGGCATGTTGATGACATGATGCATGACAAATTAGATGTTGTCCAATTTTATTCCCTAACACATGGCAAAACATTTTAAATGGGATCGGTGCATAATATAGATGCACCGGACAAATCCCATAGTTAAATTGATTTAATCCGACTAAATGGATAAAGGTTCGATGTTAATTAAGCATGCATGATTTTATAAGATACGGATATATATATGGCACATAGGGGTTTAGGGTTGGGGTCGCACATCGGAAACGAGGAACTTCAGATTCGGGAGCCACCGTCTTCGGATCGGAGAGGAAGTAGTCGAAGTAGTCGTCGTCGAGGAAGTAGTCGTACTCGGGTCATCGTCGTTGCAGACCTTGGCGTTCCAGGCTTCGGGGTCGTTGGGGTCCACGGTGGTCGGGGGTCACAGGATCGGGGAAGATCTTGTCCTTGCACGGCACCGGGCTTCACGGACTGAGAACTCAGGCACCAGTAGTCGTTCACGGTCGTCGGGGCTCGGCCTTCACGGAGCTTCACGACGGGAACGGAATCGAGAACGGAATCGGGAACGGGAACACGGGAAACACCGGAGAACTTGTCGTCGGGAACGGGAAAGGCACCGGGAAACGGAGACATCGGGAACGAAACGGGAACGCTTCCCGACGGGGAAAACATCGGGGAAAAGATCGGGAAAACATCGGGGAACGGAAAAGACGGTGCACGGGACATCGGGCTTCTTGCGGGCATTTTATCGAACAAGTGGCGGGCGCCGGAGACAGACACGAGCACATCACGGGACAAAGACAGCAACGGGAGCACATACAGCAGCAGACGACAACGGATCGGAAGCACGTTCGGCCACTGTCAGACACACGCGGGCGACGGCCACGGGCAGGAGGACGGCAGGGAACGAGCTTGGGGAAGGAGGAGGTCGACGGTTGTAGGGCGGAGGCCGGCGGACAGGAGGAGCTTGCAGGGAAGGAGGTGAGGAGCGGCCGGCGAGAGAAGGATGCGGGGCGCCGACGGGAGAAGAAGGAGCTCGGGAACCGGAGGGAGGGGAAAAAGGGAGGCGCGGGGAAGGAGCAGGGGAGCGGCGGCGGAGGAGCTGGGACGCAGGCCAGCGACGGGGAAGCTCGAGGTAGGCCGGCGGCCATGGCGCAGATGAGGTGGGGAGACGCCAGAGGAGGCTGGCCGAAGGCGGCCAGCGAAGGGCTGGAGCGGGGTCGGGGAGGCACACGCGACCCAGGTGCGGCTAGCTGGCCGGACGCGGGAGGAGGAGCCGGGTCAGGGAGAGGAGGAGCGGTCGACGACGAGCTGGGCCGGGGCGCAGGGAGCAGAGGAGCCGGGTGCCGACATGGAGGGTTGGCCGGAGGAGGCCGACGCGGGCGAGGATGAGGGGACCGGGGGAGGAGAGGACCGGCCCGGCTCGGGAGCAAGGAGGGAGAGGAGAGGGCGCGAGGTGGGAGCTGCCGGCCGGAGCAGTGCGAGGAGAAGCAGCTCGGGGAGGATGCGAGGAGAAATAAAAGAAAGTGAAAAAGGAAGGAGAAGAAGAGGAGGGATCTAAAAAAAAGGAAAAAGGATCTTTTTGGGAGGTGGGAGGATGTTTTCGCGAAACGACAAAAACGGAAGAGGGTGGCTGCAAAAAGGCAGGGGTAGGAAAACAAAACTGCCAGGGGAGGATTAGGGTTTGGTCTAGGGTTTGCTTGCTGGGCTTTTGGGCCTGGCTAGCTGGGCTACTCTCTCTCATCTCAAAACATTTATTTTCTTTTGCAAATTTAATTTGACAATTAATTTTTGAAAACGGAGACGACCGTCTCGGAAAAATATTTTCCTGACAATTTTAGAAAAATAAAATAGGGTTTAATAAAAATAATTTTTGCGGACAAAAACTTGCGATGCGATGATGCTGATGTCATGCTGATGCAAAAATAAAAACAGGCAAAATCTAATTTGGGGAAAAACCCCGGGCATTACAACCGACACCACTAACAAGGGATCTCGCCCCGAGATCCACGCTACCGTTAGGGGGGAGAAGAGCGAGGTTAAACTATCGAATCTTCTTGCACCATGTTGATCTTCTCGACACCACTAACAAGAGGTTCTTGCTCACGTCGATGGCGATGTTCGTCTGTCGAGATCCTTCCGAAGATCGAACCTATTAGGTAAAAGGCAAGAGATCGTCCACCCACGAAGATGCTATGACCGGAAGATAGATAAGAGAGAAGTTTTAAATCATATAAGGCAAGAGGAGGAATAGAAAAGAGATAAGGAATAAACAAGAGTCCTATTGAGATATTTTCAAATAAGTTTAAGTAAAATAGTTTTGACACTCTACAAACACGACCATTAGCTAGGGTATCCTACAGGCAGACTGGACCGATGGGGTATCGAAGAACCAGAGCTCTGATACCACTTTGTAACGCCCCAAGATCGGTACTATGCAGATTTTAGCGTTCCAACCAAATCCGCATAATAACGATCCTAAAGGACGCCCACCAGGCATAACGTGCACGTCACAACACACACGTTATGCGGGTGGAATAGTGATAACATTACAACAGTTCTCGATGGAACCCACAAAAGAACATATATATACAACAACAACTCACAGAGTCAAGAACCAAAGATACAATACAAAGATCCAATTAACAACGGAAGCGGGTAGCGTCCGGCTACGGACAAGAAATAAATTGGACTAAGAGTCCTGAAGATAAACGAAGGCACCATATCCCTGCCCAGGCCAAGCCGGAGGGATTCCCAAGCTAACGTCGTCACACTTCAAACCTGTTGGCTGCATTGGAATAGCAGCCCCGAAGGGGTCAGTACTAGTAGAAGTACTGGCAAGTAATACTCACAAGATATCAAAGCTGGAATTCCGGTGGAAGAGGGTTAGCGATTGAGGCAGCAGCAAGCAACACTATCAACTAATAGAGACACGCTACAACTTCCGTCTAACAGAGACAAGGTAAGAGAGCGCATAAGGAGCCATCTATACTACACACCAAACAAACCCGCCCTAAAACAACTCCCTCGTATCCTCAACCCACGAGGAAGAAGTCCGGGCACTCACACTGTGGACAAGTTTTAAAACAGATTATTATTCAAGTAATCTATCTTACTAGTCAAGTTATTATCATCATAAGGTGCAAGTTGTCTATGATCTTTTTAGCCAGCGCATTTCACCAAGTCGTCCATAACCGCGGACACGGCTTTTCGAAAAGATTTAACCCTGCAGGGATGCACCAATGAACCCACACGCATCGAAACTCTTGCTTAGAGGTGTACCGGTGGAGGTTTCGACGCAATACTTCCCTTCTCTACAAACAAGTCCAGGGAGCCACCTAGCTAGGACTGATCCACCTTGAGAGTCCGGCCGAAGCTTCGAGGTGGGCCTAACCGTTTGCGACTACGGCTAGGTGACACAAACTAGCATGAGTTGGTCACTTCGCATCATACCGCAAGCCCTACCGTAAGTAACCACGTATCCATCTTATCATATCATTCGCGCTTGTAACCGTAGAAACACCCGAACTACTTGTGGCATCCTGGACAAGTTTGAGGATCCGGTAATAGATTGCGGGGAGGCCCATAGAACTCCCACATGTGGTTAGTGCGCTCAGTCTTGGATCAGCGGAAAAGAACTCGGGTCCTAGGCGACACTAGCAGAACAAATCACCACGATTGGCCTTCCGCCGGTGCCTTATCTTTATTAAGTTATTCCCATCACGACAGAAAATAAAGATTACCATTTAAGTTGAGCCTAACTACCATATTTAACGACAAGACTAGACAAAAAGATAACAGGACTGAAGCAAGGCACCTAAGCATGCACTACGACTCGCAAGGCCAACAAGATAAACAAACAACAGGTTAATAGGATGTGGGGGTGTGGCTATATCATGGCTGCAAGGTAAACATGCATATAGGATCGAGACACAAGCATCGTGACATAAGGCTAGCAAGGAACAAAAGATAGGACGAGTAAGAGACAGAAGACAAGCAAAGATAGCAAGGGAGTATCACTTGCCTGCAATCCGGTAGAGGTAGCAGAACCTGTCGTTGCTCACATCAACTCAACGTCCTATTCCCGAAGAAGCAAGAAACACTGGACAACAGAAAAGATGCATTTTACTACTACGGCAAAAGAACCGGCATGTTGATGACATGATGCATGACAAATTAGATGTTGTCCAATTTTATTCCCTAACACATGGCAAAACATTTTAAATGGGATCGGTGCATAATATAGATGCACCGGACAAATCCCATAGTTAAATTGATTTAATCCGACTAAATGGATAAAGGTTCGATGTTAATTAAGCATGCATGATTTTATAAGATACGGATATATATATGGCACATAGGGGTTTAGGGTTGGGGTCGCACATCGGAAACGAGGAACTTCAGATTCGGGAGCCACCGTCTTCGGATCGGAGAGGAAGTAGTCGAAGTAGTCGTCGTCGAGGAAGTAGTCGTACTCGGGTCATCGTCGTTGCAGACCTTGGCGTTCCAGGCTTCGGGGTCGTTGGGGTCCACGGTGGTCGGGGGTCACAGGATCGGGGAAGATCTTGTCCTTGCACGGCACCGGGCTTCACGGACTGAGAACTCAGGCACCAGTAGTCGTTCACGGTCGTCGGGGCTCGGCCTTCACGGAGCTTCACGACGGGAACGGAATCGAGAACGGAATCGGGAACGGGAACACGGGAAACACCGGAGAACTTGTCGTCGGGAACGGGAAAGGCACCGGGAAACGGAGACATCGGGAACGAAACGGGAACGCTTCCCGACGGGGAAAACATCGGGGAAAAGATCGGGAAAACATCGGGGAACGGAAAAGACGGTGCACGGGACATCGGGCTTCTTGCGGGCATTTTATCGAACAAGTGGCGGGCGCCGGAGACAGACACGAGCACATCACGGGACAAAGACAGCAACGGGAGCACATACAGCAGCAGACGACCACGGATCGGAAGCACGTTCGGCCACTGTCAGACACACGCGGGCGACGGCCACGGGCAGGAGGACGGCAGGGAACGAGCTTGGGGAAGGAGGAGGTCGACGGTGTAGGGCGGAGGCCGGCGGACAGGAGGAGCTTGCAGGGAAGGAGGTGAGGAGCGGCCGGCGAGAGAAGGATGCGGGGCGCCGACGGGAGAAGAAGGAGCTCGGGAACCGGAGGGAGGGGAAAAAGGGAGGCGCGGGGAAGGAGCAGGGGAGCGGCGGCGGAGGAGCTGGGACGCAGGCCAGCGACGGGGAAGCTCGAGGTAGGCCGGCGGCCATGGCGCAGATGAGGTGGGGAGACGCCAGAGGAGGCTGGCCGAAGGCGGCCAGCGAAGGGCTGGAGCGGGGTCGGGGAGGCACACGCGACCCAGGTGCGGCTAGCTGGCCGGACGCGGGAGGAGGAGCCGGGTCAGGGAGAGGAGGAGCGGTCGACGACGAGCTGGGCCGGGGCGCAGGGAGCAGAGGAGCCGGGTGCCGACATGGAGGGTTGGCCGGAGGAGGCCGACGCGGGCGAGGATGAGGGGACCGGGGGAGGAGAGGACCGGCCCGGCTCGGGAGCAAGGAGGGAGAGGAGAGGGCGCGAGGTGGGAGCTGCCGGCCGGAGCAGTGCGAGGAGAAGCAGCTCGGGGAGGATGCGAGGAGAAATAAAAGAAAGGGAAAAAGGAAGGAGAAGAAGAGGAGGGATCTAAAAAAAAGGAAAAAGGATCTTTTTGGGAGGTGGGAGGATGTTTTCGCGAAACGACAAAAACGGAAGAGGGTGGCTGCAAAAAGGCAGGGGTAGGAAAACAAAACTGCCAGGGGAGGATTAGGGTTTGGTCTAGGGTTTGCTTGCTGGGCTTTTGGGCCTGGCTAGCTGGGCTACTCTCTCTCATCTCAAAACATTTATTTTCTTTTGCAAATTTAATTTGACAATTAATTTTTGAAAACGGAGACGACCGTCTCGGAAAAAATATTTTCCTGACAATTTTAGAAAAATAAAATAGGGTTTAATAAAAATAATTTTTGCGGACAAAAACTTGCGATGCGATGATGCTGATGTCATGCTGATGCAAAAATAAAAACAGGCAAAATCTAATTTGGGGAAAAACCCCGGGCATTACAAAGAGTTTGTTCTTCTTGTTGGATTGAATAATGGAATTATGAGGTTTCTTGATGCTTGTGTTTCGTATAATCTCTATGGTGCCAAGGTGATAGTGCGGGTGCCATAGATGTAGTAGAAAGAGACTATTCAAGATATATTTGGTGGTGTTTGTTAGTACTCACTACAACAGGACAGATCTTTGGTAACACAGTCTTGTGTTACAACAGGTTCAAAACAGTGTTACTACGCCAGTAAGTAACACAATTTGAAATGTGTTCCATTAAGCCGTGTTACTACGAGTTGTCCACTGTCACACATAATAATTGTTACCACATCTAAGAAATCGTGTTACCATTATGTCGTAGTAACACGCATATCTGTGGTAACATAAGTAGTAACATATATTTAAGGAGGTAGAACATTGGTGGTAACATATTTTCTAAGTACAGTAACACAATTAGTAACATCTTTTATAGCTTCAGAATACAATTAGTAACATAATATCCAATTGGTGTAACACAATAATCATTGTTGTCAACTACCGTAGTAACACAATTGTTTACTTATAGTAACGCCATGAGTAACACCTACACATTGGAAGAGAATTAAAGAATTAACGTATTTATTTTTTAATTAATAACCACAAAATTATGTATATTACATTTATGTCTATACGTTCGTTAATATAAAATAATTGCACATGTTCAACGAATTAATTTATTTGATTCTTAGCACTTTGAAAATGTAAAATAAAATTAAGCATGGCACATTCACAAATTTAAAATATCAAAGATATCTCAAAGACAAAACACGGTAGGATAAATATTTCACTTCAATAAATAAATATCAAGATTACACCGGTGCAACACTATAATTCATATCAATTTGACTACAGAAAACACAATCTCAAAGAATATTACACCATAGCATATGTATCCGTTCCACCAAAGAAGACACTGTGAATAAATGCTACATTCTTCAATCTATCCATGAAAAACTATAATTATTGATGAGTGGAATTTATTTGCTTCTTCTTCATCTAGCCGGAAACTGGAACTCGACCATCCTTCTTTCGAATCTAGCCGGAAACTGGAACTCGACCATCCTTCTTTCGAATCTGCCAAAAACAAATTGGACATATAGCTACGATTAAATATACAGAAATATGATTCTAGAAATTGAAAATGATCTTTAATTAACTTACAAAAGCTGAAGGCCAAGCAATTAAGAATCCTGAAGAAAAGGCATCACCAACTGTCATGCAACCACCTACTTCTCTCACTAACTCTTCATTATCAAGAATAGATTCATCGATGCGCACAAGTGTGAATTCAGCACCTAACTCGATCCCACCAGCCTTAGTTGCAGGATCAGTACTTCGGATAGTAGCATATGCAACATTCCGCTTGTTGGGATATGTTGAAGTCTTTAGAACTACTTCGGAACCAACCTATATTAGGATCAGTATTAGTATTCAACGACAATAATGCTATAATGTGCTGATGTGCATGAACACACATTTATATACAACAGAATCAAACAATCTATAGGTCGACGGAAAGGCAAGAAATGATACAGATTATTTACTAAGCAATCAAACAATTATTCATGGCAAGAAAACAGGGCATGGCATCCTTATCATTTACTTGCATATAACAGATTGCACAGAAATTTTAACAAAAATCATTTTGCATATACCAGTTAGTAAGAGGGAAGCAAGCTGCTGCTGGGGCCACTAGGGTCGTGCCATAGATAGTATCGGAATGGGATGCTAGTTGGGCTGAAAGTTTGAAGATAGCTTATACAAATTTAGGTGTAGTTTATTGCTCAGACTACAACACAGCTTACACATGTACTTAGTATGCAGAATATAGAAAGTAGTAGCCAAAAAAACCGGTTGTAGAAACACTCATGCCTCTGGTGGATCTTTACCTCGAGTGAAGAAGTGCGCCTTCTTTTTGAGGAAGTTGGGCGTGGAAGTTGATTTCTAGTCCCTTGCTGCTCTAGTCTTGAAGAAAGTTGACCCGTCTGATCTCTCTTTTTCCTCACCTACAAAGAGACAATAAAAGTACATTGAATGATATTCATATCCAGGAGCTACCAAAAGCTGTAACTTGAAAACTCAAAACCACACAAATATTACCCCTGGCACAGAATCAATAACAAGGTCTTCTGGTGATGATGAATTGTGTTGAATCTGTAGCTGATTGACATCATCATGCTCGCCATTCTGGTTTTGTGACACAACAATGATGAGCAAATAATTATTTCACATTGTATATTTGTGACATGAGTAAGAGTGCAGTAACAACCTTTTCACTTGAAATCAGTAAATTATTATCATCAATCATGTCATGTTGCGTAGACGAGCGTTCTTCAGCAGGTCCATTACATTGAACTCTCTGGATTTTGAAATATTAGTACAGAGGTTTGAAGTGACCAGCAATGATATAGCCATGTATTGACATTACCTTTCTTTTACCATGCAGTACTGGTAATCGAGAAATACCATTATCGTTTGACTGGAGATTTTCCTACAGAACTAACAAGTATGAGTTTAATATCAAAAGCAAATGCATACAAAAGCAAGAGAAAAGGAATTCCTTCACCTCTTCTTCTATTCCAATATTCCCATAGCCTTCTTTGTCTTTCTTATTCCTATCTTCAATAATCTGGTCTTGCCTTCTTATATGTTCCTTAAGCTTTGCTATTTCCTCCCAAACATCAGCTTCAACTTCACATGGTGATCCATCAGTACTGGTCATGTTGATGTTCTTGAGATACCGTGGTGTTCGACCGTATGCTTGCTTAGGAGTTGAAAGCAGTCCCATGCCATGCACTTGTCCAGTCTTTTCTGTACCTAACACTTGCAGCAGGGCATCACCTTCCCATGCCACTCTTCCATTGACATTTTGTGCCAACTCTGGTTGTTCAGCTATTAGACCCTCCAATCGAGCCTATAAGAAAAGAAACATGCATATTGTACGAGTGAACTGAATTGTACGGTGATGAACAAAAAAAAGTAGATTTATATTGACTGCCTACCAGGAGCTCATTTATATCTTTATGTGTAGCATTATCCTTCTTCTTGTGAGTTGCTAAGAAAACCTTTGCTCTGTGTGGTCGTTTCTTTTCTGGATCAGCTTGTCTCTACAAAACAAAACGAACACTGATATGACAAAAAAAGACAAACAAAATCTTCTAGGAATGAAAATTACTCACAATATCTTCACCCCAACGAGCATAACTCTTTGTCCCAGCATTATGTGAATTCTTCACAAGGGAGCGACTAATTACGTTCTTCTCACTTACAGCCTGTAATGACAAAATCATAGCAGAAGTGCAACTTTTAAGATCAGCCCAAGAGCTTAGATTTAAATGTCAAAAAATGAAAGTAAGGTATCTCATTCATTACCCTTCCTTTTTTCGATTTCCAAAATTTGATAAGTCCACGCCATTGATCGTTGTCCACATCTTCTGGACAGAGCTTATACAAAGCCTTCCTCGTTGATGTTTGGATTTTTTTTAATGGCTGGTATGAATATAGCTTTCTTCAAACTACACTTAAATTTCCTCCAATCTCTTCCAGTTGATTTGAGTATCCATTTTTCACATGATCTAGGATACACAAACTTTGACTGAAAGCATGAAATAAAGAAGAAATGTAAATAAATATGTACACCACATTATATCTAAACTAGAGACATTAGAAATAAGGGCAGAAAACAGAATTGTTTCTTTCTTAATTGTGAAGTACCTGTACGCACTGCAATATTGTTTCCTCACCACTATTCTTCTTGACAGCACGCCAATCATTTATATTTAGAGGGCAAAATCCTCCGTTTCTAGCTATCGTGCCTAGAAACTTCCCCAAGATTGCACCTTCATCTTCTATAGGCTGGTTATCTTCATTGCATTTTACAACTATTCTTTGCCCCTTTGGCATGTTCCAAACAATTGGCAAGATTGTTCTCTTGCGCTTTCCTTCTTCTGTGTGCACTACAGGATTAATTAGGAAAAATGATAATCAAATTAAACCCACCATTTATTCTTTTGATAGTTTGGATATACAAAGGTAATTTAGAGAAGTACAAATTTTTGCTAGGTTTGTTACCTAGATTGTGAACTTGGTCCCCTTCATCGTCCAATGCTTCTGAATCATCAAATGGTGCGATATATTGCTCACCGTTGCAGTCTCCGTCCTCATCATCAGGTTGATCAGTGACCTGAATCACATTCAACCTTTTTGATCGACACAATTGTCCTGCAAAAGAACAACACACATTATATTCGAAGACCAACAACAATAGATACAGATATGTAATAAGCATGTTTGAAGAGGTAGATACTTTGTGGCCTTCTCATATTAAGTTGCTTCGCCCGCTCAGTAGAGACACCAATGTCCTCTAAGAGAACACTCTCATCTGGATGGTTAGATGGGGCAATATCATTTTGATTGTCAGGCGGAGCAATATCATTGCTAGCCTTCTCCTTAGACACATACATATGGACAGTTTTCACAATCTCAGGGTCAGATAACATTTTCATCACATGACCGTCATGATCAATGTGAACTAAATAGGCGTTGCCTTGTGGATCTTTTTTCTCATAGTATAGGTAGTCAATTCCATGAAAGCCGACCTCCTCGATCATCACCATTAAATCATAATACGTGACATGACGCCTCATCATGGATCTCTGTAGACTTTTGGCTTCTTGATTTCTATCTTCATAGTGCAGATATATGGTCAGCATGTCCAGCGCCATCCTAGATACAAAAAAAAATTCAATCAAACCATTACAAGTTCACCAATCAAATCTGCTACAGCGTTGACTAGTGTAATTAAATATAAGATTTCTCGGGATTTCAGATAAAATAGTTGAATATACACATGAATTCTATGTCTACAGTGATGGATTGAACTGTGAAAAAACAACTGGTTGGACACGATGATTTTTCGAACTAATAATTGTGAATGCAGCCAACAAAAAATTAGTGAACTTGGTGCTCTTAGGTACACTCCACGGAACATAATGACACAATTTAAATTGCCAATACATCAAATTCTTAGCAGATAAACAAGGGGAGCAGATCAACTATGTAGTCTACGACAGGAAAATCAAACCGCGCAAGGTGTGGAGGCCAACAGAGAAAGGACTAGGTGGCTGGCGAATTACCTCGACCTGACGAAATTTCTAGATGGATAAAAGCATATATGTCCACTCATCAAATATACGGCAACAATTTAAATTGCTAATAGGCATGAATTTGTATCAGATAAATGAGGGAAGGGGAAAGGAGAATCAACCTGGACAAGTTTGTGTCGAGGAAATCAAGCAGAACAGGTTCTGGGCGTGCCCTCTGCAATTTAGCTTGCAGAACCGAACAATCCTACCAAAATAAACTTGTGAATGCATGCTATTGGTACAAGAAATGGTAAGCGGTAACAGAGGAGCAGGTGCTGGTGTAGGTGATCGATGTAGAGATTACCAACTAAGTTTCAGACGCAATCAGGAGGAGCGGAATGAACGTCCGGGTGTGATGGGAGGAGCGCGCGGTGGTGGGCCTCTCGGTGCTGGGGTCCGGCTCTGTGGTGGCCTGCGACGTTGTGGTCTGAGGCGGCGGTGGGAAGGCGGCGCGGCGGTGGGAGGGCGGCGCGGCGGTGGGAGGGTGGCTGGTAGTGGCTCGCAGAGGGGCCGGCGCGGTGGCGGTGGGGGGCGGCGCCGTGGTGGGCGGTGGTGGGCGGCGCGATGGGAGGCGGTGGGGGGTTGCGCGCAGATGAGTATTTTCAGGGGAGATTGGCTTTGAGACGAGACTAATTGCGAGCGTTAAATATATAGAGCTGTAAATGGAGGGAAAATTGTATATTAGCGGGAATGATTAAAAATTTCCCTCCACTGGTTTTTGCTCTCGACGAAAATAACGGAATTGACGGAGGGATAATGTATTTATCTTTTAAAGAATATATAAACCCTGAGATTTATTGGTTAAACTAGCAAATATCGACCCCTAAATTTAAATAAAAACATCGAGATCCCCGAGGTATTTTTGTTTCACCTCGAATGGGTTGATGCTGGACGAAAATAATGGAATTGACTAAGGAATAATGTATTTATATGTTTAAGAATAAAATCTTGAGATTTATTGGTATCGTTCATTTCGTTTTTGAACGGGTTAATTGATGATGTAGTTGAGTTCATTAAGGACATAATCATGCGTGACAATGCGCTCCGGAGAAGAAACCGTCGAAAGTTCTCTCTGTCGAAAGATCCGCATATTCATGATCCCAACCTCCAAAAAAGATGTGTATTTAAGCGAAACGTCGGATCTATTCATCAATTGGCAAGTTTTTTTTTTAGATAAAAGGCGAAAAACGCCCGGCTTTAAATTAATAAAGCCCCATGCGGCTCAGAGTTACAAGATGCTGAAAAAACAGCTTACAAGACAACAAACAGAAACAAGCAAACAAAAAATAAAAACTAGTCACGCAGCTTGCTATCGAAGTCATCCTCCACCAGAGAAGAAAACACCGTGGGGGCTGGCAAGTGTCGCAGGAGCAGCTAGCCGTCGAGGACAATCAACATCGTCGTCACCAAAAATATTGCACCGTGCATGAAATCTTCGTCTCTGCCGCTGAAGAGGACCCCTGTCCTCTCACCCTGGCTCGAAGGGCGCCGCACCGTCGAACAGCAGAGTCGCTCACCCTGAGCTTGATGGAGAAAACAGCACAACAACCACGAAGCAGCATCAGGACGATCACCTTACCAAGCGCAGCTCACCGGACATGGCCCCGCCGCCCAAGGCATAGCCATAAGAACATGTAAGCGTCAGGAGCGGCGCCGAAGAAGAGAAGCGACGGCACAAACGAAGCACCGCCGTCGCCAGCAAAACACCACACAACTCAACTCGCTCAAGAAGCCTGAGCTTCCAAGACGGCGCCTCCAAGAAGGGGACAACGTCAACACGCTGCCGCCGCCCAATCCGAAACGGAGTTAGGGTTTTCACCCGGAAGCTCAGGACGAGGGAATGGGAACCTCAACTACGCCTCCATGAAGGTAAATGATGTCCTCGGGCAACACCGCCGCCATGACTAACCAGCAGCCAAGGATTCTCCCGGCGTCCCATCCCCAATTCCCGAGCACCCAACCAACCCTGATTCTGAAGCCAGAGGACCGTCAGATCCAGAGAGGGAAGTGAGAAGAGATGGTAAGGTGCAAGCTTCCTTCAGATCTGACGCGAGGGAACTGCGGCTCGCTCCCTGCCACCTCCTTGTCGACATCACCGAAGACTGTCGGCAAGGGTAGATTTGAGTCCGGAACTGTTGGTCCAACTACAGGGAAACCATCCCAGAGCCAACACCTCCATCGCCGTAAGTAAGATCGGTACTTCCAAAGCGTCGGAGCATACTTTGCATGAATTCGTCCACTAAGAAAAGCCAGATATGCACAAGTTGCACGATTGATATAGAATCTTTATGATATGTGATAATTTAAACTCTTGTAAACCCTAGACAACGCCTCCAAGGAGGAGATAACATTGTGGCGACGTCGCTATCCAATCTGGCGAGCTAAATCTAAGGTTTTTCCCAGATGCTCGATGTCGGACATCACATTTATTTTACTAATTTGACCATATTTGTTAGAGATGTAAGTGGGATCCCACCAATTTGCACTACAATTTTCCAAAGGAATATATTAAGATAGAGAAAATTCTGTATATGATACATTTTGATGTTTCTGGTGCAAAATAATTTAACTTATTCTAAAAATTGACACACCGTTTTTTACTTATTATGTCACACAATTTACTAAAAAGTAATTAAATTAGGTCAGATAACTATTCTGTATACGAACTGTTCACAACTGAAACTAGATCATAGCAATTTTGTATGAGTAGCGTCTGTTTTGGACTTGGGCAAAAGATTGGCCCGTGCCCACCCAGCCGCCTCCCCTGCTCCCCTGCCCTGTCTCCCCCCCTGCTCGATTGACCGCCGCCAGGCAGATTACCCCGGAGCCCCGAGGTCGCACGCCGTCCTCGCCGGCCGACTCTTGGGCGGTGCCCCCATCCAGCTGCGGCCTCTACTCCTCACGGATTCACCGTCCTCCTCCCGGCCGCATCCTCCCCTCTCTCAGGCTCTCATCCTCCACTACAGCAGCGGCTCGAAGGCAGGAAGTAGCAGCTCGCCGGCTCCTAGGACCTCGCCGCCGCGGGTGCTTCTATCGAAGGTCACTTCGCCCCCTCCAAATTCATATGTATCACTGTTAATAGGCAGCTCGCCGGCTCGTAGGACCTCGCGGCCGCGGGTGCTTCTATCGAAGGTCACTTTGCCCCCTCCAAGTTCATATTTATCCCTGTTATGGTGCTATGATTGCTTATGTTCTGTTCTAGATTGATTTGATAGAAACCATCTGATCTAGATGTTATGTTGGAGATCTGGACCCAAAAAAAATAATCGTAACTGTACATGCCTGAATACAAGAATTTAGAGTTTCGTAACCATCTGATCTAGATGTTATTGAGTGGTTAGATTCGGTTCTTGGTGAGCATGGGTTGTCGTCCAAATAATTTTGCTGTTGCGGAAGTACTGCGTATGTTGGATGCTATCTTTATACATTATAGGTGCACATTTCATGTTTTAAGGAATCAAGTGTTCAGTTATCTTCTTTTTGTTTGTTCACATAGCACTACAGTTCCTTGCAAACATGTTAGTTTCGTCCCTTATCACTCAGCGCAGTAACTATGTTTCTTTTTGTTACACAGTTTATCAATGGATTTAGAATCTATAAAAGAGCTATTGCTTTCTCCTAGACCAAGTGATGAATACTTGGCTGGAGTAGATGGTTTTCTTGACTTTGCCTACATGGAAAAAAGTGTTGATGCCAAGATCCGTTGCCCATGTGTCAAATGTGTCAATGCATTGTTACTGAATAGGGAGGATGTGTATGGTCATTTGGTTTGTAGTGGAATTTCACCGGGATATACTGTTTGGGGTTGCCATGGTGAAACAGCATCATTCATATTTGCTAATAAACAAGTTGAAACTCGAACTCACATGAGAACCAACAAAAGGTCACGGTCACAGTTTGACGGAACAAAATCCAATATGCGCCAACTAGTGGAAGATGTTTTTAGCGGACCTCCAACAAGCGAACCTGAAACCCAAAATCCATCTGAACCAGGACCAGACCCTGAATCCCAAGCTTTCTATGACCTTTTGAGAGATGCAGACCAACCTTTATGGCCAGCGTGTGAACTATCCATACTTTCTTTTGTTGTTATTCTCTTCCATATAAAATCCACTAATAAGTGGAGCAATAAATCTTTAAATGATTTGCTAGCAGTTCTACAGAAAGCAATTCCAAATGGTAAGAAGAATTTACCTAGTACATTTTCCGAGGCTAAAAAGATCATTGGAAAGCTTGGGCTTAATTATGTGAAAATTCATGCTTGTGAAAATAACTGCCAGCTTTATCGGAAAGAGAAGGCAGGTGATGATTTCTGTTCAAATTGTGGAACTTCTAGGTGGAAGAATGTACCAGATAAATCTACTTTGACTAAAAAGGAAAGGAGGAAGGCAATCCCACGGAAGGTGTTACGGTACTTTCCAATTAAGCCAAGGCTTAAGAGGCTTTTCATGCACAAAGATACAGCTACAGCTTTAAGATGGCATGATGAAGAACGCACAAAGGATGGAGCTGTTGGAGATTGTCCCCGGGAACTAGGGGTGTCTCCAAGGTATCGTGTAAGGGGCTGAACACGGAGTCAAACAGTCCACAACGTGCTCCGGCGACGGTGCTCGTCAGGTTCGCTGCGGACGACACTGCAGAGATGGACACAAGGTGTTACCCAGGTTCAGGGCCCTCTTGTGGAGGTAAAACCCCTACGTCCTGCTATGGTGTATTGCACTGCCTGGAGAGTTTACAGTACAAGGGGAGAGCTTGTCGAGCTCGAGGTGGCTAACAATGGCTACTTGCTAGTCTTTAGATCTAGGGTTCTTGAGCAGGCTCCTAGACTCCAAAAACCCGAACCCCTTACTTGGGTGTGCTCCTCCTCCTTTATAGGCGTCCTGGGCCTCTTCTGCCCAAACATTTGGGCGGGAAGGGCTACCACATGGCGACGAAGGAAGAGGCGCGGTGCACCGTAAAGGTGAGGTCTACCATAAAGGTAAAGATCGTGGACGCGGTCCACGGCAGGGGAACGGCGTCACCAAAGCTGAAAAGGGGCACCGACCAGCCGGACGGCGGGCTGGCGCTTGCCGAGGTGGGAGGTGGCCCACGGTGACGTCGTCCTTGGAGCGTAGCTGCAGACTGTTCCCTTGTCACCAAAGGGGCAATACTCGTTGTCCGCTTTGCTTGGCTCCGCTTTGTTGACTGCTTTATACATGGAAACGGCAACTGCGGCGTCGTCGTCATCGCGCGTAGGCACGCGCGTCACTCTGCGCATGGCGCAGAGTCCATGTGCGCCCTGCCGCGGGGGCAGAAATGGCTTCACGAGGAAAACGCTCGCCGAGGTGAAAGGCCTCGCCAAGCCCTTCAGCTTGGTCCTTAGCAGAATTGCGGGCGGCGTCGGAGACGCCTTGTCGAGGAGCGATCCCTCGCCGAGGGAAAGAACCCTTGGCGAGGAGAACCCTTCGCGAGGAGGGAAATCCTCGCGAAGCACGCCAGGCTTGGAGAGCCTGGTCCTTAGCGAAAATCATCCAAAGAATCTTGTGGGCCCTAGCAGGCCGGCCCGTGGTACCCTGGTTTCCACTGTGCCGACAGTAGCCCCCGGGCCCGCGATGGGCACGCCGAGGCCCATGGACGAAGGCGAAGCGTCGAGGGGCCAAAGATGCCTGACAGGGCCGCGACACGTGTCACGCAGCGGTTGCGCCCGCGGCCGCGGCCTCCTCGGCTCCAACGGGCGACGTGGCGGGGCCCGCCACGATTCGAGTGCTGGTCAATAAAGCCTGGGCGCGCAGGCGGCGCCCATTACTTCTCCCGTAACTCCTCCGCACACTTCTCCCCACGCCTCCAATCCCTCCTGAGAACTCCAACCTCCAGAGCACTCTTCTTCTTCTCCGGCGACCATGGCCCCCAAGAGAGCAGCCACCGACAAGGGCAAGGCCACCATGCAGGCGAGCTCGTCGGTGGCGACGGCGCGGGCGGGCACGTCCGCGGCGATGGTGCGCGCTGCTGCTCTCGAGGGAGCGCTGCCAAAAAGACGCGCGTCACCGCAGCGACAATAGCGACGGTGCGCCACCTGGCGGCGGCGAAAACCAACGAGCACGGCGCCACCGAACTGAGGCCGGCCGGTAGCAGGCTTACCGACACCTTCTACCCCATCTTCCTCCATACTCTCTACGCCGGCCTGGTACCACCGTTCTCTGATTTCCTCCTGGCGATCTTGGAGACGTACCAGATCCAACTCCTTCACCTTCATCCCAACTCCATCCTCATCCTTGCCATCTTCGCCCACTTCTGCGAGGCCTACGTCGGCATCCGCCCCTCGGTGGCGCTCTTCCGCAGTTTCTATTCCCTTCGGAACTCTGCCAAGGGCGAGCGGCTCGGATGCGTCTCTTTTCGCATCGTCGACGCCCGGAGCGACAACTACATCCCCATCGCCTGGCTTGGCGAGGTCGCCGTCACCAAGGTGACGAAAAAGGTCGACAAGTTCCGCGAGAAGTGGCTCTTCGTCGACGCCAAGACCACCAACCCTCTCCTGGAGGTGCCCGAGGCGCCGCCGAGGAAATGGGCGCGCTGGTCGAGCGCGGACTTCAGGGGCTCAAAGCTTGACGCGGTGTACGTGTACTTCCGTCACATCCGCGACGCAGGGGTCACCGGTCAAATGGTGGCGAAGGACTTCACCAGGCGCCGCATCGCTCCCCTTCAACAGCACGCCGAGCCGGTGTGGCGATACGATGGCAAGGACGACGCCATGCGGCTAAGCAGGGACGGCTTCGAGCCTGATGTGCTCCGCCAGATCATGAACGTCCTCTTCACATCGCCGGAGATCCCGCCCGCCAAGAAAGAGGCGGCCAAGCTGCTCATCGTCTTCGCCGAGGAGAGCATCGCGGAGCAGCGCTCGCATATGCCCACATTCGACGAGTGGGGAATCGTGCCTGCGGGGCACAGCGGGCCTCGCCCTAACCCGTGGGCGGCGGAGCCGGAGTACGTGGACGAGGCTCCCGAGGCTGAGGAGGCCGAGTCCGCCGAGGAGGAGGCCTCGAGAAGCGAGGACCCCCTTGGCGAAGACGAGGCTTCAAGGGGCGATGACCCCGTCGGCGAGGGCGCCGGATCCTCGAGGAGCGCCCACGCCGAAGTGGACCTCCAGGTGCTATCCTCCGGTGACGAGGAGGACGCCTTCCGCATCGTCCGCTCCCAGCGCGCCGATGAGGAGGAGGAGACGAGCGGCGGCGGAAAAGGGCGTTGCGAGCCCCGCTCCAAGGCCGTCCACGACAGGAGGGCCGCAACCGCGGGAGGCATCCCTCGCGCGGAGACAGGCGCGGCCCGGGAGGAGGCCGGAGCAAGCCTCATCCAGCCTCCCAAGGCAAAGAAGAGGGTGTGGGTGATGGCCGGCGAGTAAGCCCTCGATTTCCCTTTCTTCTTCAAGATTTCACTTTGAGAATTCCCCCCTTTGAAGGATTTTCGACTTGTCTTCTTTTCAGGCAGCCCGCGGAGCCAAAGAAGCGGCGGCTCGGCGAGGTTGGAGAGACCACCAGCGTCGCCATGGAGACGCCTGCAGCCGGCGAGCCGCAGCAGGCAGTTGCCTCTCCCGCGGTCGAGCACCGCGCGGAGACGGTGATGGCCGAAGAGAGCGTGGCGTCGCCGATTCGGGCGGCGACCCCTCCAGCGGCGGAGCACCACGTGGAGGAGGAGACCGCAGAGGCGGCGACGTCGCCAACCAGGGCGGCGACTCCTCCGGTCCAGCAGGAGGCGGAGGAGGAACCCGTGGACGAGGACATCGTCGCGGAGCCGCCTCCAGAGGAGGGGGCCTCGAGAAGGGCTGACGCGCCCGAGGCCGCGGCGGGCGCGGCCGCTGCAGAGGGGGCCGGAGGCGCCCCTGTGGGGCAGGAGGTAGAGACACCTCTGGAGCCCCCGAGCGACGGGGCCAGGGGCGAAGGGATGCCCAGCCCGCAGAGGGCTCCCGACGCGGGCGGCGAGGGAGACGCCCCCACGAGCCCCCACGCCGCGGCGGGGGCCGCCACAAGTTTGGGGCAGGATGCCTTAGGCGCCTCGACAAGCGTCGAGGCCTCTGCGCCCCACAGCAGCGTGGGAATCTCCTTGGCGCTGCAGGCGCCGCATCGCCAGGCAGCGCATCGCCGGATCGTCCTCAACCGGGCGCGACGAGCGCTCGACGGGCTGGAGGAGCAGCTCGCCAGGGAAGAAGACGCCTTGGCGAAGGAAAAGGCGAGGCTCAGCGAAGCCTGGGCCCTTCTCTTCGAGAGGGTGGAGGTGTGCCGCCGGTGGGACGCGGCGGCCCAGGCGGAACGCCAAGAGGCCCTCCGCTTCGCCAAGGAGACCCGCGACAGCGTCAAGCGGGAGGCGCAGGAGGTGATGGAGGAGCTTGACGCTGCCAGGGAAGCGCTCGAGGCGGAAACCACCTCCAAGCACGACGAGCTGGCGGCCGCGAAGCAAAAACTCGCCGCCGACACCGAGGCCGCCAAAGCCAGCCTGAACGAGCTCCGCGAGGGGCTGGACGCCCGCGAGGCGCAGCTGGCGCCTCGTGAGGCCGAGCTGAAACAGCGCCAGGAAGAGCTTGCCCTCCAGGAGAAGGAGCTGCAGCGGCGCGAGGAGCAGGTCCAGCTGCTGGCGAAGGACCAGGCCACCCGCGAGTGGCAGCTGGAGGAGCGTGAAGGTCGGGTGGCCACCGACATGGCCAACCTTGCGGCGGAGCACAAGAGGCTCCAAGAAGAGGCTGACCTCAAGGTCAAACTCGTCCGCGAGAACCTCTCCAAGGAGTATGACGAGAAGGTCGCGAAGCACGAGGACCGCCTCAAGACCAAGCGCCAGGAGCTCGAGAAGCGCATCAAGGAGCTTGAGCAGGAGGAGAAGCGGTTGACCTCTTGCCTCGAGGTCTCTCGGGAGGCCCAGACGCGCGCTGAGGGGAACGCCATTGCCCTGGAGAGGGACCTGGACGAGCTCCGGCAGCAGGTGGGGCCGGTCACGGCCCTGGTGGAGCAGGCACGAGACCAGCGCCAAGTTGACCGGTTCATGACGCGCCAGCGTCAAAGCATCCTCCAGAGCTTGGTAAGCCGCGTGCGCGCCGTCGGGAGAGATCTGAGGATCGACGTCGCCTCCTTCTCCGCAGCGACCGACGACGAGACCTCGTACTCGCTCTTCTTCGAGCAATTCCTTGGAAAACTTGAAGGGGTCGCGAAGAGCTTCGACAAGCGTGTCGTGGAGGAGAGTCGCGACCTCCTTGTCGTTGGCGTCACCAACATCTTCAGCAACCTCGTGAGGCTCCAGCCCCCACTTGACCTTGAGGACGTGATGGCGCCACCACGTGCCATCAGCGACAAGGCGCGGGAGACCGCCAAGCAGGCCGCCATCGCGTACGCCAAGAAATTCGACCAAGCCTTGGTCGATGAAGACGAAGGCGACGACGAGGAAGCCCTGCAAGGGGCAGAAACCACCGTGGATCGCGCAGGCACCTCAGGAGGCGCGACGGCCTGAGCTCCTTGCCTGTTGCTGGACGTGCCGAGGGCAAATTTATCTTAGTCATTTTGATTGTGAACTTTGTAAAAACTTGTTAAGTTATTGGAGTATGCTTGTGGACGTCCCTCGGGAGGCTTTTGTCTTTCCCCTTCATGTCGTTTTCGCTCTACGTCTTAGGACCCTCTCTTAGCGCTACGCCACCGCCGCTCCGGTATGTGCGAGTCAGTACTCCACGAGTCCGGGGGGTGCGTGAGGCCTCGAGAAGTGAGAGCTCCGCAAAGCGCGATGCTTGGGGCTCCCCTTTGACGTGCAAGCAGCCCATGAGGCGTGGGAGAGAGAAAAGAGACTCGAGGGGCAAAAACCAGCAAGAGGAAATTCTACCAAGTTTTGTACTTAGCTTGACGAGGCGTTTCCGCCCTGAAGAGGGTGTTGGTTCCCTAGCGAGGCGTTGTTGCCTTGGAGAGCCTGTTTTCCTGCACTTGGAGGATATAGGCATACCCACAAGCAATAGACAGTTAAAGATTCTTCTGGTGCTCGTAGGTTCCTTCATGTGTGTCTCGCGAGGAGAGAACAGGCACCAAGGTTTTGGTGATCCTTGGTGAGTTGACGTGCGCGGGAGCTGACCCATGAGTTCAGAGCTCCTTGGGAGTTGACATTCATGAGAGCTGGCCCGCAAGTTCAGAGCTCGGATCCCTTGGGTTTTAGGCGCTGCCGGGATGCTCCCGTGGCATGGCACCCTGCTAGCCCCCGCTCGTGAGATACACAGGAGGGATCATACGAGCGAGAAAGAAAAGCGAATAACACCGAAGCAAAGAACACCGAAGCGACAAAATATGCTGGCGCGATGCGCAAAGGTTCAATTTGGCCTGAAACATAGGCTCATTACACTGGCCTGGCCAGAAACACAAAAAATCCACCATGCTCTTGGCATGGGGTCCACATTCTGTGGCTGAGACTCTCGAGGGGCGTGCCCGAGGCAGACGCATGTAGAGAGAGCTCAGGGGGCCCCTATGCGGGGGTGGCTTTTTAGCCTGCGTTCCACCATGACCGGCATGGGGATCCACCTCGCCAAGACATGGTGCCTGAAGGGGTTACCATGCCGAGACTTGGTGGCTTGGGAGTCTTCTCGAACGGCCCGCGGCAACGTGTAGTAGAGAGGGGAGCCCGAAGTTTTTCCTCTTTAAGGATGATGGCACGTGGTTCTCCCTTGATGCAAAAAGTTGCTCGCCGAGGGCGATTAGGGGTAGAACTTGCGCAGGTGCTGGATGTTCCAGGGGTTGGCGACAGGGATGCCGTCCTCCGTCTCAAGCCGTGCGGAGCCAGGCCTGGCGATGTGCACGACTCTGTAGGGGCCTTCCCACATTGGTGAGAGCTTGTGGAGGCCTGCCCTGGAGAGGATTCTCCTCAAGACAAGGTCTCCTACCTCGAGAGTGCGTGGCCGGATGTGGCGGCTGTGGTAGCGGCGGAGGTCTTGCTGGTACCTTGCCGCTCTCAGGGCCGCATTGCGGCGGAGCCCTTCAAGCAGCAGCAGGTCGTCGTTGCGGAGTTCGTCCACCTCAGCCTCCTTGAAGGCTAAGACTCGCGGAGAGCCATGAGTGATCTCGCTGGGGAGGACAGCTTCAGCGCCATAGACGAGGGAGAACGGTGTCTCACCAGTTGGCTTTGTTGGCGTGGTGCGGATGGACCAGAGCACCGCGTGGAGGGTGGCGCCCGGCGGTGGCGATGTCCTGGACGGCGCGGTTGCGGCGTTCTTGCCCGCGCTCGATGCTCACGCGTGCGTCCTCAGGGGCTCGCTGCACGATCTGGCAGTCATGCGGCGACGACGCGTGCGACGCAGCACGGCCGTCGCGAGGAGGAGCCCCCGCTGGAGCAGGTTGCGGTACAACCGGTGGAGCCGGGGCGGGTGTGGTTTGGAGAGGAGGCGCGGGAGGTGCGCCGTGCGCCACGTCCCCCACGAGCGCAGAAGGAACCAGGGAGCGAGACGGCGCAGGTGCCGCGGCGCGAGCGGCGCCGATGAGCTCGGCAACGCGGTTGAGCCAGGCCTCCTGAGCCGCCGGCGTGGGGCGGTACTGCAGCAGCTCCTGCGCCATGAGGAGCGCAGTCGCCGGGCTGGGCGCAGGGCGGCCCAGCGAGGAAGCAGCACGGTCCCGCGACGGGGGCAGGGAGGAGGCCTCCTCTTCGCCGAGGTCGTCCTCAGCGTGGTCGATGTCGTCGTCGTCAGGGTGCTCGACGCGGGGCTCGGGGTCGACACGGCGCTCCGGAGCGGAGCTCCCACGCGGGCGGCCGCGCGGGCTGCCTGCGGGAGCGGTGGCGGCGCTAGCCGTCCGGCGAGCGAGACGTTCGGCGCGAGAGCCGGCCATGGCTGTGTCGAGGATGAAGACGCGCCTCAGCCCCCTACCTAGCGCGCCAAATGTCGGAGATTGTCCCCAGGAACTAGGGGTGTCTCCAAGGTATCGTGTAAGGGGCTGAACACGGAGTCAAACAGTCCACAACGTGCTCCGGCGACGGTGCTCGTCAGGTTCGCTGCGGACGACACTGCAGAGATGGACACAAGGTGTTACCCAGGTTCAGGGCCCTCTTGTGGAGGTAAAACCCCTACGTCCTGCTATGGTGTATTGCACTGCCTGGAGAGTTTACAGTACAAGGGGAGAGCTTGTCGAGCTCGAGGTGGCTAACAATGGCTACTTGCTAGTCTTTAGATCTAGGGTTCTTGAGCAGGCTCCTAGACTCCAAAAACCCGAACCCCTTACTTGGGTGTGCTCCTCCTCCTTTTATAGGCGTCCTGGGCCTCTTCTGCCCAAACATTTGGGCGGGAAGGGCTACCACATGGCGACGAAGGAGGAGGCGCGGTGCACCGTAAAGGTGAGGTCTACCATAAAGGTAAAGATCGTGGACGCGGTCCACGGCAGGGGAACGGCGTCACCAAAGCTGAAAAGGGGCACCGACCAGCCGGACGGCGGGCTGGCGCTTGCCGAGGTGGGAGGTGGCCCACGGTGACGTCGTCCTTGGAGCGTAGCTGCAGACTGTTCCCTTGTCACCAAAGGGGCAATACTCGTTGTCCGCTTTGCTTGGCTCCGCTTTGTTGACTGCTTTATACATGGAAACGGCAACTGCGGCGTCGTCGTCATCGCGCGTAGGCACGCCCTGCCGCGGGGGCAGAAATGGCTTCACGAGGAAAACGCTCGCCGAGGTGAAAGGCCTCGCCAAGCCCTTCAGCTTGGTCCTTAGCAGAATTGCGGGCGGCGTCGGAGACGCCTTGTCAAGGAGCGATCCCTCGCCGAGGGAAAGAACCCTTGGCGAGGAGAACCCTTCGCGAGGAGGGAAATCCTCGCGAAGCACGCCAGGCTTGGAGAGCCTGGTCCTTAGCGAAAATCATCCAAAGAATCTTGTGGGCCCTGACAGGCCGGCCCGTGGTACCCTGGTTTCCACTGTGCCGACAGGAGCATTGCGTCATCCAGCTGATTCAGAGGCTTGGATGGCCATTGATTCTAAGTATGAACACATCGCATCAGACTCCCGGAACATTAGGTTTGCAATGGGAACTGATGGGTTTAATCCATTTGGGATGATGAGTTCCAAACACAGCTGTTGGCCCGTGGTCTTGGTGCCCTATAATCTTCCTCCATGGTTATGTCTGAAAGCCTCCTCTCTTTTGCTTACTTTGATTATTCCTGGTTACCCTGGAAAGAACTTCCATGTATTCATGGAGCCAGTTTTGGAAGAGCTAGCTGAGTTGTTTGAAGTTGGAACATTAACATATGATGCATCTCGAAATGAGACGTTTCAACTTTATGCTGTTTTGTTGTATACTGTGAGTGACTACCCCGGCCTTGCAATTGCTTCAGGACATAGCACCAGTTCTGAGTCCGGTTGTTTCCCTTGTAGTGATGAAACTTGGTCTTTACGCTTGAAAAATGGGGGAAAATTCTGTTTCATGGGACATCGCCGGTTTTTGCACCCAGATCATGAGTTCCGTTATGAATCTGACATATTTGATGGATTTGAGGAACACGGAACAGAGCCGACTCCTTATTCTAAAGTTAGAGTTAGAGTTTTAGATAAGATAAAATCAATTAAGGACTTTGATGATTCCAAAACATGGAAGTTTGTTAACGGGTTCTTCTCCTATTTGCCTTATTGGGACTTCAATTTGCTCCGGCACAATCTAGATATCATGCACATTGAAAAAAATGTATGTGAAAATATATATGGGACACTTCTAGGAATAGAGGGCAAGTCAAAGGATAATTTAAAGGCACGACAAGACCTGCAGGAAATGAAAATCAGACCAGAGTTACATCCTCAAAAAAAATCGAATGACAAGTATTTTCTTCCTGCTGCTTCTTATACCATGTCAAAAAAACAGGCGCAACAGTTTTGCAAAGTACTTCACAATATAAAAGTTTCAGATGGGTTTTCGGGGAACATCTCTAGATGTGTAAATGTTCCTCAAGGGAGAATTTCTGGACTTAAAAGCCATGATTGTCATATTCTGATGCAACAACTAATGCCTGTTGCATTGAGAGGTTTACTTCCAGATAATGTCACATCCGTCTTATTTGATCTATGTGCATATTTTAGAGAAGTTAGTGCTAAGGTTCTCCATGTGAAAGAGCTTGAGAAGTTAGAGCAAAGAATAAAGATAACATTATGCCGTATGGAGATGATATTTCCGCCCGGATTTTTTACTGTTATGGTGCATTTGGTTCTTCATCTAGCAACCGAGGCGAAAATAGGTGGTCCTGTGGCCTACCGTTCAATGTGGTTTTTGGAAAGGTATGATTTGAAGAATGCGACTGCTATATTTCCTAATTATTGTAGTACTACATTTGTTAATAATTTTTGTGTTCTTTTTTCCTTTTTTTTATTTCTGCAGGTATCTCTGTGTCCAGAAGTCATATGTGCGTAATAGAGCACATCCAGAAGGATCTATCGCAGAATCATATCTTGCAGACGAGTGCATGACATTTTGCTCAAGATATATTGATGGTTTCGCCACCAAGCATAACCAGCCTTCAAGGAATGACGATGACGATGAGGTGGTTGATGTTGAACAAGGACCAACTCTCTTTTCTCGTGTAGGAAAACCACTTGGAAAGCCTGGCAATTATGTTCTTAGAGGGCTGGCTAAATTGCAGGCACATAGATATGTGCTGTTCAACTGTTCGGATGTCAACCCATTCCTTCGGTAATATCTCAGTCCTCTAAACAATTACAGTTATCCTTTTTTTACTTCTTTTGATAACTCTTCCTATGACTTGAAAACTAATTAGGAAATTGCTTTGCAGAGCTCACGTTGATGAGATCACTAGCCAGCGTGATGTCTCCCCAGACACAATCGAGGCCATGCAACATGAGAAGTTCCACGACTGGTTCAAAGCTCATGTAAGTCGATATTTCATATCTTTTGTAGGTACAACTGAAGCCATTCACTAAACTAATTCTTAATCTCCAGATAATTAAATTGGAGAAGGAAAATGGTATTGATAGTGTTAACAATGATATTCGATGGCTAGCACGTGGCCCGGTCGATGCAGCAAAAAGGTACCGCGCTTACAACTCTAGGGGATACCGGTTTAGGCCTAAACGCTTGGACAGGGTGACTCAAAATAGTGGTGTGGTGGTACGTGCCAAAACATCTACATATGCTGCATCAGGTGATGCTACCCCTGTATTAGGTGACGTGACTTACTATGGCAGGATAATTGATATTATCCAATTGAACTACTCTGGACAATATTCGGTGGATTTGTTTAAGTGTGAATGGGTTGATGTTTCTGATAAAGGAATTAAAAAGGATAAATATGGCTACACGCTTGTTAACTTCTCACGTTTGATGCACAAAGGAGACAAGATTGACCATGAGCCTTTTATTTTCCTAACCAAGCTGATCAAGTTTTTTACGTGGAAGATGAACTGAACCCAGGTTGGTCAGTGGTGATGCAGAATAAACTACCTAGAGATATATGCGACACAGGAAGTAAAGAATGCACAGGAGACATAGAAGCTGAGCCATTCCATGTCTCTCACCTTACGAATATGTTTAAAAAGATAAGGAAAGATAAACATTGGGTTAGATCCGACATTGAGGGAACAATGGTGGATGCTAATAATAATGCTTTGATCAACGAAGAATAGTGCAGGGAAATCATACAAGGGTATTTCAATCTTTGACAAACATTTTCATGATTATATATACTGCAAGTTCATTTTAATTTAAAATATTGTAACAAGTTCTGTCTTGGTGCAGCCTATGCATTTTCAGAAGTTTCAAACACTCATACTGTTTCCCGCATTGTATTGGTAATTTCTCTACTTGGAAATTGCGCCCATTAGTTGGAGTAAGTTACTGAACTTTAATGTGATTATCTTTGTGTCTTTGGTTTTCAGCATGCCGAACTATGAAGCTCTGATATGTGCTGCCATTGAACTGTGAGTACATGCTTCTACTGCTACTTGTTCATGTTCTGAATCTTTTACCAAGATAATGAGATGAGTGATGGACGCTTATCCTGCTATATTTCACTCCGTTAATGTATGATGCTGGCCCAATGGCCCTCTTGTATTTCCGTCCACTTTGTTGGGTTAAGAACATGTAGTGAATCATAGTACAAAATCTCTATAGTGTAAGTTACCAATATATTACAAATACAGTCCATATATGTATTGAATTTAACTTGACCGTTCTGATTTGTATTGAATCTTAATTTGCAGGAAATTTACGGGTGGAGATTAGAAGGATTGTTCTGAACCGACGGATGAAGCAATGTGTTATATGCGTGAACTTTTATATGTTTGCAAAGTTTTTGCTCTTGGAACCTGAAGCTTGGAATGTTTCAGAAAATTTGTGCTAAGTAAAGCTTTCATGTATGACAGATTTTCGTTGGGAATATATCGACTATGTGTCAAATAAGTATTATGTCAGATTTGCCACTTGTAAACTGAACCTACTCCTTTTTGAAAGGGACGTTCTCATTTCAAAATGATGTTTGTTTGGTGTCAAATCCTGGACATCGGCTGCAATGTTTTCTTCTATCTTCTTGTGAACTAGCCTGTGTGCGTGTCTGACTTCTGTGCATTGAACTTGCAGCTGTCTGATGGTCGTTGCTGTTAGTTGTTTCGTGTGCAACTTATGTGTCCTGCTGTGTGCTGTCTTCCCTAATTATTTTTGGAGGGGACTGAAAATAAAAGTAAGGAGGCGGGCTAACTGGGATTCTATACTGCTAGCACAGAGGATACGTACAAACTCCAGCGGGCCAACGTGTCTCTCTACTGATGGGCTTGAGATTTCAGGCCGTGTCTCTCTACTGCTGATGGGCTTCAGATTTCAGGCCGTACGCCGATATTTGCTGGGCATATTCTTAGACCGCTGTTACACATGCAGTTGCTTTTTTTTTGTACTAAAAGAAGTTGATTTATTTTTCTATTTCCCCGTATAATAGAGTCTGTAACACTATGGATCAATTCACGATTATGTGTTACTCTCACCTAAGTGTATTTTTTTGGCGGGGGGTTCTCACCTGAGTTTGTAACACATTCCCAGCAACTCATATTTATATGTGACTATGTCAATTTCTCGGTAACACATTACCTCCGACACATATTTATATGTTACTTGGTTGATATCTCTGTAACACAATTTCAGACCTTATAAAGCATGTGTTACTGTCAGGAGTTGCAACACCAAAGATGTGTTACTCCAAATTTGCATGTAACATATATTACAATGTGTTACATGATTGTGTTACCAAAACTCTGTCCTGTTGTAGTGACTATCTTTGAATGCTGAAAGTGACAGCATGCAGTGTCCCTTGATGTGGAATACGAATTTTAAGGTGTGTTTTTGTAGCCCTACACGATTCTCATCCTGTTTTGATCCATATTAGAATGATCTCCGAGTAATGTCTACCATGCATGCTTTTGAAGGAAGTATCATGTGTTTAATTATGTTAATGATGTTGAGAATAGTCACTAGTGAAAGTATAAAGCCTAGGCCTTGTTTCCAACCATTGAAACACCGATTTTAGTCACTTTTGCCACTTGTTTGCTTGCTGCCATTTTTATTACAGAATTACAAAACCTTATTTTACCATCACTATTACCCATATTTTATCATATCTTCGCCGAACTAGTGCACCTATACAACTGAAAATTGTATTAGCTGTGTTGGGGTCACAAGAGACTTCGTGTATCTTAATTGCGGGATCGCTTGAGAGGGGTACTTTCAACCTCTTTCTCCTTGTGTTCGATAAACCTTTGGTCACTCACTTAAGGGAAATTTGATGTTGTCCTACAAACCTCTGCACTTGAAGGCCCAACAGAGTCTACAAAATAGAAACGTGTAGTAGACATCAGTGGTCCAATGGAATCTACAACGCGCCGACGCATTTCGTCTAGCGCGCTTCGTTTCTCTCTGTTTTGGCAAAAACTACGACCCAACGAGCCGAGTTTGTGTCGGCACAGACGCGTGTGGATGCCACACGGATTCCTCCCGTTGGCCCACCTAACCCGGCTGTCAACCTCACTAAACGGCCAACCACCACCTTTAATGCGGCAGACAAGGCTTTAAATGGCCGCCGGTGAGCCGAACCCTAGCTTGACAAAACCCTAGCGCCCCCGCCGCACATCCTCCCCCCAGCTACGGCGACCACAATTCCCCCGCCATACTTCCCCACCTTCCTCGGCTACTTGGATGGATCAGCCACAGACGCCACAGCTGCAGTACATCCTAGACTAGATTGAGCAAGCCCGCAGGAGCGCGCAGGGCCACTACTGGGGCAGTTTCCCGGTGCCGGCCACCAAGCCGAAAGAACCAGCAAGTCTGTCCCACAAGCCGAAGCGCCGCCCACACGCGGCCAGTTTTTTTTAAAATTGTCGGGATAGAACCTACTTTTAAACCTAGTATTAGAGCACATCTATCTTTTAGATAGAATGTAACCCCAAAATTATGTAATCTTTCAAGTTTTCAATATGAAATGTTATGTTAAATTTGGAAAAGGAAGGCCAGGGCGGACCAAATGGGTCGGCCCGTTGGGTGTAGTGGAAAGAAAGGGCCGGACGGGGACAGACGCATGTCCATTTCGCAGCCCAAATGGACGAAAACAGACAAAAAACAGGTCCGTTTGGGTCGGCGCGTTGGAGATGCCCTAACACCCACGAAGGCTTGGCTGGCTACTATAGTAGGTGCAACTACCGGTGTGGGATAACCATATTTATTGGTGATGATAGCATTTCCATCGAACACTTGCCATTCTTATTGATACGTCTTCTAATTTCATGTTCATCTTTACAAGCAAGACGAAACAAATGTTCTACATAATATAACTCTTCTTTATGCATTACTATGTCCTGGATATCATGTTTTAATCCTTTCTAAAATCTATTCATAAAATCTTCTTCACTTTTTTCTACAAATGCATGCAACAAGGTAGTTTCTAAAGTATCATAATATTCCTTTACACTGTTATTAGCTTGTTTTAAATATGCAATTTCTTAACCATGTCATGGGTATAGTATGATGGAAAAAATTGATGATGCGTAGCAAGTTTCAAATCATCCCAAATAGCAGGTATATAATCTCGATATAAACGAAAATATTCATTCCACCAAACAGAGCAGGCAGTCTTTAATTTATGAGGATAAAAAAAGGGAAATAAATATAGTATTCATCTTGGATTCCTATTGAATATATAAATTGTCGACACCCTGCCAACCGGGGGTATCATGATAAGGGTTTGCGCGGGCCCTCGGAGAGCATAGGAAGCAGCCTCGGTCCGCCTACCGCGGGGACTCCCCCGGTGTGGGGCGAGATAAGCATACCAGTGGCCAGACAAAGGAAGAAGAAGACAAGCCGGCCACCCAGCACGGTGACTCCACAAGACAAGACCGCTCGTAACCACTCCACCATAGGGTGGGCGCGACGCGTGGGGTTGCAAGTGGCGGGGCGCTGGAGCAGGACCCGCCACTTGGCTTGCACGATCGCACGTCTCCAGATGGATGGCAAGAATGCACGATGGACTGGCATAGTGTCCCCTTCAGTTATAAAAGGAGGACTCCAGAGTAAGAGTAAATGAGGAGCCCAGCAGACAAAGAAGAGGGAAGTAGAAAGGAGATAGAAAGCATGGGAGAGGAGGGAGAAGAAGATCGAGAGTGTAGCCCGAGGAAGGAGAGAGTGCCTTCCATTTGTAATCAGATCCACCCAAAATCAATATCAGATCAAACAAGCAGGACGTAGGGCCATCTTCTCCGGATGGCCTAAACCCGGGTAAAAAGTCGTGCCTCCATTCTCTCTCACAGACCAGTCATCGTCAATAACATCGGGGGAGGCAGACATCCCCACTGCCCCACTACCGAACAATCGACCGGAGAGTGTACCGAACTCTCCAGTGTCCGCGGTCCGACCCGCGACATCTGGCGCGCCAGGTAGGGGGGTGCGCTCGGATCTCTGTTCCGTCTTCTTCATCAGCAACCACCACATGGCTTACAAGGAAAAAGTGACAGTTCCGCTTTCTTCCACCTCCTCTGGATCACCTTTTGCACTGTGCCAGGAAGATGTCTCCGAGTGGCCGGTGGAGGCTCCGCGAGGGACGACAAGCAGAATCGCGCCACCAACCTTGGATCGCTCCGGAGAAGAAAGCGCCCTGGCGGCATTGCGCACGATGATACGCCCCCCGGAGGTGGTTGAAGATGACCCTCGCGCTCAAGCATGGCTGGAGGGCCTGATCTGCATGTCGGATTATGCTGTTCGTTGCAATGAGTCCGTGCGAGCCAACGCGATTCGTACGGCTAGGAGGACGGCCGCCCGAATTGGAGACTCAGGGCCAGCGGAGTAACGCAGCCACGACCACGACATGCCGCGGGTGGGGGCTCTCACTCTGGACGACGCCGCTCTCAAGGGCAGGTGGCGGGCCCAGGCAACCGTGTGGAACGTCATTGGACAACGGAGACCTTCCCCGGTTGGGCCTTGCCAACGCTAACCTTCAACGACTTACAACATGTTGTGCAGGGGAACGACGAGTCCCTTCAAGGCTTCACGGCGCAATTTCGGCAGGCTACAGAGAGGGTGTCGGACATCCATGAAAGGGCGGTCATTGCTGCGTTCACCAACAATGGTCACCGCCCCATGCTTCGTGCCAGCCGCTGCTTCAGGTTCATCGACGACACCGAAGAACTATGGTGGATCGTCAACCGCCTCATCCAGATGGATCAAGGCCGCGCCCTGTAGGACGTGCACAGATGAGCCAGTCAAGCTGAAACTTTAACTCTCCTTTTTCGTCGCATAAGAAAGAACAAGCATGCCGAAATGACGTTCCCGGAAAGGCCCGGGTGTAATGCTTCATGTTAAGCGGAAAACCCCTATGTTCGGGTTGCACGAATCTAGACTTATTCCAGTCCCTTTGAAAGATTTCACTAGGAGATGGTGTTACGTCTTTATGTCTTCTATTGATTCAGAAGTGGGTACCTTTTTTACGGGTGGGCGCGGGACGCCGGCCGGGGTTGCCTAAACAATGCTAAAAGATGTCGCGGGAGCCGGGGTCGCTCAGCCATACTAAGCATGTGAACGCACCCATGCCCGTCCCGATAAGGGGGCCGCATCCCTGATGATGCGAGGGGGAGCGTATACCCTGCTCCTGCCCAGAATATTAATCTAAGAACTAACAGGCTAGATGACGCAGGTATGCTTCCTGACTGGGGAACCACGCGTCAGCCCAAAGACAAGACATGACTGCCCAAACAAGGAACGCCAGATAAGTGATCTCGTTGTTGTTATTCCTTTCCTTTCAAAACACTGTTCCACCCGAGGGCGCGCAAAAGACAACATGGCCAGAATGTTGGATGGACATGCCCGGAAGGGCGAGGTTCTCGTAGGCCGCCCCAGTGCGACATGGGGGCTTTGCGCTTGGAACCACCCCTCTGTGGTTTGGAGTGTTTCATGGTCGGTGCCACACCCCGCGTAGCCCCGTGATGGTAGCCTTCCTTCGCGGCGCGGACTGGTGTGGGTGTGTGACCGGAGACCCCCCAGAAACATAAGGAAAAGCATGCTATCTGACGCCCAAACTCGGGAAGGGAAATGAAGCAAAACACATAGACAAAGTAAAGGAAAACATTAACCGTATGAATCCACGGGAACTGATATATTGAATTATCGAAAGGGAGCAATAAGCCCCCAAAATGCAGGAAAAAAATTCAAAGAGGAGGTCAATTCCGACCGGTGCGCTTCTTTAGTTCCTCCACCGCGGCGGCAGTTTTGGACAACCCGGATTCGTCGTCACCAGGCCCGAAGGGCTCAAAGAGGCGGGAGAACGGGAAACCTGGTGCCAAGAATGCCACGCGGGGTAGGATGGAAGCCCCCACAACTCAAGCTATCTCCTGGGCTTTGGTCAGCATCTTTTACTTCACCACCACTGGAAGGGAGAGGAGCTTCCGTGTCAGCACGGCAAAGAAGGCAAGAAGAGGGGCGAACCCCGGACTTCCAGGCGGAGCCAGGGGCGAGCCCAAATCAAGCATCACACGCTGAGCATCCGTCATGATGCGCAGTAAGGAGGCTTCATCGAGATCCCTTTGAAGGACAGCCAACTCGAGTTGCTGGTACTTCACCAGCAACTCTGGGGCGGTTTGGTCCTTCCTCTGGAGTTCCTCTCGGATGCTCCGGAGCTGGTTCTGCGCAGGCTTGAGTTGGGAGGCGTGGCTGTCCACCTCTCGTTGGAGAGCCTCCTCCCGGACGGCGGACTCGCGGGGGGCTTTCGAATTACGTTCGGCCACAAGCTGTTCCTTCTCCTCCAGATGCACCTTCCGAACATCGTCAAGCTGCTACTGGAGGACCGACGCGTCGGGAGGAGGCACCTCGGCCCTCCTCTTTCGCGCCGACAAGATCATGACCAAGATAGGCCGGAGCTGGCGCTTGTCGGCTGCGGAGGTCACTTTGGCCGCCTCGGCGCGGGATGCCGCGTCCTCAGCGGCGGAGCTGGAAGCGATGAGCTGCAACTCCCTAGCCACCAGGTCGACCCGGAGCGCCTCCAATTCCGCACGCTCTGACTCGAAAGCTTTGCGTTCCCTCACGAGCTTGGTCTGCTGCAGAGAGACGGATGTTGCTAGATCATCATTCTGCCATCGTATCTCCAGTTGAGCTTCGGCACTCCGGCGTTGTTGATCAACCCATTCGTCGATCACCCGATGCGACGCCACTACTGCCGCAGGATCAAGCACCATGTTCGCCAGCAGGGGGCTTCTGGCCCAACTAGGTGGACGGGGATGATGGCACAACGAACTTCCTCCGAGGCATGCGCGGAGGACCCTGCAGGAATGGTGGCTTCTGGGCCGAGACCACTCTCGTGAGGCGAACACGAAGCTGACATAGGCAAAGGAATTTCAGAGATGGAGGTTTCCCTCGAAAGAAGATGAGAACAAGTCAGAGGTGACTTACATATGAGATCGGCTTTTGCTACTGGAGGATAGCGGTCGCCCAAGTCTACTGCCCGGGGACTACCGCTGGTACCCTGTCCAGCGGAGGAATCCTCCTCTAGGGGTGCGCGGGGAGCAGTGTTGAGGGCAGCAAGCTGATGACTCAAGTGGGAACCACACCCACTGGTCGGCATAGAGGGGGATAACTCCGTTCGGAAGTGGCTCCAGCTGTGTCGGTCCTCCCATCAGCTCGAACACCCACCTCCGAATATCCTGAGGCTCCAAGACGTAGCCAGGACCCAAGTGGAGCCAGGACCCGTGCACAACCTCATAGGGGAGCTACGACCCTGCAACGGAGCAACGCAGTGGTCGATGAAGTGTGCCACCATATGTTCGCCCTTCACTCCCGCCTCATGGAACATCTGGATGCGGGCGCAGATTAGAGCCAAGTCGGCATCCCGATCCCCTTTGTCTCCACAGGATGGCTGAACCGTCATCTGCTGATGGGAAGCGGGCAAACAACCACTGATGACGCCATTCCTCCCACCTTTTGTTCTTGGTGGTAGGAATGAACTGGTCAGCCTGGTTGGCTCGGCGGCAGGAGGTGACCGCCCCGGCAACATGGTCCCCGGGTTCCACCATGGGATAAAAGTAGTGACGGAACACAACATCACAGAAGGATTCACCCCTACGAAGGCTTCTCAAAAGTACTGAAAGATGGATAGTCCCAATATTGCATTGGGATGAAGCTGAGCAAGACGAAGGCCGTACGAGGCCATCACCGCATGAAAAAAGGTAGACATGGGCGGGACCAATCCCGTAAGAATGAAACACTGGGGGACATGGATATCAAGCACGATGAGATTCTTAGGGGGAGCTTCGGCGTGGTGTAGAATGGTGGTGCCATGCTGGTTCTGTGCGGTCGCAACGGTGCCCCGCAGATCTGCCACTGCTCTCTTCCTACAGCCGGTGTCGAAAAAGGGCTCGGAGGTTCTCAACTCCTCCCAGGAATGCTCGCGGGCGGATAGCTTCACTGCCTTCTTTCCATGGCCTTTCCTCACCTTGGAAGCCATGGGAATTTGGGCTAGATCTGGAAGACAAATTCAAGGAGGAAGAAGGTGGACGGAAGCAAGGTGCGGATCTGGCCTGTGCGGTCCATGGATTTTTATGGAGGCGAGGGTGGGTCGCCCCCAGGCGGACCCCTAACCGCAGTAAACTCCCACGTGTCTTCCGTGATACGAGAGAAAGGCTACCTCGACTACCGTGCCCAGCATTCACACTGACGGGTCATGTACCGGGCCCAGGAGGGCCCGGAAATCAAGGAGATGCACCTCGGACGTCTGCCCATCAAGGCTTTCTCTGGGATAAGGATGAGAAAGATGACATTCACTCACAAGAAACATCTCGGATGCCCGCGCTCCCGAGAGGGGCGTAGCGCGGCTGCCACTTTGCCTGCAAGTGGGGTGGCAAGTGGCGGGCACTGGCGCAGGACCCGCCACTTGGCTTGCACGATCGCACGGCGCCAGATGGCGTGGCAAGCATGCATGGTGGACTGGCACGGGGTCCCCTTTAGTTATAAAAGGAGGACTCTGGAGTAAGAGTAAAAGAGGAGCCCAGTAGACAAAGAAGAGGGAAGTAGAAAGGAGATACAAAGCAAGGGGAGAGGAGGGAGAAGAAGATTGAGAGTGTAGCCCTCGGGTAGGAGAGCCAACCGGGAAAGAAGAGAGTGCCTTCCATTTGTAATCAGATCCATCCAAAATCAATATCAGATCAGATAAGCTGGACGTAGGGTCATCTTCTCCGGATGGCTTGAACCTAGGTAAAAAGCCGTGCCTCCATTCTCTCTCATAGATCAGTCATCGTCAACAGCGTCGGGTGAGCCAGAGATCCCTAGTGCCCCACTACTGAACAAATCGGGCCTATAATGACCCACAAATGGTGGCATAGAAACACTAACCTAATCATGTGAATGGGTACGTGTTTTTACCTCTCGTGGTGGTTGTTGAATTGTTGTAGGTGTCGGTTCATCTCCAACTACAGAGGAAACCTAAGAACTTCGAACTCCAGAACCTGTCATGATTAGTAGAAAATAAGAAACAAATCATAAGTATACATTCATATGAACTACTAGAATGTGGTGGTAAGTCGCATAATCCGTCAAGCAAAATACAAGGCTCTTACAAGTTTCTTACCATGCAGAAGGGCGTTACCCCAACCGCAAGGATCAACACTCCAAAGAATGGATAAAGCGATTACCAGGAAAGACCACAATGCACGGTGCAGAAATATGTGGAGTTGTAGGTAGGCTTAGGATTAGCAATAATCAAGTCAAGAATGCAAGTTGAAAAAACACTCAACGACGGTACTGTGCTGGTCCAAGGCTAGACCGTGCTAGAGACACGATCCTAGAACACGAACGAAGTCACAACGCCGCAACAACAAGCAAACAAGGAGACATAAGGATTAAAACCGAACCGCGGAAGCGAAGGTCTAGCAGAACTTCTAATTTTGTATTTTTTTTTGGATTTCGCTCTCCCTAGACCACTGACGATGTCTAAGGCAAGGCGATTTATTTTCTTTTTTTTGCTCTCGCTAGGCCACAGACACTGTCTAAGGTCAGGTGCATGAAAAAAGTTCGGTTTTTTTTTGCTATAGTAGTTCGCGAATTGGAAGACATAAACGATCATGTCTCTAAATCAGATCGTGCGAATCAGGATTGAAAGGATACGAACAAAGGATACAGAAGGGGAAACAAAGGAAAGGGAAATAATAGATGGAGGAAACACATCGGTTGTATGTGGATATGTTTGTGCGATGAAACAATGAAGATGGTGCTGCGATGGATGATTGCAAGCGAGAAACGGAGAGGGCTAGCGGTGATGGTGTGGTGGTGGCGGCGAAACAATGGTGGTGGAAGGCGGCGGAACACTAGTGGTGAAAGGCGGTGATGATCTGCAAGTGTGCGACGTGGAACGGTGGCAGCGAGGGAAAATTGTGCACAAAACTCAAAACTCTATGAGACTAGACGCTAAGACCAACAACTCGACATGACTATGCAGGTGAAAACTCAACGATGCAATGCACTGAAAAGAAGATGCAACAGACCTGGTTTGGTTGTAGAACAGGATGATCTAATCTATATATTTTTGTATGGATTTTTTGTGAACTGTAAGTATGAAGAACAAACTAATCTAGTGATAAATTTTCTCACCGAGCAACCTGAAATCTGATACTACTTGATAGGACAAAGGTATCCGATCTTTCGATAATATATAGATAAGTCGATTTGGGTAGTGTTCAACCTTGGCAAGCCGACTAGTACACACACGTACACAGCGCCAATGTAATCGCTACCAATCTCCAGGAGTTACTAATCTTGCAGAAGCATAATCAGATTGATCTAAAAGATATAGCTTTTCCTGCAATCGAGAAACAAGTAAAAACTAATAATGCAATCAGATTTACAGATAAATGATGAATTGTACTAATGAGGTGGGATTTTGTAAGTGCATGATAAAGTAGGTCTAGCCGACACTCGTGCCTATGGCCAAGACTAGCAAATAGCTGAGTTCTTTTTAACTAAAAATATCCAAGAAAAATGCTACCAGATGGATCTACTTATATTGGACTGACGGGTGGCGGCCAAGGAGGTGGAAGCACGCTCCAAGGCATCCAAAAGCCAACCCTAATTCATAAAAGGCCAATGGGCCTAATCGGAGCTGATGCAACACCTTTTGGCTCGAATTATAGCTCTGTTTCTGAAACAACATCATAGTGTTTTGGCAACCATTTCACGCTCAGAACGAATTCAGAGGTGAGGCCAATTGCGATGGAAATTTTACGAGATGCTCTTTCTAAAAAAATAAGAATTACCCAATTCGGAGTCCACACGCAAAAGTGATCATCCTTTGATGTCAGGTACTTCTCTGCAGTCTGAATCTGTGTCCAGGAAGAAGGAAACACTTTCCGTTGCTGTTCCGCAAGTAGTTGTCGAGACTCTCCGCAGTTTCAGACCACTAGGTTGATGCTGCGACGGGAAGACGTCGTTCACCCTCTTGCCTCCCAAAGCAACTGCCAACCAACGCTTATTATTTGGGGGTGTGCAGACGCAACTTGTTTACTGCTGGGAGCCTTGGACTCCATGCCTGCAACTCCAATTTGTTAACGCAACGGGATATAGTACTCCCATATTTGTCAGCTGGGAGCATCATTTCGAGTAAAATACATGCATGCCATTTCCATTTTCTTATAAATTGTATTCTAAAGGCAAAGGAGTTATGCAATAGTAATTACTCTATATTTTCTCTATAGTTTACGCAATGGAACCTGGGAAGCAAGTTTTGATCGAAGGGAGTCCATCTAATACATTACTGAATTATTAAGATGCCAGCAAGTTTCTCTCCGATTTAATTGAACCATGGGACACATGAAGCATTTATCCCAAGAGAAGGGAGAAGGCAGCAAATTAAAACACTAAGCAATATTGTACTGAACATTGAAGATACAATAAAATTCCAATGCAGTAGCGCTTCAAACATTTTAGTATTGAACATTGAAGGAAAGTTAATTTCACTATGGCACAACTGATATATGACTATGTCACTAAAATAGGCTATAAACACGAATACTACTATCTTTACTGATTAACCTATAAATCTAAAATATAGTAATTGCCAGTCTTGTTGTATAAAGTATTTGTGAAATTGATGAAAAATTGTCAAAAGTTCATAATTTATTGATTATCCTCAATAGAAGGTACAAACAACAGTGTAAACCACACTCTCACTAAATCTGAAACTAACTTGAGTGTACAAACCTGAGTATTTATTTAATAGTTTGAACTATTGAATAATAAATCACCATTGCTCCAGATACAATAACAATGATGGTCTGGAATGACACAATTGGGTTCGCCAGATCAAATAAATTCATATCGAAAATCTGAACTTTATTTATTCATGTGGAAAGCATGAACCCCTTTTCTCGGATCCGAACTAATAATTAGTGATCACATACCTGAAACAAAAGAAAAACTGTATATTAGCTTACGTGATTAAAACCTGTGTACTTCTACTGCTAGAAAACATGCTTGTGCTCCAGCTGAAAATTGACCTTCCCATTGGTTTCGGATACTCAACTGGCAGAAGCCCAGAACAGCCATGCAAAAAATTATAAGCACAAACATATAATCTTTGGTGGTCAAAACTTGGTGGTCGATCCAATCTCGATTCGTGTCAATCCAATCTCGATTCGTGTCAATCCTTGGTGGTCAAAACTGCACCAACCTCTCTGCTTTCAGACCAATCCAACACACGACAAAAATAGACAGTATAGCAATGTCTAGGTGATCTACTTGCTTGGGCATCAAGACTGTCAGCAGAGCTGAGAAGACGGGACAGCAAGAACGTGCTAGCTTTTGTAGGGATGGCAGAATGGTAAACAATCAGCACCTCACGGGGAAGACGCTGGGAGGAAGAGAACCGTAGGTGAAGTAGCGCTCTGAAAATTTTAGTATTGAACATTGAAGGAAAGTTATTGTCACTATGGCACAACTGATATATGACTATGTCACTGAAATAAGCTATAAACATGAATACTACTAACCTATAAATCTAAAATATAGTAATTTTCAGTCTTGTTGTATAAAGTATTTGTGAAGTTGAAGAAAAATCGTCAAAAGTTCAAAATTTATTGATAATCCTCAATAGAAGGTACAAGTAGGGTAACAATGTAAAACACACGCTCACTATCTCTGAAAGTAACTTGAGTGTACAAACATGAGTATTTATTTAATAGTTTGTACTATTGAATGGTAAAGCACCGCTGCTCCAAATACATTAACAATGATGGACTGGAATGACACAATTGGGTTCGCCAGATGAAATAAATTCATATCGAATATCTGAACTTTATTTATTCCTGTGGAAAGCATGACCCCCTTTTCTCGGATCTGAACTAATAATTAGAGATCACATACCTGAAACAAAATAAAAATTGTATATTAGCTTACGTGATTAAAAATGCACACATATTTTCTGAACTCCAACAAATATCAATCTTGATGTTAGGGTAATAGATGATTGTATTACCAGGGGGCCAAAGGCCACAATATATAGTACATGTACAGGTGCAAATATACAGGAAACCCCCTAACACATGGTGAAACTACAATATACAAATATATACTCTAACACCCCCCCCTCAAATTCAGGGTGGATCCAGAACACTGAGTTTGGAGAGTAAGAAGTCATGCTGCGCTCGGGTTTGTGCATTTGTAAAGAAATCCGCCAACTGCAAATCTGAAGGCACATAATGAAGCGCAACAACCTGATCCTGCACCTGAGCACGCGTATAAAAAGCATCAACACCAATATGCTTGGTCAGCTCATGCTTGACTGGATCACGTGCAATACTGATAGCACCTGTACTGTCACACAAAAGTGGAGTGGGTGTCGTAATAGAGACCACAAAATCTGCAAGCAACCACCGTAACCAGGTCACCTCAGCAATCAACGAAGCCATAGCTCGCAGCTCAGCCTCAACACTCGAACGGGAAACCGTGACCTGTTTCTTCGTCTTCCAAGCAACAAGCGAACCACCAAGAAACACACAGTAAGCAGAAAGTGAACGACGATCCGAAGGATCACTCGCCCACGTAGCATCCGAGTAGCACTGGAGCTGGAGAGAGCTGGAGCTAGGAAAGAAAAGACGACGAGTAATCGTGCCACGAAGATAACGAAGGACACGAAGGAGATGACTGTAGTGAACGGTGGTAGGAGCTGAGACAAACTGACTCAGAATATGAACAGGATAAGAAATATCAGGACAAGTGACAGCAAGATAAACAAGACTCCCAACAAGATGGCGATAACGTGTGGGATCCGAAAGAGGATCACCATCAGTAGGACGAAGCTTAACATTAAGCTCCATAGGAGTCTCAACTGTGCGCTCATCCACAAGGGCAGCACGAGTAAGGAGATCCTGAATATACTTTTCCTGGGAGATGTAAAAGCCATCAGAAGTGGAGGAGATCTCAATCCCAAGAAAGTAGCGAAGAGGACCAAGATCAGTCATGAGAAACTGATCACGAAGACGAGCCTTGACAAAGGAAATATACTCAGGATCATCACCACTAATGATCATATCATCAACATAAAGAAGGAGAAGAGTGCGTCCACGAGGAGAAGTGTGAACAAATAGCGCTGGATCATGAAAGCTAGGAGAGAAACCAGCAGCAGTCACCACAGAAGCAAAGCGCTCGAACCAGGCACGAGGGGCCTGCTGTTTCAGGCCATAAAGAGAACGTCGAAGGCGACAAACCATCCCATCGGGTACAGAATACCCAGGAGGAGGCTGCATGTAAACCTCCTCACTCAACTTGCCATTAAGAAAAGCGTTCTGAACATCAAGCTGGGACACAGACCAGCGTCGAACAGAAGCAACAGCAAGAAGAGTACGCACAGTGGTCATATGAGCCACAGGAGCAAAAGTCTCATCATAGTCACGGCCGTGCTCCTGCTGAAAGCCACGAGCCACAAGACGCGCTTTATAGTGCTCAAGAGATCCATCAGAGCGGGTCTTAATTTTATAGACCCATTTACACGTGATAGGACGGACACCAGGAGGTGGAGAAACAAGATCCCACGTGCCGGTGCGCTCAGACGCAGCAATCTCCTCAGCCATGGCAAGCTGCCATTCGGGATATTGCTCAGCATCCCGATAAGAAGTCGGCTCGGAGACAACAAAGAGACCATACTGACTAGGAGAGTAACGGTTTGGAGGACGACGCGGACGAACAGGCGGAAGAGGTGGAGAATTAGGAGACACATCAGCAGAAGACAACTCATCAGAAGAGGAAGAATCCGAAGCCGGAGAAAGAGGAGAACTAGGAGAACTAGACGGAGGAGATGATGGCACCAACGAAGGGGGCGCATCAGAAGGAAGAGGTGGAGGAGAAGGAACAGCAGGAGGTGTGTCAGGAAAGAGAAAAAAAGAGATATCATCCACCGGGTAAGTACCAGAGGTGGGGGGAGGATAGAAGGAACGCGTCTCATCAAATGTGACATCACGAGAGATGCGCATCCGACGACCAACAGGGTCCCAGCAGCGATAGCCTTTATGCTCATCACTGTATCCGAGAAAGACACACTGAACAGACTGAGCAGTCAGTTTGGTGCGTTCACGAGGAGGGAGAAGGACATAGCAAACACAACCAAATAAACGAAGAGTCGAGTAGTCTGGAGAGCTACCAGAGAGACGCTCGAGCGGAATGCCACCGTGAAGAGCAGCAGAAGGCTGAATGTTAATGAGGTAAGTCGACGTAGCAATAGCCTCAGCCTAGAAATGCGGCGGAAGAGAGGAAGCAATCATCACAGCACAGGTAGTATCAAGAACATGACGATGCTTATGCTCGGCGACACCATTTTGAGCATGGGCGCCGGGACACGAGAACTGGGCAAGGGTGCCCTGCTCAGCAAGGACACCACGCAGGTGCTGGGAGATATACTCTCCTGCAGAATCAGCACGAAACACACGAATAGGAGTGGAATACTGAGTACGAACCATGGCCACAAAACGCTGATAAATAGCAAGTACCTCACTGCGAGAGCGCATAAAAAACAACCAGGTGAACCGTGAAAACTCATCAATGAACAAAATATAGTATCGATGGGCCCCCTTTAGAAGCAAAGGGTGCCGGACCCCAAACATCTGAATGAACTAAATCAAAAGGTCGTTGAGATACCGACGCACTAGTAGGATAAGGAAGCTGAATCTGTTTGCCTAACCTACAACCCTGACACGAATGTAAAGACACATCTCCTGAGACAGACCCCAGAAGACCACGACGAACTAATGACGATAAACGGGAGCCACAAAGATGACCCAGCCGATGATGCCACTGCTGAAAAGAGCCAGTGACAGAAGCAGCAACCGCAGGAGGACTGGCTGATGAAGTGTCAGCGGAAGGAACGCAAAGCCAGTCTAACTCCCATAGCCCCGGGGACTCAAGGCTGCGAGGGCCAGCTCCAACCAGGGCCTGTGTACGACGGTCCTGAACAGCACAAGAATCAGCGTCAAGAATGACGCGACAACCAGAATCAGTAAGCTGAGTAGCAGAAAACAGGTTCATCTTAAGACTAGGAACATGAGAAACATCAGGAACAGAGAAAGAGGAAGTAGAAAGGGTGCCTCGACTGGAAACAGGAAGAGAGGTACCATCAGCCGTGATAACACGGACAGGAGAAATAAAAGAGCGAAGAGCAGAAAGAATAGAAGACGCAGAAGTCATATGAAAAGAAGCTCCAGAATCCAGATACCACGGGGATGACGTACCTGACTGTGTAGAAGGTGGTGGTCGCACGGTGCCAGAAGAGCTAGGCACAGAACCAGCAGTACCCGTCGAGGAAGAGCCTGTAGCAGCGAGCAGACTACGAAGACCTCGGATAATGTCCTGATCAGACAGTGCAGCAGCAGAAGATCCTGACGATCCAGCCTGGGCAACAGCAGAAGACCCTGAAGAACCAGCCTGCCTACAAGCATGGTACTGCTGACGTAAGCTGGGATCCCTCTTCCAGCAGCTCGAGATATCGTGGCCAGTCTTGCCACAGTAGGCGCGGGGAGGACGAGGAGGTGCACGGGGCTGCTGAGGCTGACTCTGACCCTGGGCCGGAGGAGAAGAGAGTATCGGCGGTCCTGGAGACCGCAATGAGGCTGGCGGCACAGGAGGACCACGAGCAGACGGCACAGGAGGACCATGAGCAGCAAGTACAGAGGGAACCTCAAGAAGACCAGCACCACGAAGACGAGTCTCCTCACCCCGAAGCTCAGCTAGTACCTCAGAGAGCGGAACACAACCACGGGCAAGCAGCTGGGCACGACGCGGCTCAAACTCCTTGCGAAGCCGCGACAAGAACTCATAGACGCGCTGAAAATCCAGATCCGCGCGCACAATCAGACAGCAGGGACAGGTACCACACACAGCTGTACGAAGAGAATCAAGCTGACGCCAAATAGCAGCACTCTGAGTATAGGACTCATCAATAGTGGAATCACCCTGCTGAAGATCATGCTCCTGACGAACCACGGATAGGTAAAGAGCATCGCCAGACGGCTGATAGCGCTGACGAAGAAAAGTCCACTGAGCAGCAGCGGTGGGAAGACCCATGAACTCAGCAGCATACTGAGGCAGAACACTGGAAGTAAGGACAGCAGCAGCACGAGCATCCTCATCGATCCACTGAGCGTAATCTGTCAGATCCAGCCGGTACGTCGCAACAGTAGTAGAATGCTCCTGGACCTCCCGGTTATAACCAGTCAGAGCAGTATCATAAGCAGTCTAGGCAGCATCCTTGATCTCCTGAGTAGCATCGGAAGCAAGGGCAACGGGCGGCGGCGCAATGGGTGCCAGAGGAGCAATGGGGCGCGGTGGACAGGAGACCTCGCCAGAAAGCACACCCCAAAGACGAAGACCGCGCATGTGGACGCGCATGAAGGCAGCAAAATCAGGGTAATTCGCGCCATCAAAAATCACCGGGCAGCGAGGAATCGCAACATAGCCCGATGATGAAGACATTGTACTCTGAGCCGAACACCAGACAGCCGATCAACATGATTTCCAGAGCCTATACAGGAGCAAGAATCACGCCCGTACGCAGAAGACTGTAGGCGAGCCAATCAACAGGACGAGTAGTCTCGACGAACGACCCGAACAGAGTTGTGCTGGAGCAGGACCGGACCTTCGCTGCTCACGATCGATCTGACAAGGGCAGGAGCTGTGCCGGTTCAAAACAGATCAGCTGCTCACGAATCGGATCAGACAAGGGCAGTAGAGCACTGACATCCCACTGATACGATCCAATCAGCAACACTCCCAGCACCAATGCAGACCGATCTGGGAAACTTCAATGCACACAGCTGATAGACAACATGGACGAGGGCGGCGGCCGGACCGATCTTGAACAGCGGAGCAGAGGAACGAGCCCGGCGGCCAGGATCTTGAAGTAGCTGCCGGTCCCGGGCAATAGGATCGGGACCACGGGTGCGAGAGGAGATGCACGCCAGCGCGTGAGCAGAGTGGAGCTCGGGAGGCAGCAGCAGATGCAATTGATCGACACGGCGCGGCAGAGTGCGGGACGGGGGCGGACAGCCGGCGGCAAGGTCGCAGGCGGTGAGGAAGAGGCAGCGGCGGCGACCGGGCGCGGCGGCGAGGTGCCGAGACGGGCGGCGGCTGCGGCTGCGAGAAGAAAGGAAAAAAAAGAACCCTACGACTCTGATACCATGTTAGGGTAATAGATGCTTGTATTACCAGGGGGCCAAAGGCCACAATATATAGTACATGTACAGGTGCAAATATACAGAAAACCCCCTAACACATGGGGAAACTACAATATACAAATATATACTCTAACACTTGATTCGTGTCAATCCTTGGTGGTCAAAACAGCACCAACCTCTCTTCATTCAGACCAATCTAACACACACAAAAATGTCCACATCATCCACTATTTGAGCCATTCGAGTTTATCCATGTCATCACCACATCATCTACAATTTAAGATATGGGACAATTATTTCTATACCCCACTTCGCTTAGTTTTGCTTGTTTTTGCCCCGTCCGCTTAGGTTTCCTCATTTTTGCCCCACTTCGCTCTATCCACTCTCGCAGGCGGCCAAACCGGGTGTTTCCGTCTGGTCAAGCTCGTTGACTGCTAGGGCGACCGTTAATGCGCTGATAGGTGGGACCCCGCGGCGGTTTCTCTCCCCCGCTCTCCCCCGCCGCCTCCAAATAAAATGGGGCCTACCCTGCGCTTGAAGAACACAACCCATTCCTTCTTACTTTATCTCTTCTCCTTCCAAAATGTGGAGCCCGCCCAGCCCGGAGAGCCCGTTCTCGCCACTGTCGGACTCCGATATGTACTCGCCTTATACCAAGCACGCCATGTTGGAGGAGGAGGAGGCAGAGAAGCAGTTCCGCAAGGAGCACGGGTTCTCCGCCCTGCCCGGCGAGATAGAGGCGGAGAAGCGGTTGCACAAGAAGGCAGAGAAGAAAGACGGACCCCGTGAGGCGGCGCATGAAGATCTTCCGCCACAATCGCCGGTCTACGAGTACGGGGCATCAGAGTCCTCAGACGAGCCCTACTCGGACGAGGAGCATGGGCCTTCTGTCGTTGACCAACCACCCGCGGCCGTCGACATCAAGATGGCCGAGGCCAATGTCATCAACGAGGACGACTCCGACCACCAGGACGACTCCGACTCCGACGACGCCGCTGACGCCGACTCCGACAACGCCGCTGACGCCGACTCCGACTCTGACGACTACGATGAGGACTCCGACGCCTCCGAAGTCACGTCCTGAAGGCGTAGTTTTAGTTAATGTTTTCTAGGGTTTGTATCTTTTTTCTTTTGAACAATTGTAGGGTTTGTATCGGGTTTGTATCGAGTTAATCGAATTAATCGTACAGTTTCTATGTAAATTGTTTCTCTGATTGTTTGTTGTACATTTAATACGGTGATTGGACGTGACGGATAGGCTAGGCTAGGCTAGCGGTGAGGCAAAAGTTCTGCGACGCGTTCAATGGCCATGTCCATCCGTGCACGCCACATAGACATAGGGTGGACTACCATCGGCATCCCACGCATGCATTCAATGTGCACGCAGCGCCATGCACGCGCTGGAAGGCTCTCAGGTTTGTCTCGTCTGGTCATAATGAGAAATATATCTCAAATTGATCAGAATCGACGATATGGTTCGGATTCTGAACGTACTTTCCTGATAGAAATGAATGGATAGGTGCCGCTCGTTCTGCCATATGGTCAATCCACATAAATGAAACCACAAGTTATGCGGACTGGCGCAAGCGATCGAGCTGTACCGCAGCTACGCGCTTGGAACGCGACGGACATGCAGCAGAGCGCTCTGCTCTGGTGTGCATACGAATTTTTTTAAAATACATTGGATTGATTCTGATCTTAGTTCATAATAACAACAGAACATAGTTAAAATACGGCAATTCTTACATATTATTAGGGCTTACCTATAAAACCCTGCCTAATCTAACCCATAAACCCATTTGCCTCGGCGGCGCCGCTACTCACTACAAGAAATATGTCAACTAGTGACCTTTTATCAGTGACCCTAAAAATATTGGTCATAGATCTATGACCAATTTCAACTAATTGGTCGTAGACTGTTTTGGAGGGTCCAAACCCGAAAATATAACGACCAAATTTGTCATAAAGGTCATAGACTCATAGCATGAATTGGTCATAATTCAGACAGCACTAGCCTACGACCTTTTTTCCAGCCGATTACGACCAATTTAAATGGTCATTCGTATTAGTTGACAGCCAACTCAGCAGTTTTGCCTATGTGTGAGCGCTTACGTGTCATTTTTGCTTACGTGTCATTACTCAGTTATTAATTTGAACTCACTAACAGGTGGGACCCATTGACACGAGGAGCAGATGTTGACTTGTTGACTAATCTGACCGGTGGGACCCATTGTCAGGAGAAGCACACATTGACTCTTTGACTAACTTGACCGGTGGGACCCGTATGTATGACACGTGGGACCAGATAATAAGCTGTCATGACATGTGGGACCCGCCTCGTCCCGCCTGACATGTGGACCCACCCGTCCCACCTGACATGTGGGTCCCGCCCCGTCCCACCTGACATGTAGGACCCACCCGACCCGCCTGACATGTGGGACCCGCACCGTCCTGTCTGACACGTGGGACCCGCCCCGTTCTGACATGTGGTCCCGTCCTGACATGTGGGTCCCACCACGCCCCGCCTGACATGTGGGACCCGCCACGACCCGCCTGACATGTGGGACCCGCCCCGACTCGCCTGACATGTGGTACCCACCCGTCCTGATATGTGGGTCCCACCCGTCCTGATATGTGGGTCCCACCTGACATGTGGGACCCGCCCTGACCAGCCTGTCATGTGGGATCCGCCCCGTCCTGACTTGTGGGTCCCGCCTGCCGTGTAGGACCCACCCCGTCACGCCTGCCATTTGGAACCCACGTCGTGCTGACATGGGAGACCCACCCGCCCGGCTACTCAATAATGCAACTAAAATGCGCAGCTAGGGATCGAACCCGCGACCTCCACATCCTCCGTGGCGCAGGTAACCATAAGGCCCTCTAATAGTTTGTTTCTATACTACACATTATTTGTAGTTACGCCATAGGCGGTGGTTACTGGGCTGGGCCTTGTTAGTGGGCTGTTTTTACTCGGCCGGCGCGGTGAGTCGGGATGTTCACTTTTTTTTCTTGTTTTCTTTTTATTCTTTTCTGTTTTCTTTTATAACTTTTGATTTTGAACTCTAATTTCAACCAAATAAATTTTGTAAACATTGTAAATATGTCCTTTGTCCTCATAGACTATAAAGGACTGTTTTTAGTCAACATAAAATATACCACTAATCTTATATATTGCTTTACATAGGGTTTTGAAGAATTTGAAATACAATTTTGGGATTATTCTTTTAAATTCAAATGCATGACTAAAAAATGCTGGATTTTAAAATTATGTCATGATGAAATGAAAATATACACTTATAAACTTTGGGTTTTAAATTATGTGATGGTATTTTTTGAAATACAATTAGGCACGACTAGTTCAATAAACCTTCACCTAGAATCCTTTAATGTGACCTATCACATGAAATGGCTTTCGACTCAAATGAGCTAGGGTATAGCCTTTAACATAGCATAGTTTGTCGGAATGAGGCCATATTTCACACACTCGTGTCCATTATTTTGATTTTTTTTGAATTCTTTATGCCGATTTCAAAATGCGGTCAAAATTGACGACACGACCGTTCTTAGCTAGGGGTTGAATCTTGCGAAACTATTGGTGTATCTCTGATGAAATAGATAGTTGTGTACCTAAAAATGATTTTTTTTTATAAAAAACACGAGCAAACTACGAGGTAGATGTAGTTCAAATTTGACCCGGTTCCAGCCGAATCGGCAGAAATTTGACTTTTTTATAAGTGGTGTGTAGAAACATTTTGAAACACAAAAATTTGGTTATTTGTGCTTTAAATATGGTTTAATATTTTTATAAATTGTTGTGGTTCAAATTTGTAACATATTTTTGGTAGTTGCTTCACAAAACAACCCATTTTCGACACTCGGAAAATGAGAAATGATTTTTTTGTGTAACGAAAATGAAAACTTTCTTCGGCAACATTGTTCTCCATTCCAAGATGCACGCTCGTATATAATATGGACATATTTAAACAAACTATGCCATGAATGTCATCATAACATTCGTCATTTGGCCTGAAAGTCATGAATCTTCGTTCATGGTAGCTCATTTCTGAGTACACTTTTTCAAGATATTTGCCGTATTCCAAGTTTATTTTTTTCCTCAAAACTAGGTCACATATAATGACACATTGCGAAGGATTTCCATTATTTTGATTTTTTTTTGAATTCTTTATGCCGATTTCAAAATGCGGTCAAAATTGACGACACGACCGTTCTTAGCTAGGGGTTGAATCTTGCGAAACTATTGGTGTATCTCGGATGAAATAGATAGTTTTGCACCTAAAAATGATTTTTTCAAAAAAATTACGAGTTAACTACGAGGCAGCTGTTGTTCAAATTTGACCCGGTTTCCAACCGAATCGGTAGAAATTTGTCTTTTTTACGAGAAGTTCATAGAGACATTTTGAAACACAAATATTTGGTTATTTGTNTAGCTAGGGGTTGAATCTTGCAAAACTATTGGTGTATCTCTGATGAAATAGATAGTTGTTCACCTAAAAATGATTTTTTCAAAAATTAAAGAGCATACTACGAGGCAGCTGTAGTTCGAATTTGACCCGATTCCAGCCGAATCGGCAGAAATTTGCCTTTTTGATGAGACGCGTATGGAAACCTTTGACACACAAACATTTGGTGATTTGTACATAAAATATGGTATATTATTTTATAAAATTGGTGTGATCCAATTTTATAACATATTTTTGGTAGTTCCTTCAGAAAACAACCTATTTTCGACACTCGGAAAATGAGAAATGACTTTTTCCTGCAATGAAAATAAAAACTTTCTTCAGAAACATTGTTCTCCATTCCAAGACGCATGCTTATGTATAATATGGACTTATTTAAACAAACTATGCCATGAATGTCATCATAACATTCTTCATTTGCCCTGAAAGTCATGAATGTCATCATAGCTAGGGGTTGAATCTAAAAATTTTACACTCATCCATTTGATCAATTGTAAGTATTTTATCTAATAATTTTGAAAATTAGCATCGTACAAATTTTCAATAAAGATTTAGCATGTAATGAAAAACCCACTTATTTCAGATTAAAAGTTTTTTTCTGTCATAACTGGGCTGAAACTGGCATAGCCTAGCTCTTACTGGGCCCAGTCTGGGCCCGTTGGACAGTTTGGCAGTGGACCGTGAGCCGTCGGATATAGATCCGACGGCCAGAATGCGTGCATCTGGTATATTAGAGCGTGTCGCCCCACCCCGCTGAAACCCTAGATCAGTTCGACCCCGTCCCCTTCCTCTCCTCTCCCACGCCGCTATCCGCAGATCCCATCTCGGCCTCATCCAGCCACGGCCTCCTCCGCCCCCATCCCCTCCCGGTCGATCCCCGCCGCCCGCCGCCGTAGGTCCCCGCCGCCACCATCACCTCCTCCCCCAGCTCCGGCCCCTCCTACCTCCTCCCAGCAACCCTCCCCAACCTCGTCCTCTGCATCCCGCCGCCCGGATCTCTCTCACCTCACTCCGAACCCTAGCTCCGCCTCCGCGCAGCCTCTAGCCATGTCGGGGATGATGGTAAGCACCGCCCTCGCAAAACCCCGATCCACTCCCACTGCGCCGTCGCCTCCTCTCTCTCTCTCGCGAGCAGACAAGCAAGCAAGCTTGGTGTGGATAGATTGATGGTTCTGGCTCGTTTCCCTGGTGTTCTTGCTTTCCGCAGCAACCGCAGATCATCCTGCTCAAGGAGGGCACGAACACGTCGCAGGGCCGTGGGCAGATGCTGAGCAACATCAGCGCGTGCACGGCGGTGGCGAACACGCTGCGCACCACGCTGGGCCCCTGCAGGATGGCAAGCTCATCCACGACGGCAAGGGCACCACCATCTCCAACGACGGCGCCACCATCATGTGCCTCCTCGACATCATCCACCCCACCGCCAAGATCCTCGTCGACATCGCCAAGTCTCAGGACTCTGAGGTATCCATTCCTCAGTAACGCCCCTCGGTGCCCTCCCCTTGGTTCATTTCTGGTGTGCATCGAGGTTTTGATGTTGTTCGTGCCTCGGGAGGTTTCAGTATACCTACTGCTTGTTAAATAAGCGCTTAGCTTATAAGCTTTATTTTTGCTTAACTAAAAACTTAGAATAACCATAACTGTACTTGACATGGGAGATATATATTCTTTTGCATAGCAATTACATAGAAGTGCCATGTAATGGAATAGGTTTATTCTTATATTGTTGGTTGTATATTTTTGAGATTTAGCATACAACATCTTTTCCTCTAGTAGTAGTACTTGTACTACTGGTTTATGTGTAGCCATATAGGTATAACACCTGTATAAGAATTTTCATTTCTAAGATCAATTTGGTATTCCAGGTCCTCAGGTACTTACTTTGGTTACATCATGAGGTTTTCTAACTGTGTTATATGATGTTGTCTTTATAATCCCCCAGGCTTATCTTCTATTGGTCTTGACAGGATCCTCCCTGGCTAGTTCTTCCTCACTGACGCCAGCGGGAGCGCAGTGGACTTCTTCATGGACGAATACCTGCAACGGCCAGCGTCAATGATGATGTGGACAAGATATTCTTCAACTACAGCCCCATCCACATCATCGACACAAAGTCAGGTATCTACTCCTCATCTTCTTCCTTACTATGATGGTTGTGTTAGTTATTGATGCATTGTAAATTCTCGGCATTCTTAAGTTCTCTATTAAACTGTCATGATTGCTTTACATATCGTTCTTCTTTTTGAGTAGCCATTTTGGTAATACATGCTATCTTGGTTTACTTATGGACAAATAGAGATGTTTATGTTCGACTGTGTTATGTGATTTATCAGTTACGTCCCATGACATCGTACTATGTAAACCTCCTGTTTTCCTTAAATTTAATTATTGGCACACTTGTTAAATTCCATTATTCGTGCTGTTTGCTTCCTTTGGTCATGCATGGTTATACATGTTCATGGAATCCTTTCTATATCTATCTGGTTTGGAGATTGGTGTACCTTATCATGCAAATTTGTGGCACTAATTATTACTTTTCTGAGTATCATTGGATCATCTTATACTGTACTGTGAGTTAATACTTTTCTTTTCTATATTTGACTGATTTTCTTTTGTCATTTCCTAGGCTGATATGGAAGCCATCATTCAGATAAGTCGAACAGAAGTTCATTGAAGCTCAAGATGGAAGATATGATCTCTTTTGCTTGTATAGACATACCTTTTTACTGCACTGGCTCTAGGGGTAATGGTTTATTTCTTATTTGAGAGGATCGCCTGTGTTTTTACTTGTTAATGGCTGTTGAAATAGGGTAAACAAAATACGGATGTGCTCTGCTATGATCTTCTTTATTGGATTACATAAGAATAGATTAGTTACACTATTTTATAACCTTGTCATATCTACTGTGTATAAGGATGAAATCATCTACAATAAAAGCCTAAGTATATGCTCATGTGTTAGTGGTGCTAAAAGATGTAGTCTATTTTCATCTTGAATAACGACATGTGCCAATGTTGTCTTTGCTTAATTTGCTATTTTCGTGTATTTGTTCAATCCAGCATCTGTATTTTTATGCTTAGGGTATGCATGATTCCTCTGCTCTGTATAAGATCATTGTGTTGATAGTAGTAGGCATATATCCATGTATGAGCACTGCATAGTGCAGTTGGCAGAGTTTCCTATGATATTATTGTTGCAGTCCAGTTTTGTTTCATCTTTTGCTTTTATTTAATTCCTAGCCATTTTGTTCTATAACATGCAGATGCAGATGCTTGGCCATCGTTTATCCTTCAGTCATGAGCTCTAGGACGAAAGAAGTGAAGAAGCATTCTAGCTCACTGGAGCTGGTTATAGTTCGATAGCTAGTTATATTTATTTCGTTCTGTTTATGGTAGCGAGATACCTGATGTGAACTACAGTATATTTCATTGTAAACCTGATGTGAATCATGTTTGAATGTAATGTACCTAGTTTGGTGGCTTGTTCAGTTTGAAGTATTCCTTTTGTTTTGTGTCTATTCCGATTTAAATATTCGTTATTTATTTACTAGAAAATTGAAATCTGAATAATATGACCTTGATGAGTGGGACCCCCTAACTAGAACCTGCCCTGACAGCTGGGACCCAATTTATAAAACTTGACAAGTGGGACCATATCCTTTTTTGAAAAAGAAAAGAAAACTGAATCTCTTGGGCCAAAAAGGCCATGGTCCAAAAATAGAAAGGCTGAAATGTTGGGCCTGGCCCATATAGCTGGTCGAAATTAACAGGAAAAAATATGGAAATATGTCGAATTGTTGGGCTTGGCCCATGTAAATCACCAAACTGGACCGGGCTGATTCTGATTTGTGACCATTTTGTTTGGTCACTATTTTGCCACGTCAGCTCTGCCACGTTGGATCTGACGTGGTCTGTCCGGATTGCCAGTGACCAAATAAATTGGTCATAAAATCTATGACCTTTTTTTTGGTCACAGACGTCTATGACCAATTCCCCAAAAAGGTCACGTAGTTTCATTAGTGACCCTCATCTTTTGACCAACTGTTTTTGGTCACAAAAAGGTCACAAATGAAAAAACGTGACCTTTCAGTGACCAATATGGAGGGTCACTAGTTGACATATTTCTTGTAGTGACACTTTGAAAAAGATGTATAAATGAGTAGAGGTCAAACATGTATAAGTTTCATCTATCCTCCAAACTATTCTACTTAAGTTATTGATTGCAATGGTAATACTTGGTGTCAAGCTCTCATTCCCCTATCATAGCATCTTGAATGATTAAAGTTAAATATGAAAGCAAATATGAGTAGTGGCATTGATAAAGTAAGGTTAGATGTCTCATGCCCCTTGAATACAAGTACCTACACCATGATTACTCAACTTGGTAAACAAAGCAAGTTTAAGTTATCTATCATTGTACGTAATAATGGTATCATTAAAAGCCTCAACTAGGGTACCTCTTGTCCCATGATATAGATCAAGCCCACATCAAAACAACAAGACAAACAAACATAATGAACAACCTCAACACCCTTTTTATTTACCACTTGATATAGCTTTTTATTGTAGGGTGTATCACAGAAAGTTCAAAATAGCATGTAAGTAAATTTCCACCATGAATGATGCATGGCTTAGATTAGCGGCCCAGGTTTCTCTCTAACCATTATACAAACTCATTTAAACTTACTCTATTTCCATATTATTTCATCATGATAGGCATCCATAAACAAAAGTACATGATATCAACTAAATAAATGATGGAACATGTGAAAGCTTTGCATGTGACAGCACATATGGGCTAACTCCCAACCTTATACATTTATCAAGCCACTATCATCATAATCACAATGGTTCATCTTTATTGAATGCAATAAAAGTAAAGTGTGCATCAAGTTCGCGAGAGCTTTTTAACCAACTTTTCCCATTACAATAAATAACACAATCATTTTCATTTAGAGGTATAGGTAACACAAATAACATGGTAAACATACTTGGGATAGAATAAAGCTAATAGGTAGATATGGTGGACTCACTGGAAACACTTGGGTTGAAGGTGTTGGAAACAAGTTTTTACTTGTTGGAATTTTTGGGCTAGAAAAGGGAGAAAGATGACCATCTAGATGCATGCATGAGTGTCCATAGAACTAACTAATTCATTTCAAACAAGGTGAAATAACATACAGCATCAAAACATGAATAAAAGATAACTCATGATAAAGCATTTGCAAATTATTACTCATAAAGAAGCTCATGAATCATGCAACTATATGTGTCATTAGGAATCAACTTAGACATCCCTTTTTCCATACAATAAAAGCATGCAAGATATTTCAACGAATATTTCCAGTAGCTTTCTCATATAAAAATTGATAGTGTGAATCTCAAAACCAAAACAAAAACAAATAAAAGACGCTCCAAGTTTATGCGATAAAAGTGCATTGATAAAAAACAGAAGTTAGACGTGTGCAAACCCGAGAGTGTGTAGGTCCAGCGGGGATGTTCTCCACATCCCCAAGCTTATGGTTTTCACTATATTTGGATAACTCATGGTGCATCTCCTCCAATCCCTGTGAAAAAACTTCAAAACACTGTTTCTCCCATTTCTTTTCTGTGGGGTGACATTAGTAGTGATAGACAAATGCATTACTTGCTGCTCATAATCCTAAGACAAAAATTCATGTGAATGTCCAGAAAGTGTATAATGTTGTAATGCCTATTAATAAACTCAATTGGATCAACAAGATTCAAGTTAAATTTCAAAACATGCATCAAAACAATATTGGACAGAATCTGTCCAGAAAACTGACAGCAGTAAAACGTATTTTCTACCTGACTTACACAAGTCTAAAAATTCTGAAAAAATTTCATGCATACAGAGGATGAAAAGTTGCAGTTACAACTTTCTCAAAATCAAACTATGCACAGACCTGTGGCTGGAATGAAATCTTCGCATGCAAATAACAACTTTCTCAACCAAAATGGGTAAAACTTGGAAGTTTATAAAAATTTCTGAAACTAAACTAAAAACAAGGTCTCTTACTACAGCAATAGGACACAAGAAAATCAAAAATAAAAACAACCGGGTTGCCTCCCGTAAAGCGCTTTCTTATAGCCATATAGCTAGGCTTACGTACTTGGTATCAAGATGGTTGGAGTGAGGTGGCTTGGCTTCCCCAAGCTTAAATTCTTGTATGTAGGGTGAGCTTAGGGGATGCATCCCCAAGCTTGAGTAGCTGTCCTTCTTGATCTTGTTCATCACCCTCAACTCTTCCACTGAAAGTTCTCTTGACACAAAATTCATCATAAAACTTGATTAGAGGGGTTAGTGTCTCCATAAATTAAATCCTCATAGTACAGCAAAGACATATAATGAATTGATTCTAAACATTAGATATTGTTACTACGGTTGTGTAATGCTCCTTGATCAAAAGAACCGCACAAAACACAAGTAATGAGAGCAATGCGAATAAAGACAGAATCTGTCAAAAACTGAACAGCCTATAAAGAGTGAATTTTCAGAGGCACTTACGTTACTCAAATCAGAAAACTTTGAAATAATTAATTGTGTATTAATAACTGAAGATTGCTTTTTTAAAATACCAAGTCAATATCCCTCTTCTGTGATTTTAACATTTTTCGCAGTGAAGCTCAGGAATCTGTTTTCTGGACAGCAAATCACTATTGTTTAATCCACCTCTCAAAAGAGGTTATTCTTGCCATTAAGATAAAAAAAAGATACAAAGGTGATGTTACAGTAGTAAACAAGCACCTTGACTCAAAAACAAAAAATCAAACTGAAAAAAATCAAAAGGAAACAAAAAGAACCAAGAAAGATTCAAGAGAAACAAACAAAGAAGAAAGAAATTATTTTTGTTGTTTTTAAATTGGAAAAAAGGCAAAAGAGGAGAAATATATACAACATAAAATGATATTTTTTATTTGGTTTTAGATTGTAACATCCCAAGTTTTTCTAATTTTTAAAATTCAGAAAGATCAAAAACTTTTTGAAAATTATAATTAGTTTGTTTTGGAAATCCAAAATCATGCATGCATCATTCTCTTGCTTGATTGCATTTAATTCTTCCAAAAGATGGAATTCTATTTCCACTTTAAACCCTATTTGAGAAAGTGTCATATAGGGCCTGTTAGGCTCTATATAATAATTTTGGTTTCTATGATTTTATTTGATAGTGCCAAAGTGCTATGTTTGGAACAAGCTTTCTAAAAAGTATTTTATCAATTTAATTGGAAAAGATTTGATTTTGACTTTGGAAAAATATCACCAATTACTTTTTAAAATGCCAAAGGTATTTGGGGTAATTTATTTGGGTAAAAATAACAAAAATGAGTTTATCATGGTTATACCACATGATGCCACTCATATTTTTCTTGATTTTATTTGGTTTCAAAAAGATTTTATAAAAGCCTATTTGTTATTTTTGACATAAAGGTGTCAATTATGCAAATATTCCATAATGGATTTTTATTTAAAAATAAAATATTTTGGAAAAGGTTCCAAAGTATTTAAAAGGATTATTTTGATTTTACAAAATTATTCACATTGGTTTGAATCAATTTGAAATTGTATTTCAAAAGTTAGGTTGAATTCTGTTATTAGAAAAAAAAAGGTTAAAAAAATAGTAAAAGGGCCACCACGGTCAGGCCGGCCCGAGCCAGCCCAGGAGAGGCCCAGCAGCAGCCCGGTACCCCTTCGCACGCCCCCTCTCACTGCCACCACGGCCCCACCTGTCAGCACCGACACGTCGTCATCATCCCCAAATCACGCGCGCGACGAAGGCAAGTTCCGGCCGGCGATCAAGCTCTTCAATTCGGGCCTTTAAGGCCAAGATCGACGCGGCCGAGCTAGCCTACTTAAACCCCGGTACCTCCTCCTTCTTTTTCCCCAGAAACCCGAGCTCGAGAGCCACAGGGCTGCCCGAAATCATCCCCGGAGCTCCGCCTCTGCCGCCGGTGAGAAGCTCGTCGTCCGGTGAACCACGGCCATCCCGTGCCTCTCTCTTTTCCCTTTCTTCCTATTTCTCCTTTGCGCATCTTTTTGACAAGGTGCGGCACCTTCTTGTTCCCCAGATCGACGCCGCCGTCCACGACAACCTTCGGCCGCCCGTGGGAGCAACTCCGGTGAGCCATTCCCGACGCACCGGAGCACGTCGTCGTCGACCACTTCGCCATCGGCTCCGCCTCGTCTTCCTCCACCCCGCGGTATAAAAACCCCTCTCTCCCTCCCTCTCCCGTCGTCGGAACGGCCGTGTCCGCGCCGTCGCCGCCGTCGGCCACCGCAGCACGCCGGAACCCTAGTTTCCGCCGGCGTGGTTTGTTTAAAAAAAACGAATCGGTATCTTATAATCTCGGCCGTAGATCTAGATCCAACGGCCCACCGCTCCGATCCAGTCAGCGCCACATCATTGCCCAGTCAGCAGATTCAGCCAATCAGAGAACGCCGCGTGGAAAAGCAATTTCTGGATTTTCTGAATTTAGTTTTAACTGTCTGTTTTGCAGAAAAACCCCTCCACCTTAGATTTATCATATCTTTTTATCCATTGGGCCGAATTCAAATTTTTATATATTTGAAATCCTTAGAACCAGTAGAATTTCTGGTGTTTTAGTTTTCTGTTTTGACAAGTTTAAATTTATTCGAATTTCAAATGTGAAATTTGAATAAATTTGTCATAACTTTAGTTTAAAAATAGCTTTTGAGTAAATCCAATTGGGTTAGTTTAGTTTTGAAGCCCTCTGTCCAGAGAGACCAACTCCATAGTTTTGTAGTTATTTATTTTAGCATTAGTATTTATTTAGTGTTTATTCCCTTTTTGGGAATTGTTTTATGTTGTCTTTATATTAAAAATTGTTTTAATTGCATTTTGACTTCATGCATATTTTTACAAACCAGAAAACTTAGTTTAATGTTTTTCTTATGATTTTAATTGCATTTCATGCATAGCATATTTTTGATTGTATTGTTATTACTTTTGTATGATCCTTGTTGTTCTGTTTGATTATGTGTGGCTTGTTATTTTATTAGTTTATTCGGAGAGTCACGAAGACTTTGGTGGTTGCTACTCCTGCCACTCCTGTTGCCAAGGAAAGTGGCACACTTGCATACTTTTCGTCCTATTATTTTTGATATATGCATGTTGTAGCTTTTACTTAGAAATTTTTCCATGATAGGTTATTATTATTTCTATGCTATGCTAGACCTGTTAGTAGTTTTCCAATTATTCCTAAGTGTCTAGCCCTACTTGTATAACTTAGTAGAAATAGTGAAAATGCCATGCTATGAGTTTTTCTATAAAAAGTAAAAATTCTACTAAGTTAAAGAACCTCCTGGGTAAGGCTTTGCTTTGGTGGTTTATTGTTGAGTGGCTACTCGGGCCATGTCTATGGTGTTTTTCACCCGAGATTGGCTCACTTGCGGACGGCCACCCAGGGACAAAGAGATCGAAGTTACTCCAAGTCTAGTTAGCTTACCGTGCAGCCACAAGTCATATGGGCTCTGTCTGGATTGAGTATGTTGAGTAGACCTGACCGGTGAACAAGCAGATGTAGGGGTGGTAGGAGGTATTGTTCGGCCATCGGTATGGGAAAGCTCCTCTGAAAGATCCCAGCTCCATCTTCTCCTTTCCTTTTCACTTCAAGAAGGTCAAGGTCAGAATGGGCTGATGGAGTCTTGNTATAAAGGTGATAGTATATTAAGGTTTTGCAAATAGTTTTCTAACAAATATTTCAAGAGGTATGAGCAAGTGATGAACTTGCCTATGATAGAGGTGGCAGTTCATGCCCTTCGGGATTCTAGGGTGCGTCAGAACCCGGAGATCTGAAAATAGCAATGTAATCCGGGTAAGGACTACTGGAAACACTTGCAAGATGCTATTATGCATAAACATGTAATGCATCGTAGATAACCCAAAAATACCAAAGCTCACAAGTCGCTGTACTAAATACTTTGTTAACTGAAGTGTTTAAGATTTAAGGATTAGTTAGTTCATAATCGGCTGAGTTGGTAAATTACTTTGAATTGTTATAACTTTCAGACTTAAGTGTTTGCTATGACTATTGAATTATTAATTTATGTGATTAATAAACAACTTACATATGCGTAGTTAAGAAGCGCATTCATTCTACAATTTTAATCACTCAACCACTTGTAAATATAACAAACACCAAAGTAGATGAATACATAATGAACTCTTCTTTGTGTGTTTTACCCAGGATGAGTAACAGGACAATCATTTACAAAATGTTAATCGAGTTCAAACTTTATATTTTGAACTTATAAACCAAAGTGTTTTTCAATTCGTTTAGTTTCTAGGATGAAAAATAATTTTATTTTGAAACTTACCTTAAAGAGCTTTGTTTTAATCACATAATTATAATTAAGTTAATGTATTTAGGAAGATCATAAATATTTTTCTTTAAATATTGGAACTAATTGTTATATTTTCCTTAATTTAAAATAGTTATTAATTATTATTTAAATAAATGGAAGTTCCCATAATTCATCTCAAAATGGTATTTTAGTAATTCTAAACAACTTTTAATTTTAGTTGATTGAACAATCATGAATTTAACATATTCAAATAGGTTTCATTTTTCTGAGAATTTTGATATATTATTTGTAATTTTCTGAATTACAGAACAACAGTTATTGAATTTACAATTTTTAAACATTTTCTGGAATTGTTTAAATATATGCCGGAGGGGTCCCACATGTCAGGGATTTATTAATTTCAAAAATCATTTCTAAAATCTTAAAAATCCGACAGTAGGGTCCACCTGTCAGAGATCTATTGTTTTTTTCAAAAAAATAAATAATAAAATGAGCTGACGTCAGCAGAAGCTCACCAGGATCTTGGAAGACATGGTCTCGTGGTCGGAGGATGCTTGTTGGTGACGGGGATAAGCTCGACAACGGCGGACGGCGTTCGGAGCGCCAACGGCGTTCTCCCGCGTCCGGCCGTCCCGGCATGCGCGCGTCCCACCGTGACGAAGCGGACGGTGAGAAGAAGCTCTTGGACAACTCGGATGAGCTCGAGGAGGCTCAGGTCGCCGGTGATTTAAGGGCAATGGCGGCGGCCAAATAGCTAGGGTTAGGGTTTCTAGTCGTTTTCCTGGGAGAGAGCAAGTGAGGGAGAGCAAGCGAGGGAGAGTGAGATGCAGACGCTTCCTTGGAGTTCTAATCCTCGCAGAGAGCAAGCAAGTAGGACGTGGCACGGCACGGCGACGTCGTTGTCGTCCTTCTGTCCGAAGGAAGAAGAAAAGGAATGAAAACGAAAGGTATTTTTCCAAATAACCCCATGGACTTATTCGTAATTACTAAAACTTTGAAGACAGAAACTTCACATATTTATTTAGGGCTTTTAGATAAGTCAAAAAATCATGGAAAAATTCATGGAGGCTCATAATAACATAGAGAAGCTCCACATGTTTTTATTTTGAATTTTGAACATCTATGTCACATTTAAAAATAGAGAGATGTTTTGGTCATTTAAATGTGTTCACACTAATTTTTTATACAACCAAGTCCTAAAGTTCAAAAGCAATACATGCCATGAACTAGATAAATTACTTAAACATTTATTACAGAGTTGGGATGTCATACTAACTATGTGTGGTTGTGAGATGTTATGCTAGCTTTACTTGTAAACTTAATATTATCTGCTGAACATATATTCTTGGATTTGTGCCCATGTGTAAATCTGTTAAGCTAGATATTTTGCTTGAGGATAACTCTCCTATGAGGCAAGCTTATATCTCTTATGTTTGATATTAACCTCTTGTAGGATTTATTCTTGGGCATGCCAAGTGGCTTTTGTTACAGGATAGGCTTATGACTTTCCTCTTATGAGACCTTGAATTATATAGTTGGTGATGATCAAGTGGCTTTGCATAATACAGATTTGTGGTTTTATCCTTTGGCTGATTTTCTTCCTTGGGAATTCATTTCATTAGAGAGTATTTTTATGTGAGCTTTCTTAACTAGACACTTGATGAGATTAAATAGATTGATAATTTGCCTTCTTGTATGAATCAAATATTGCTCCTTATCCTTATTGCATACTTGACTTGAGATGATCTGAATGTTCCAAGTTTGCTCCATAGACAATTGTCGCCTTTGAAGTAATGTTGATCCCTCTAGTCATTGGATATTAGGGCAAGTTCCTAATATCCAATAATTAAGTTCCAATATTAAGTTGCCTCACCCTTGTGGTGAAGGCAAACATTCTATTCAAAGGACACTCTCCTATTGACCAGGTTTATTTTTATTTGAAATTCAATTGCTTTTATGCATACAAATGAAATCTGGTAACGAGGTTTCACCCCAAAGCACTTCTATATAACACAAAGCACTTGAATTTCACCCCAAGTTTCTATCTTGTTTGTTTTGTCTTGCAGGAATGAATTTGAGAAGATTTGAAGATAAGAAGCTAAGATCAAATAAGAAGATCAAGTTTGATGTAATAATGTAGATTACTTAAGCATTTATATTTCTTTTATGTTAAGGCAATGTAAAGACAAAGTTTTCTGGTACTCAACAATTACATTATTTACTTTGTTTTAATAACTCTTTGAGTTGTGATAGGTGTTGAGTTGGTATTTATTTATGAGTTATTTGCTTATTTGTATAAGCATTATTCATCTAAATAAGTTGTCCAATTCAATATCATTTGTATATTCCAATTTGGATCTGATTTCCCGTAACCAGTAAAGATATCTGGAGGTCGTGTCAAAATTTATCACATTCACCTCAGATGAGCTAAACTCTATTCATGAGGGTGAATGATCTCCAATCCCTCCAGGGTTTTATTTTGCGAAAAATTTATTCGGATTTTCAGATGCATGCATGCAGATGCACAAAATCATACTTCTAACCTTCTTTGGTTGCTAAATGCAGGGGTATTACAGTCACTTCCGTTTCGTTTTCCTCAACAGTCTTATCATAAGGTCTCTTGGGAAGAGGCTTTGGCGCATTGGGTATCCTCGACTTATTTGGAGTCTTTCTCTGAGTAGTACTAGTTGCAGGGGTGGCCATGTTCTTCCGCTTTAGCCCCTGCTGACGCGCCGGAGGTGGATTAGGGGGAGGATTCAGCTGACGCGCCAGAGGTGGATTAGGGGGAGGCGTCGGCTGACGCGCCGGAGGTGGACTAGGGGGAGGCATCGGCTGACGTGCCGGAGGTGGTCTAGGGGGAGGCGTCGGCTGACGCGCCGGAGGTGGACTAGGGGGCGGCGTTGGCTGACGCGTCGGTGGCCTTGGCGCTGACGCGTCGGTGGCCTTGCCATAGAATGATATGGCGCTTGAAATCTCCTAGTTTTGTATCCCCTTCAGGTTTAGCAATGTCAATCTCTAGATCCTCATACCCCTCCACTAGGTGATCCACTGTGACACGAGCATAGCCAGCTAGAATCGGACGCACATGGTGGAGTGGTCCAAGTAGACAAGGTAAAGTAGTGCCGACCCCCACCTTAAAGTAGCTCACAATGTTTCATCTCCCCGACATCATCCACGGGGTAGCGAAGCGCCGGTGCATCATCCATCAGTGCATGATCATCAGCCCGGAACTCCGTGGAAGCCACGCTTCTTCTCCGCTAGCTATTATTATTATTATTATTATTATTATTATTATTATTATTATTATTATTATTATTATTATTATTATTATCCAATAATGCAGGATCTTCTTGCGGCTGAGATGACCTTTGCTGGCTAAGTGCTTCCACTAAATTCTTCATCCGAGCTAGGTCCGTTTCTATCCTCCCGATCCGATCTACCTCCCGATCCTTCTTTCTCTTACGGCTTCTGTAACTCACTAGTACGAAAAGGGCTATTGCTGGCGAACCTAAAAACGCTACCGCTGGCGAACAGGTGGTTCGCCAACGCTACATCGGCCGATGGTAACATATTACCACTGGCGAACGTCTGTTCGCCTGCGGTAAGGAAGCTTACCGCTGGCGAACACAATTATGGTTCGCCAGAAGTAGCGTGTTACCGCTGGCGAACTGGATCGTGTTCGCCACTAGTAGAATTTTTTAATTTAAAAAAAACGTGCCCTGTCCGAGGTGGCCATGCCGAGGAACATGCCATGCTCGATAACGCCGGTGATGCGGAGCAGGCTGTCGCTGATGGCTTGCAGGTCGCCGAGTATGCCGTCCGCGTGGGCCTCCGTCTTGAGGGAGGTGGATGGGGGCTGGGGGTCTGGCTGACGAAGTCCTCGGCCGTCTTGGGAAATCTATCAGCGCCGGAAGACGCGCTCGCGCCGGCGCGCCCCCGCGCGGGTGGAGGACGAGGTGGAGCCGCCGCTGGCGCCGCTCGCGGCCGCGCTGGAGAAGGCGGTCGAGCTGCTACGCCTCGACCGTGAGGGGAGCAGGCGAGGAGGCGGGCGGCGCGTAGCGCGAGGAGCGGATGCGCGCAACGGAGGTGAGGGGGAGATGGCGGGGCAGCGCTGGGGCAGCGGATGCGCGCGGGGGAGGTTGGTGACGCGCTGGGGAGGGCCGCGGCGGAGGGGCGGGCGGAGCAGCGCATGGAGGAGCAGGGAGCATCGGGCGGAGCGGCGCAGGTCGATGGGAGGTGGTTGGGGAACGAGGGGGAGAGCGCTTCGGGTGGGGTGTGGAGAAAAGATAAGGGAGAGAGAGGGGAATTCAATTAGTAGGAGATGACCCCCAAGGGCGCGACGCGGCGCCCATGCTAACTTAGCACTGGCGCACAGAAAACAGGGTTCGCCAGCGGTAAGTGCGACCTAGCAGGGCTAACTTACCACTGGCGAACACCGTTTTCTGTGCGCCAGTGGTATTACGGGTACCGCTGGCGAACAAGGGTGTTGTTCGCCAGCGGTAAGTTAGCGCCGCTGGGTCGCACTTACCGCTGGCGAACACTGTTTCCTATGCGCCAGTGATACATTCCTACCACTGGCGAATAAAAATACACGTTCGCCAGCGCTAAACAGCGATGGCGAAAGTTTATTTTTGTTCGCCAGCAGTAGCTCGGCGGCTATAGCCAGTTTCCTACTAGTGATTGTCATTGCATTCAGGAAACCCTTCCTTCCACGAAACACCGGTGCCTTTGCCTCATGTTCATCCTGATTTTTCAGGATTCTGGAGGGCACGTGTCGGCTCGTCGTTCTCTCTCTCGGGCCGGAAAAATCCCTCTTGAGCACCGGCCATTGCTTTAACAAGTGCATTAGAGGGTATTAGAATTTTCTCTTGAAAAATTGTCGCCCCTGTTTCTGGGTCCAATGTTCCCCCATGCCCGTACCACCAGTGCTTTGACCTTTCGGGCCATCCATCTGTACCTCGAATGATCCCTCTACCCCTCAGCTCGGCCTCCATAGCTTCCCATTTAGGCACGGCAGTCTTGTAGCCACCTGTCCAAAATTTATGGTGGTATTTCTTTTTCTGAGAATTTTCCTTATTTTTTATCGACCTTTCCTTGGCCATTGAAGATTCCTTGTGCGCCACAAATTCGGGCCACTGTTCTCTCAATTTCTCGAATGCTCCTGTGAAATTAGGAGTTATCTTTTTCGCGACATATTTCCGGTATAAAGTTTTCTTGTGGTTCCGACACAGTTCGGCCATCTTACTTAGAGCCCATTCCTTGACTATATTTCTTCTTTCAAGCCCACCCGGAATTGGGTTACCATCTACCCCGAATTCTTCATACTCTGGAGGTAGTTTGAAATGTGCCACGAGCTTCTCCCAAAGATCGTCTTTGGTTCTTTCGTCGACATAACTAGCTGAATCACCAACATTCTTCGGATTAATCCATTCTTGAATGGTGATCGGGAGGTTGTCCCTAGCAATCACTCCGCACTGAGTTACAAACACCCTCGCATTGTCAATTGGAAAACTCGGTCGTCCATTATATTCAATTTTGTCGATGTTGAACCTTTTTTTACCATCCAACTTTTTGTTCGGGCCTCGTGTTATAGCTGACGATTGCATCGATCCGGAGGGCTAAAAGAAGAAAGAGTGATTAATATATATATATATATATACAGATCAATTAATGCATCTAGTCACAAGAGGCTTAATATATATACCTCGCTGGTTGTTGTCGAGGGATCAACGACGACATTTCCTTCATCATCGTTGTTTGTTTGCCCTTCTTCCACCGGTTCTTGCTGCAGTCCCTCACCGGATAGGTCCAGATATGACGATATGTCATCATCGTCTACAACATCGTCTTCTCTATAATTTTTTCCATCTTCACCTCTTATAATGTCCCACATCATCTCTTCGCGAGGATCGTCCTGATCCATAACTTAACTAATCCCAGAAAGAAAGGTAAAACAAGTTAGAAAAAAAGGTGACCTTTTTTAGTACATTGTAATATTAGTGCTAAACAAAAATTCTATCTAAAATTCTAAACAAAAATTCTATCTAAAATTCTAAACAAAAATTCTATCTAAAATTCTAAACAAAAATTCTATCTAAAACAAATTCTATCTAAACAATTTCTACCTAAACAAATTCTATCTAAACAAATTCTAAAAATTCTAAACAAATTCTATCTAAAAAAAGTCTATCTAAAAAATTCTAAACAAATTCTATCTAAACAAATTCTAAAAATTCTATACAATTCTATCTAAACAATTCTAAAAAACTCTAAAAAAAAACTACCGGCGCCGCCTACCTTTGCCACGGCCGGGGCGAGAGGGCGACGACGGCGAGGTCGAGGCGACGGCGAGGACGAGGGCGACGGCGAGGCCAGTCGCGAGGCGAGGACGAGGGTGCGACGGCGAGGTCGAGGGCGCGCGGCCCGCGCGCGGCGCGCGGTGGAGCGGCGGCGGAGGCGACGAACGGCGCGGCGGCGGAGGCACGGAAAATTTCGGCAGCAACTCGCCTCCTCTTTGTCTCTGTCGTCTTCGGCTTCTGGAGATCAGAACCGTGCGAGCTGCTTGTTTTATATAGCTGGGGGCTTTAGTCCCGGGTCGTCGCACGGCCCGGGACTAAAGGCCCTTTAGTCCAGGCTCGTGGCACGACCCGGGACAAAAGGTGGGGCCTTTAGTCCCGGCTGGTATTACGAGCCGGGACTAAAGGTCAATTTTCGGCAGAGGAGGAGTTACGCGCGCGAGGGAATATTTTCAACACTTTGTGCATATTTGAACATTTGAATTAACCACTTTTTGCATACTTTCGTATCTGACAAAACTTTCAACATGAAAAGTGTTTGAATTTGTATAATTAATCCAAAATCATTTTATGTTTTCTAAACTAATTATTTTAACTATTCAAAGTATTAAACCATTTTTTGGACAAATGTTTTTGATTATTTTTGAATTTTTGGTGGAGATAAAATACATTTTACACGATCGTCCTCGTAGGTAGACCAGCAGTAGGGAATGACAACAGTGTATCTCAACAATCTTGGGTACATAGATGAACCATTTGTCCTAACCAATGATGTGGCTCAGGATTAGTCATACTCCTGCCTAGGCCTATAATACTCGTCCTCGTAGTCGTTGTAGTCGCCGCCGTCGTCGTCGTCGCTATCATCGGACGGCGCTCGCCTGGACTGGAAGTGAGGGTAGCGCAGGCAGGGGTTATCATCGGCCGTGATGTAGTCCATGATGCTCTAGAGAGTCCGGCCGCCCCACCACAGCTGACGGCCATCCTCCTCGTACCTGGGGAGCGCCCTCTCACGCCGATTGATGAAAAAGGCGTCCCAAGTCGGGCGGTAGTCGGGATCCCAGCGAGGATCCATCCGCTGCTCTGGAGTGAGCCCAAGGTAGTAGTGGTTCGTGATGGCCGCCCGGCGCGCCAAACCTTGAGGGACAGGAGGGACCGGCGCGCCTACGGTGCTCAGCCTCCAGCCGGCGGGGACGTGGTAGCCGGGCGGGCAGGGGTGGTTCGAGGCGCAAAGCGCCTCCGCCTTCGGGTAGGTTAGAGTGGGTACGGTGGAAGCCATGGGAGAGTGATGAGGTTGCAGATATGAGTTTAGATGTGCTATGGCAATGGCGGCCAAGACTACATATATATAGTGAGAAATGGCGGGAAGACGGAGGCGGGAAGCGGTGGAAAGCGCGGGAAGAAATAAGGCGGGAACGCGGTGGTGCAGGAATAAATAAGGCGGGAAGACGGAGGAGGGAAGCGGTGGAAAGCACGGGAAGAAATAAGGCGGGAAGAAACATACCCACTATAAATAATTTGACAGCTACCAACCGGGACTAAATGTGAAGATAAGGCACAAATATCAACGCTCCTTTAGTTCCGGTTCCAGCAACCAACCGGGACTAAAGGTGAAGATAAGGCACACATATCAACGCTCCTTTAGTCCCGGTTCCAGCTACCAACCGGGACTAAAGGTGAAGAGTTGCCCTAATCTTTTACCTATAAGTACCCACCATGAGGAGGAAGAGGAAGAACAAGAGCACTTCAACAACAGAAAGAGAAAACAGAGGACTCCTCTATGCACGAGCTTCTTGAAGATGTCGTTGGGCAGTGGCCTATGACATCTTCGAGGGGCTCGGCATAGAAGCGTTCTCTCAGTGCAAAGAGGGTTCGTACTGTAGTCAAGCTAGTCCGGAAGGCAAAGACATAGGACATCTCTATGCCCGAGCTTCTCGAAGATGTCCTTTGGTAGTGACCTAGGACATCTTCGAGGGGATCGGCATAGAAGTGTTCTCTTAGTGCAAAGATGTCAACAAAATGAGATACACATGTGTGGCAAGTTTGAGAACACTCATACATAAATTGTTTAATATATTATTACACATAACCAACATCCCCATCTAGCATATGTCCCTGGCTTATGATCACGCCGGCCGTAACCATGGGGCAGCTTCATTTAACAGGATGCTTGGGTCAATGTTCACTGTGAAGGGTGGAATTTCATCAAACTTGTTATAATCTTCTGACATGTCTGTCTTATCCTCCACCCCCACGATGTTTCTTTTCCCTGAAAGAACTATGTGGCGCTTTGGCTCATCGCATGATGTATTCATTTTCTTATCTTTTCTATTTCTCGGTTTGGTAGACATGTCATTCACATAGAAAACCCGAGCCACATCTTTGGCTAGAACGAATGGTTCTTCTCTGTACCCAAGATTGTTGAGATCCACTGCAGTCATCCCGTATAGCTTGTCTACCTTTACCCCGCCGCTTGTCAGCTTGACCCACTGGCACCGAAACAAAGGGACTTTAAAAGAAGGTCCATAGTCAAGTTCCCATATCTCCTCTATGTAACCATAATATGTGTCTTTTTACCCATTGTTGTTTGTTGCATCAAAGCGGCCACCACTGTTTTGGTTGGTGCTCTTTTTATTTTGGCGATCGTATAAAATATATTCCCATTTATCTCGTACCCTTGAAAAGTCAATATAGTTAAAGATGGTGACCTGGCTAACCAGTACAGCTCATCTCCAACATCGTTGTCATTCACTAGATGCGATTGCAACCAATAGCCGAAAGTCGCCATGTGGAGCCGTAAAAGAAAGGAGTTAGTCTGCCCTGGGTTTTTGGAGTGTACAATATTCTTATGTTCCTCGATGTACGGAGCCACCAAGATCAAATTTTGTAGAACTGTGTAGTGTGCTTGAGTGAAAGAATACCCGTCCCTACATATCATTGATTTCTTTCCGAGCGTGCCTTTTCCACTCAGGCTACCCTCATGCCACGATTAAGGAAGACCAATCGGCTTAAGGTCAGCAACAAAGTCAACACAAATCTCAATGACCTCCTCTGTTCCATAGCCCTTGGCGATGTTTCCTTCTGGCCTAGCACGTTTACGAACATATTTCTTTAAGACTCCCATGAACCTCTCAAAGGGGAACATATTGCGTAGAAATACAGGACCGAGAATGTAAATCTCTTCGACTAGGTGAACCAGAAGATGCGTCATAACATTAAAGAAGGATGGTGGGAACACCAACTCAAAACTGACAAGACATTGGACCACATCATTCTGCAACTGTGGTAGATCTTCTGGATTGATTACCTTCTGAGAGATTGCATTGAGGAATGCACATAGCTTCACAATGGGTACTCGAACATTATCCGGTAGAAGCCCCCTCAATGCAACCGGAAGCAATTGCGTCATAATCACGTGGCAGTCATGAGACTTTAGGTTTTGGAACTTTTTCTCTGTCATATTTATTATTCCCTTTATATTCGACGAGAAGCTAGACGGGACCTTGATACTGCTCAGGCATTCAAAAAAGATTTCCTTCTCTGCTTTGGTAAGAGCGTAGCTGGCAGGACCTCGAAACCGTTCTGGATGCAGGCCTTCTGGGTCTTTCATACGTTGCTGGTCCTGCCGTGCTTCCGGTGTATCTTTTTTCTTCCCGTACACGCCCAAGAAGCCTAGCAGGTTCATGCAAAGATTCTTCGTCACATGCATCACGTCAATTGCAGAGCGGACCTCTAGGACTTTCCAATAGGGTAGCTCCCAAAATTAATATAGATTTCTTCTTCCACATGGGCGCGTGTCCGGTAGAAGCATCATTCGGAACAGATTGACCGCCAGGACCCTTTCCAAATATTACTTCTAGGTCCTAGACCATACCAAATATATCATCACCAGTATGTTCCGTAGGATTCGGCCGGTGATCTGCCTGACCGTTGAAATGCTTGCTTTTCTTTCTTAAGGAATGCTTGGCCAAAAGAAATCGATGATGCCCCGGGTATACATTCTTCTTACAATGTTCCAAATATATACTTTCCGTCTCATCTAAACAGTGCGTGCATGCATTGTATCCCTTATTTGTCTGTCCTGAAAGGTTACTAAGAGCAGGACAATCATTGATGGTTACGAACAACAACGCTCGTTGGTCAAATTCCGTCTGTTCGTGCTCATCCCACACACGTACACTAGGTTTGTCCCACAACTGTAAAAGTTCATCAACTAATCGCCTCAGGTACACATCAATGTCGTTGCCGGGTTGCTTCGGGCCTAGGATGAGCACTGGCATCATAATGAACTTCTGCTTCATGCACAACCAAGGAGGAAGGTTATAGATGCATAGAGTCACGGGCCAAGTACTATGACTGGAGCTCTGCTCCCCAAAAGGATTCATGCCATCTGTACTCAGACCAAACCTTAAGTTCCTTGCGTCACCTGCAAAATCTTCGAACTCTCTGTCGATCTTTCTCCACTACGACCCATCAGCGGGGTGTCTCAACATCCCGTCTGACTTACGTTCCTCTTTGTGCCATCGCAACAACTTGGCATGCTCTTTGTTTCTGAACAAACATTTCAACCGTGGTATTATAGGAGCATACCACATCACCTTGGCAGGAACCCTCTTCCGGGGGGGGGGGGGGTCGCCCTCAACATCACCAGGGTCATCTCGTCTGATCTTATACCGCAATGCAGTGCATACCGGGCATGCATTCAAATTCTCGTACTCCTGACCGCGGTATAGGATGCAGTCATTAGGGCATGCATGTATCTTCTGAACCTCTAAACCTAGAGGACAGACAACCTTCTTTGTTTCGTACTGGCGGGCAATACGTTATCCGTTGGAAGCATATTTTTCATCATTTTCAGCAACTTTTCAAATCCGGAGTCAGATAGACCACACTTTGCCTTCCATCGCAACAATTCCAGTGTGCTACCCAACTTTTTCAGACCATTTTTGCAATTTGGGTACAACAAATTATTGTGATCCTCTAACATGTAATCCAACTTCTCCCTCTCCTTTTCACTTCCGCAGTCTCTCCGTGCATCAGCAATGGTCCGACCAAGATCATCAGTGGGCTCATCATGTGCCTCTTCTTCAGCTTCACCTTCATCTTCCCCCGTGAAAGTATCACCGTATTCATGGGGATAGTTGTCACCATCCTCTTCTTCATTGTCTTCAATTAAAACCCCTCTCTCTCCATGCTTGGTCCAACAATTATAGCTAGGCATGAAACCGGACCGAAAAAGGTGGCTGTGAAGGATTTTTGAATCAGAGTAATCCTTCTGATTCTTACAGACACTACATGGACATAATACAAAACCATTCCGCTTGTTCGCATCAGCCACACGGAGGAAACCATGCACGCCATTAATGGACTCGCCAGAGCGTCGGTCAGTACCGTACATCCATTGTCGGGGCATCTGCATTATTGTATCAGTATATATCAAACGCAATCACGATATTAAAATTAGTAATTGCTTTAAAGACTCGTGAGTTATTTTAATGCCATAAACACAACGAAATACTAATTGTAGCGTGTTGGGCTGAACAAAATCGCCGCTTCAATTTTATTGCTTTTTTATTTAACCCTAATACATCTCAAATAATCCAGATAATAAAACAATAATATCACTTATACATCTCTAATATTACATCTCGCCCAATCAAACTGGGCGTCGACCCTCAGGTCGTGAGCCGCGGGTGGTGATCACCCAAAGAGAAACCATCACAGGATCATAGCTCGGGTGAGATCCTGAAGAAACTGGCAGGTATTAGAGAACCTGGTTTCCAACGCAATCATATATCGACGGACGTGCTCGTCCTCCTCCCTGACACGGCGACATACCACCTCCTCGGGGGCCGGCTCCCTCTGCACCGATCATGGCGCACGCGACCGCCACCAAATAAGCTCCGGGTTGACGACGGGACCCTGATTCCTCACCAAACTGCGCATCTCGGAAGGTAGCACCTCCCAGTGCCAGCCCGGCGGAGCCCACTCCGGGACATGCCCGGCGGAGCCCAGTCCTTGGTCGTTGCCGCCGAGTCGAAGATGAGGACGCATCGTCGCCGAAAACAAATTCCTATGAAATTAAACAAAATCTACATCTATTTCTATTTTCGGCATCATTTCACTTTTATTACTTAGTAAGTTCACAAATATAACACATTTTTACACAAAATTCTAAACAAAAATTTTATAATAAATTTTACACAAAAATTCTATCAAGTCTACATAAAATTCTACACAAAAATTCTAACAATTCTACACAAAATTCTACACAAAAATTCTACCAATTCTACACAAAATTCCCCGTTACCAGCCTTGTTTCTATTTGACTCATTTTATTGCTTGTGGGACCCATCTCTTATAAACGTCGACAAAGATGAAACAAATGGTTTCGACAATTTTCCTTCAATGAGGGTCCCACCACTTTGTTGCGTTAGGACAACGAAAAGACGGTCATACTCTAAAGATTGAAGCCCGGCTAGCAGGCCGTCTTCTCAGGCCATCTGCAGGTTGTGTGTCTCTGATTTGTGGGCCACCATGTCGTCCGCGGTCGTGCGATCTGCAGCTGTGAGGTGTCGGCGTCTGTCCTCCCCACGCGGCCATAGCTTTTTTTTGCCCTTGTCCCGTCTGTGAGAGCGAGAGAGCCTAACCAGGATTTCGTTGCACGCCGCCACTCCCTACCTCGAGCCGCCGCTGCCCGAGCATGCCGGCGACTGGCCTTCCCCGCCGCCCAACCTCGTCCCCGTCCCCTACCGGAGCTCGTCCGCGACAGCCGCCTTCCGCCGGCCGTCGGGCCCGTCTGCGACCGGAGGTCATTCTCGACAGCGTCGGCCGCCGTCGTTGACAGGAGCTCGTCCTTCAAAGTGCCAGCCGCCGTCCTCGCCCCCGGCCGGAGCTCATCCTCGACATCCGCCGGTTGCCGTCCCTTTCCTCCATATCGTGAGCCAATCCCCTGCCCCTCTCTCATTCTGCGCCGCCAGCACTGGCGAACGCATCTGCGCGCATCCAAGCTGCACCGTCAGGGACAAGAAGGCGACCAAGGGCGACGATGTAGCAGCAGCCTCACCGGCTCAACCTATGGATCTGGAGTCGGTGGACTTCTTCTCCACGGGTAAGCCCCTTCTCTTCCTCTCAATACATCCTCCTCTGCATTCCAGTCAACTCATCCTTCCCCTCCCCACTCGTTTGCTCCACTTCGCCATCCTTGTCGTGCGGCCGATGGTGGAACAATCGAAGAAGAAGCTGTCGTGGAGGCTGTCTCCTCCTCCACCTTGTCGGACCAAGGTGAGCCCCGAGCAAAGGCTGTCAGCACCTAGCTAGCTCTCCCTCTCAGCTCATGATCACTGGACGGAGGAGGAAGACAATGAACAGTGGACACAAGGATTTTTCACGGACCGGCGCACGAACGCCCGAATCTTTCTTCTCTTTTAACTGGCTACATGGTGCTCAACTCGGTGCTTTCAACGAGCAGTACAGGCGATGGTTATATAGACGGAGCACGCAGCGCACGCACGCCTCGCTCCACTCCTGCCCACCAGCTAGCCCACGCACGCACTAACCTGCCGCCATGCCCGGCCACTAACCCAACTAATCTAGCTTACATGCAGCGCACGTACGCCACTCAAGCAATCTGTCCACAACGGCCACAGGACTTGGCTGCGCACGACCCGGCCACACACGCACCCGTCAAGATTAGTGCTAACATTTTTCCCCCTAATCTTGACACGGCTCGTCGTCGACCGTCGCACCGCGCCGCTGCGGCCTCCACCTTTGCCCGACGATGCCTCCATGTTCTTCCTCGACGATCGCATGCCGAGCTTCTTCTCCACCGGCGACACACGTCGAGCTCCTCGGCGACGCACGCCGAGCTCCTCGATGACGCCACGCCCTGCACGCCCCGGCTCGCGCACACGATCACGCACTGACGTGATCGACACGGCCGTCCTGCGCTCCGCACGAACGGCTTCTCCTCCGGTGATCCGCACACCCTGGGCTCACGCACATGCCGTGCCCTGACGCAAGCAACGTGGCCGCTCGAGCTGCCTCACCCGCCGCACGAACGGCGGTCGACCGAGGATCGTCACAGTTGGCTAACATGTTGTTGCAGATGATCGACGGGTATCTCAACGCTGTACACCTTTGGGACAATGCACGGGGTTCTTTAGCCACACCTTGACGTTGATGGACTAGCTATCTTGGGGTGGCAGCAGTTGCACCATCTCTCCGCCGAGGATGTTGAGGAGCCAGTTCAGCGCCTTCGGCTACCTGCGATAAAAAGATCAGCCTGCATAGATAGCCAAACTCCAACGGAGTGCTACCATAGGCCCAGTGCCAACGCAAAAGTTGACGGTCGCTTCGCCACACCTAAACCATGGGGAGGTGTTGAGAACGCGTTCGCATCCGTCGGTGGACTTGAACCGCACAAACAAATCTCCGGACGGCGCGCACACCTCGATAAGGAATACACTCTGCCAGATGCATCATTGAGTGCCAAGCGCCGCCAGCAAGTCGAGCGGCGAGACTGAAAGCCGTGATCCAAACACGGTGGCGCTATTATTGACAAATCACCATTTCCAATGTGGATCGCCAAAGGGCCACCCACATTTTTCACTGTTAGTTATTTAGTTATTTCCAATGTGGGTATTCCTACAACCCACTAACAAGGCCGACATGTGGGATTATGGACTGCTCATTCTGGCAACGGACACAGTACAAATGTTAGTTTCCATTGTGCATATTCTGTTGGCTCTGATTTTTACGGAAACAGAATGTCGATATTTCTAGCGACGGACTCAGACGTCTTATCGTTACTCTTTCTACACGTCGTACAATTTCTTACGTGGAGCAGCTTACAGACGGCTGACTGTGTACCAATGTACACATGCCCTAACGAATGAATAATTTTCACGAAAATTTGCAACTGTCTTTCGCAAATGTCAGTAGCCTAGACGCCGCCCATTCCAAGCCTTCTCGGCTAAGCTCAAATATCTGTGGCGCTTTTTTTTTACATGGAACACTCGTATTCCATTAAGACACAGCAGAATCGCCGGTCACCAGACGGGTTACATTAGAGGGGTAGCTCGACATCCACACAGTTTGTTGCGCAACCCCCACACTCAAAGCCGCTAGTTCATGAGCAGGCTTATTACAATTGTGTGGAACATAGACAATTCTAGCATCAATAAAACTCACACGGAACCTAAACTTCACCTCACTGATTAGAGCTCCAATAGGCGCAATGTCATAAGTCGAGTATGCCACCGCGCATACTGAAGGTTCGCGCAATCAGTTTCAAAAACAGCTCTACCAACACCCATTTGTTCTACTAGCTTAAATGTGTATGACAGCGCCATGGCTTCTGCGTACAGGGCATCAGTAATATGTGCAAATGATCCAGCTGCTGCGAATCTAGCATCTTCATCGTGGTCTCGACAGATTACTCCCCAACCTCTTGTTCTTGTGCTTTCACGGAAGGATGAACCGAAGTTTAGCTTAACAAAATCAGGTGGGGGTTTCTTCGAGTGGCACTCAGCGACAGTATTTGGCTTGGGATTTTTTTGAATGTACAGCTTCCACTCGTCGACGTGTCGACGTACACTTAATTGAAACTGCTCCACTGATTGAAATGGCTCGTCGTGGTTACTCCTATTCCGTTCCGTCCAACAACGCCACAGCAAGGCAATGGTTAACAACTTTTCATCTGTATGTAGACCTTTTTATACTGTCGCGTCAATGGCATGTGTCCTTAATACCGGTTTGTACTAATTAAAGGACAAAACGTATGTGTTTGCATGTGTTGAATATATTGGGTTTACGTTGGAGAAGTCATCATACTTTAACAAGCAAAAACTTAAACAATCTCGAAAAAAAGAGCTCACTGACACTAGTAGAAAAAGGGGCATTGGTCCCGGTTCCAAAGGACCTTTGGTCCCGGTTTTCTAACCGGGACTAAAGGGTCGGGACAAAAGGGGGGGGGGGGGGGGGGGGGGGGCGTGGGCGTGGGCGCGGGGTGGGGGCTCCTGGCCGGAACCCTTTGGTCCCGGTTGGTATTACCAACCGGGACCAAAGAGGTTTCAGCGTTTTGTTCTTTTTTATTTTTTTGGGGGTTCGATTTTTGTTTTCCGATTAATTATTTTTTACGAAGATCACGTTGCGCAGACAATCATACACATAAATTATACAATACACCGAGTTCACGTTTGATTCATACATACAAACATAAGCCCACACGTCGAGATCACGTTCAAGTTACTACACCGACATCACGTTTCTCACACGTCGAGATCACGTCAATTACATTGGAGGCAAAAAATAATTGCTTTTGTGATAAAATTCTCCAGTTTTCTTCAGGACCACCGAGTTCAAAAATCCCGCCAATTCCTCTTGAATTGCTTTTAGGCGCTTCGCTGGTATGAGCTGGTCCCGCATTCGATCCATCTAGATCAATATGAATATGTGAGTTGTTTATAACTATATATATGAAATCATAATAAAATAATTTATGAATTGCGAAGAGTGTATACATACATAAGCTGTTCTTTGTTCTCTATTCCGCTCACTGACAAAAGAGCGCATGTACTCAAAACGTAGTATGCACATAAATTTGTCCCCTGTTGCTGCCTCTGACACCACTTTACAGAAAATAGAATTTAATCAAATAATAATCAAGCATGATAATGGTATTGAAACTACAATTAAAGAGTTGTGCGGACCTATATATATAGTACTACTTACCTTGGTGGTATAAAAATACAACTCCGGTTTCCATTCCCCTGGAACCTTCACGATGAACCGTTCCAAACTCTGCCCGCCAAAAGAAAATGATTAAAGGAGTTATTAATTACTTGATATCAGAAAATGAATGAAAGAGGTCGATATAGAGCGATAATGATTAAAATTACCTCTGGAGCATATCTTGCAAGCTTTGGTACTCTTCCATGTTTTTTCTTAACGAGTCCATGACTTGAACGACTCCTTGGTCAACTCTAATGATTAGCAGAATCCAGTGGGAACTGCGCACGTTTATATATCCATGACTCATCGATTACATTAAACATCGAGTAAGCAAAATAGAATGTGTAGAAGGTACAGTAACACTCACTGGAAGACGTAAGGAAAAAACATTTCTGCGCAAGTATTTAGTTTCACTAACCACCGGAACAAGTTATTCTCTGTGTCCTTGGGATGGTTATTTACGGTCACTTCATTAATATAATATGGGTCAATGAACCCGATGTCAAAGATGCGGCGTTCCCTGCATTCGACAATCTTCATTCTACAGTACAAAAGAATGTAGTGAGGTAATTACAGGCAATGAACGAGCAGAGCTAGAGACTTAATTAAATTGCAGAAATAAATCACTTACAAACAATAGCAACTGACGAGGGATTTGTCGAGGGAGTCTTGATTGAATAACTGAAAAATTTCAGAAAACGGAATATACAGCGCGTCATCCGTGAAGTAATGCTCTTTCTTATATGACACCCAGAAGAACTCATGCCCGGCCGCTACGGCTTTCTCGTACCACAGATGCAATCGACGCAATTGTGTTGTTAGAGAATTGACCTCCTCAGGTCTGACCAGGGACTTCCCGTAGACATATGTCCATGCATACTGATACTTCTGGGGGCCGCCTATGGTGCCAGTGTCGTGGTGAACTTTCTTATCGGATATCACCTTCAGCGGGGAGATCGACTGTTTTGCCTGTTCTCCGAGCTGGGCCACGTTTTTCCCGCATTTTGCCGTCTTGAACCGCTCCTTCTTTAGGCGATCTGCCGCCTCCTTCTCCTCCTGCATCCGCTGCCTCTTTAGGCGATAGGCAGCCTCCTTCTCCTCCTCCTCTTGACTAATTGTCTTCTCCAAAACACGATCATAGTCATCTCGCAATTTAGGCGGCTCTGGCTGGGGACCCGTTAGATTTTTTATAAATTTCTCAACTTTTTCTGCTGGTATTATCTCTTTAGGCGGGGGCCGTTTCGGAGCTAATTGTCGGGCCACATCGGCACGCACCGACTCCTCGAGTTCCTCTGGAGTTTTGTCGTATGATCTCTTTGAAAGAGGCTTTAGCAACTCGCGTTCCGCTCGAGTTAACTTATCTTCATGCGTCGACGTGAAGGATAGTTTCCGCTTTGACGAGAAGGTCTTAACAAGGGGCGGAATCGACGAACGGGACGTCGCGGGCGATGGACTCGCGACGGATGGGGCATCGAGGGATGGATCTTGATGTGGGGAGGATGGATCTTGTGGGGGTGGATCTTCATGAGGTGGGGGGATGGATCTTTAGGTGGGGGGATGGATCTTTAGGTAGGGGGATGGATCTTGAGGTGGGGGGATGGATCTTGAGGTGGGGGGATGGATCTTGAGGTGGGGGGGATGGATCTTGAGGTGGGGGAGATGGATCTTGAGGTGGGGGTCTTCTACTCGGAGGAGTCAAGTTTGGAAACACGATGTTTTTCTTGTTCCAGAGAGCGATACCCTTCTCGACTTCTCCCAGTGTCTTCTCTTCATCACCTCCAGGAATGTCAAGTTCCAGATTAGCATGTAACGGCACAACTTCATCCACCCCGACATGAGCATAGCCAGGTGGAATCCCTCCGAGATGGTAGCTTGCTCCAGCTGGATTAGGTAAGCATAGCTGACCGCCACCTTGAAAGACATGTTCTTCATTGACATGTGTAGCTCACAGTATGTCTTCTCCGTGATATCATCCACGGGGTAGTGAGCCGCCGGCGGTTGGAATTCAGAATTTTCTACATGCGTGGAACCCACGCTGCTTTTCCGCTGATCAGATGGGGCGGCTTCGACATGACCTTCTAGCTGCAGCTGAGATGCCTTTCGCTTACTAATTGAGTCTAGTTGCTCCTGCTGCTGCTGCTGCACCTTGCGTTCCAGTGCTGATAACCTGTTAGACTCCTGCTTCTTTTTTCTCTGACGGCTTCTATAAGTATGAGCGTCTTCCGGAAAACCTTGTTTCAAGGTGACACCGGCTCCATAGCCTCGTAATCGTCCAATGTGTTCAGGATTCCCGAGTGCTAGTGATAGCTCGTCATTCTCTCTGTCGACCACGTACTCTCCCCTTCAAACTTTATCTATTGCGTCCACGATTTGTTTGGTTATATACTCAATTTTTTCCTTCCATTTTCCCTGAGCATCAATTAACCCTGTCTGTGGGTCCAACCCTGCCCCATGCGCGAACAACCAAAACTTGGACCTCTCGGGCCAGTCCGCTGTCTGTGGAATGATCCCCTTATCAAACAGTCTTGCTTCAAAGGCTTCCCACTTAGGCACGGCAGCCTTGTAGCCACCTGCCCCCAAATGGTGGTGATATTCCTTCTTCACAGCATTTAACTTATTTTTTTCCGATCGGGCCACATCGGCCTCCGATTTTCTTTGGTTCACAAATGTGGGCCACTGCTATTGTATCTTCACTAGTGGTCCAGTGAAATCTGGATCTTTCTTCTCCACCTTTAGATAAGCTTTCCATAAGTTTTTCTTCCAGGTCTGGAATTGTTCGGCCATCTTACTAAGAGTCCACTCCTTGACTTTTGTCTTCAAGTGCTCGGGTAGATCTGACGGTAGGTTGACCTTTGTCAAGAGCGTGTCCCAACACAAAAGTTTTAGTTTCTCGTCGACATAAGTAGTTGGCTTGTTTTCGTCCTTCGGCTGAATCCATTCTTCAAGGTTGATCGGGACAATGTCCCTAACAATAACCCCGCATTGATTTATATATTTGCGGCGGCAATCTAAGGGTTCCAAAGGTTCACCACTAGCACTAACTTGGTCGATCACTATCCTACGACCCTCCTTCAACTTCGTCGGGCCTCGTTTCGGCACTGCTATAGATTTGCTCGATCCGGAGGGCTAAAAGAAAAAATGGTTCGTTAATAACTGCAATACAACTCAAATAATACATCTAGTGTGATCGATGTACAGAGGCTTAATATACCTCGCCGGAGTTTGTTAAGGGCACTTCCCCCTCTCTACAAATTTCTTCTTCCTCACCCCCCTCACCGGAGTCGTTCAGAAATTGGGAGCCGTAATCTTCTGCAGTTACCCCATCTTCTTCACCGACAGGCGCGGCCGCACGTCCTGCTATAATTTGAAGCATTCGCATTTCGCACTCCTCGTCTCTGCCGGTGACGTCCGGACAAGTTGGATCCATCTGCTCTTCACGCTCCTCGTCTCTGCCGACGGCGTCCGGAAAATTTGGATCCATAGCTCAATGTCCCTGCAATCAATTTTGTAAAAGAATATGAATATCAAATTTGCATCTAACACTATTGTTTCAAACCAAATTTCAAACGAAATTTTAATCGTAACAATGTTTGTGTTTCTTTCAGAGTACTCTTATATTGTTTCCTTTTTCCAGTTAACTCCTACAATTATGTAGAATGCTAAATAATACATGTGTTCCATTCCAAATTTTTAGTGCCATGGCAATAGCTAACAAAGGTTTATGCTATAGTAGCAGTGCGATTACTGCCGTATCCAAGAACCTAGGTTGAAGCAAGGTACGTACTATTGTTATAATTAAGTCTACCATACAGTGCATCGTATGAAACTAAGTGTTGTTAAAAAATATGACAAGAGAGCGGTTATTACGGCAAACAAAATGAGTTTCCCTTATACCATCCCTTATACCGTTATCTCCATATATATCCAACTAGATGTTGTTTTGTATTATCTAAGGGTTTCCTTTTTTTGTTTCTCAAATTCTTTGAATCTGCGACAATATGTATAATAATAATAATTCTGTCCACAAATATAAGCGTTTGCACAGAGGTAGTAACTAATTATATTATGTTGGCACAGTGGAAACCAGGGTACCACGGGCCGGCCTGCCAGGGCCCACAAGACTCTTTGGATGATTTTCGCTAAGGACCAGGCTCTCCAAGCCTGGCGAGCTTCGCGAGGATTTCTCCCCTCGCGAAGGGTTTTTTCTCCTCGCCAAGGGTTCTTTCCCTTGGCGAGGGATCGCTCCTCGACAAGGCATCCCCGACGCCACCCGCAATTCTGCTAAAGACCGAGCTGAAGGGCTTGGCGAGGCTTTTCGCCTCGCGAAGCGCCTTCTTCGTGAAGCCATCTCTGCCCCCGCGGCAGAGCGCACATGGGCTCTGCGCCGTGTGCAGAATGACGCGCGTGCCTACGTGCGATGACGACAACGCCGCAGTTGCCGTTTCCATGTATAAAGCAGTCAACAAAGCGGAGCCAAGCAAAGCGGACAACGAGTATTGCCTCTTTGGTGACAAGGGAACAGTTTGCAGCTACGCTCCAAGGACGACGTCACCGTGGGTCACCTCCCACCTCGGCAAGCGCCAGCCCACTGTCCAGCTAGTCGGTGCCCCTTTTCAGCTTTGGTGACGCCGTTCCCCTGCCGTGGACCGCGTCCACGAGCTTTACCTTTATGGTAGACCTCACCTTTACGGTGCACCGCGCCTCCTCCTTCGTCGCCATGTGGTAGCCCTTCCTGCCCAAATGTTTGGGCAGAAGAGGCCCAGGGCGCCTATAAAAGGAGGAGGAGCACGCCCTAGCAAAGGGTTCGATCTTCGGTTGGTGCGGCTCTAGCAAACCCTAACCCTAGATCTGAAGACTAGCAAGTAGCCATTGTTAGCCACCTCGAGCTCGACAAGCTCTCCTTGTACTGTAAACTCTCCAAGCAGTGCAATACACGAAAGCAGGACGTAGGGGTTTTACCTCCACAAGAGGGCCCTGAACCTGGGTAAGACCTTGTGTCAATCTCTGCAGTGTCGTCCGCAGCGAGCCTGACGAGCACCGTCGCCGGAGCACGTTGTGGATTGTTTGACTCCGTGTTCAGCCCCTTACACGATACCTTGGAGACACCCCTAGTTTCCTGGGGACAATCTCCGACATTTGGCGCGCCAGGTAGGGGGCTGAGGCGCGTCTTCATCCTCGACACAGCCATGGCCGGTTCTCGTGCCGAACGTCTCGCTCGCCGGACGGCTAGCGCCGCCACCGCTCCCGCAGGCCGCCCGCATGGGGGCTCTGCTCCGGAGCACCGTGTCGACCCCGAGCCCCGCGTCGAGCACCCGGACGACGACGACATCGACCACGCTGAGGACGACCTCGGCGAAGAGGAGGCCTCCTCCCTGCCCCCGTCGCGGGACCGTGCTGCCTCCTCGCTGGGCCGCCCTGCGCCCAGCCCGGCGACTGCGCTCCTCATGGCGCAGGAGCTGCTGCAGTACCGCCCCACGCCGGCGGCTCAGGAGGCCTGGCTCAACCGCGTTGCCGAGCTCATCGGCGCCGCTCGTGCCGCGGCACCCGCGCCGTCTCGTTCCCTGGTTCCTTCTGCGCTTGTGGGGGACGTGGCGCACGGCGCACCTCCCGCGCCTCCTCATCAGCCCGCGCCCGCTCCGGCTCCACCGGTTGCACCGCAACCTGCTCCAGCGGGGGCTCCTCCTCGCGACGGCCGCGCTGCCTCGCACGCGTCGTCGCCGCATGACTGCCAGATCGTGCAGCGAGCCCCTGAGGACGCACGCGTGAGCATCGAGCGCGGGCAAGAACGCCGCAACCGCGCCGTCCAGGACGTCGCCACCGCCGGGCGCCACCTCCGCGCCACCCTTGCCAACGGCACGGTCACCTACGGCACGACGGCCGCGTTCACTCGCAGCCTTCGTCGCGTCGTCTGGCCGGTCAAGTTCAGGCCGGACCTCCCTCCGCGCTACGACGGCAAGAACAACCCCCTGGAGTTTCTGCAGCTCTACTCTCTGGCCATCCAGGCCGCCGGGGGCGACGACAAGGTCATGGCGAACTGGTTCCCCATGGCCCTCAAGGACTCTGCGTCCTCATGGCTCACCAACCTCCCCGCCGAGTCCATCAACTCCTGGGAGGAGCTCTGCCGGTGCTTCGTCGCCAACTTCAAGGGCACGTACGAGCGCGGCCTCACCTATAACGACCTCCGCGCCGTGCGTCAGAAGCCCGGCGAGACCCTCCGCAAGTACATCCAGCGCTTCAGTCAAGTGCGCAACAAGATCCCCAACGCCACCGACGTGCAGGTCATTTCGGCCTTCCAGGCTGGGGTCACAGACGTGCGGATGCTCGAGAAGCTCGGCATCCACGACAACATCACCACCGTCGTCAAGCTTTTCGACCTGGCGGACAAGTGCGCCAAGGCTGAAGAGGGCCGCTTGTTCGTCAAGAACGAGCCAGGGGACCCCACCGAGGGGTCCAAGAAGAAGAAATCCTCTGAGAAGCGCAAGACTACTGCGGTCCTCGCGGCAGAGCCTGACGCCAAGCAGTCTCGCCAAGCTGCCACTCCAGCCGCAGGACCTGAGAAGAAAGATGATCGTCCCTTCTGCATCTACCACAACAGGCACTCTCACGCCACCGAGGACTGCTTCGACATCAAGAGGCTTCGCGAGGCAAACGGAGGCCGCGGAGGCCGCAGCGGCCGCGGGGGGCGACGCTGGAACAACAACTACAACGACAACTACCAGCAGAACCCTCAGGCCAACGCTGCCCAGCCCGCAAACGACAACCTGCCTGCCGAGGCTGACGAAGGCTACCAGGTGCCTCGTGGAGCCGCTTGCATCCTCGGCGGGGCTCAGGCCCCTCGCTCCAACCGCCACTTCAAGCAACTCGCTCGCGAGGTCGCAGCAGCCCTCCCTGGAGTCGAGGCCTCCAGGCCCCTCAAGTGGTCCCAGTGCCCCATTACCTTCGACTCCGGCGACCACCCCAAGTCCACTTCAACGTCGGCACCATCCCGTTGGTCTGCACCCCCACCATCAACAATATCGCTGTCTCTAAGACGCTCATTGATGGGGGTGCTGGCCTCAACGTCATCTCCGTCGAGACATTCGAGAAGCTGCAGGTGCCCTACGAGCGGCTCATGCCTACCAGGCCCTTCTCGGGAGTGACAGATGGGTCTCACCACCCCTTTGGGGCAGGTGAGGCTCGCCGTCACTTTCGGCACCCAGGCCAACTACCGCACCGAGCTGATCGACTTCGACGTCGCGCACATCGGCCTGCCCTACAACGCCATACTCGGCTACCCCGCCCTCGCCAAATTCATGGCGGTGACCCACCACGTACGCCTACAACCTCGTCAAGCTCCCTGGCTCGGGTGGCACCATTGTCATCCGCGGCGTGGTCTCGGACGCCCTGTACGCTGCGCAAGCGGCCTACAAGGCTGCCGCGGTGGCGTCACCCGCTGACGAGGACGAGGAACCCCTCCCGAGGCCCCCCGCGAAGAAGAAGCAGCTGTTCTCCCAGGAGAAGGCCGCGACAAAGCAAGTGTCTCTGGAGGCGAGTGGCTCGGGGGCTTGTGTTACCATCGGCGCCAACCTGCCTCCCAAATAGGAAAGCGCGCTCGTCGCCTTCCTCAGGGCAAACTCTGACATGTTCGCATGGACACCGTCAGATATGTCCGGAGTACCGAGGGAGGTGATCGAGCACCACTTAGCCGTGTGCCCAAACGCACGCCCCGTCAAGCAAAAAAGCGCGGCGCCAAGCGCCAGAGAAGCAAGACTTCATCGTCAAGGAAGTAGACAAGCTGAAGAAGGCCAGCATCATCAAGGAAGTGGTCCACCCCACTTGGCTCGCCAACGGTGTGGTCGTCCCCAAGCACACCGGAGGGAGCCGCCTCTGCATCGACTTCACCGACCTCAACAAGGCCTGCCCAAGGACCCCTATCCCCTCCTGAGGATCGACCAGATCGTAGACTCCACCGCCGGCTGCGCACTCCTCTGTTTTCTGGATGCCTTCTCTGGTTATCACCAGATCAAGATGGCGAAGGAGGACGAGGAGAAGACAGCATTTCTCGCCCCTTGCGGTGTGTTTTGCTACGTCTGTATGCCCTTCGGTCTGAAGAACGCTGGCGCCACTTTCCAGCGCCTCATGAGGATCGCCTTGGGAGCTCAAATGGGGAGGAATGCAGAGGCCTACGTCGACGACATCGTCGTCAAGACTCGTGAGAAGGACACGCTCATCCAGGACCTCGAGGAGACCTTTGCCAATCTGCGCAAGGTCAACATCAAGTTGAACCCCGCCAAGTGCGTCTTCGGGGTCCCTTCAGGCAAGCTCCTCGGGTTCCTGGTATCCCACCGCGGCATTGAGGCCAACCCCGACAAGATCAAGGCCATAGAGCAGATGCAGCCCCCTCGCCGCCTCAAGGACATGCAACGCTTAGCGGGATGTATGGCCAGCCTTGGCCGTTTCATCTCCAAGTTCGGCGAGAGGGCGCTGCCATTTTTCAAGATCATGAAAGGTCCGGTCCTTTCAAGTGGACCCCCGAAGCAGCAGAGGCCTTTGAGGACTTGAAGAAGTATCTGGCGAGCCCGCCCATCATGGTCACCCCACGACCTTACGAGCCTCTGAAGCTGTACCTTGCAGCCACTCCTCAGACGGCAAGCGCGGTCTTGGTGGCTGAAAGAGATGAGCCAGTCCTCGACAAGCAGAACTCCACCTCGCCAAGCCCAGAACCCCCCGACAAGGAAGCAGCCTCGTCAGGCCCCCAGCCCCAAGAAAACCTCGCCAAGGACTCCACCGAGCCTGGGGAGGAGCCAGCCGCTGCCTCACCAACGACTACCGTCGCCGAGCACCCCGTATACTTCGTTAGCACAGTGCTACGGGATGCTCGCGAGCGCTACCCCATGCAGCAAAAGCTCCTCTTCTCGCTCCTCATCGCCTCCAGGAAGCTGCGCCACTACTTCCAGGGTCACCCCATCAAGGTGGTCACCTCATATCCCCTGGAGCAGGTCCTGCGCAACCCGAACGCGACAGATCGCGTCACAGGCTGGGGCATTGAGCTACAACCTTTCGAGCTGGAGTTTGACACCACCAGGGTCATCAAGGGCAGAGTGCTGGCTGATTTCATGGCCGAGTGGACGGACACGCGCAAAGACGAAGAGCTCCCAGAGGAGGAGGTTACAGCCTCAGGAGGAACGACGCCAAGCCACTGGACCATGCACTTCGACGGCGCCTTTGCGGCCAGGAGTGCAGGGGCTGGCGCCGTTCTCACCTCACCGACAGGCGACAAGCTCTACTACGCCGTCCAACTGTGCTTTAAGGACAGCGACAAGGTCTCCAACAACATCGCTGAGTATGAAGGCCTCCTCGCCGGGCTCAAAGCCGCCATCGCCCTCGGCATCAAGTACATCCTCATCAAGGGCGACTCCCAGCTCCTCGTCAACTTCTCCAACAAAAGCTACACGCCTAAGGACACCTACATGGTGGCCTACCTTGAAGAGGTACGCAGGCTGGAGAAACACTTCAGGGGCATGGAGCTCAAGCACATCCCACGGGCAGAAAACCAAGAGGCAGTTGAAATTGCTCGGCGAGCAGCAAGAAGAGAAGCCCAGAAGCCTGGAGTGTTCGAGGAGAGGCTCACCAAGGCCTCAGTCAAGCAGCCTGTGGTCAACATCAGCATCGACGAGGAGCTCCCACCTTCCCCACCGAGCGGAGCACCAAACTGTGGGTTGCCCTCGGGCGATCGCTTGCTGCTAACTCTAGTACGACAAGACACTGGTTGGATCGACGAGATCAAGAACTACCTGCAGAACCGAGAGGACGACGCAGAGGCCGAGAGAATTGCTCGCCAGGCCAAGTCCTATTGCCTCCACGACGGAGACCTGTACCGCAAGCGACCCAATGGGGTTGCGTTGCGGTGTGTCCCTGCCGAGGAGGGCCGCCAACTCATCAACGACATACACAGCGGCGAGTGCGGCCACCACTCTTCCTCACGCACCATTGCAGGCAAGGTTTTCCGGAGTGGTTTCTACTGGCCCTCAGTGCTTCAAGATGCTGCCAAAATCGTCCAATCCTGCGACGCCTGCCAATTCCACGCCAAGCAAATCCACCAGCCCGCGCAAGGACTCCAGACGATCCCGCTCTCCTGGCCGTTCGCGGTCTGGGGGCTGGACCTGCTGGGACCCTTCCCGCGAGCGCTCGGGGGCTACCGCTACCTCTACGTCGCCATCGACAAATTCACCAAGTGGCCTGAGGTGGAGCCTGTGCGCACCATTCCGGCGAAGTCGGCGGTAAAATTCATAAGGAGCCTGGTCTGCCGTTTCGGCGTGCCCAACCGCATCATCACCGACAACGGCTCACAATTCATCAGTGGCGCCTTCAAGTCCTACTGCGGCAGCATCGGTGCCCAAATCTGCTACGCCTCGGTGGCGCATCCACGAAGCAACGGGCAGGCCGAACGAGCCAACGCCGAGGTGCTCAAGGGCCTCAAGACGAGAAGCTTCAACCGCCTCAAGGCCAGCGGCA